>OZ026624.1:93211204-93811204 GCA_964020975.1 Hermodice carunculata | reverse complement strand
ATTATGACACGTGTAAATAACAGTAGGTGAGCATTGGGTGAGGAAATAAGTACTGATGAGAAAAAAATATATACATTTATACAGCCATCTGGATAGGTGAGTAACTTGAATCAGCTGTGGAGGCCTTACATATAAAATTACAGAATCGATATTCAAATTTACACTTATTCCATTTTTTTAAATCTCCTTGAACAAGTTGAAAATCTTGAAATATTTCACTGTTCTAAAATGGTAAAGGTTCATTCTGCCCAAGCTTTGCAGTATTTATAATTATTGTTTTGCCAGCAGATAAGGCTTTCATACTTGGGTTAATGATTTATAGTGATGGTCACTACAGATTTGTACCACCACTGTCACACTTCATTGGTTACATCGTGTTTGAATGAGCATTGTAGAAAAACTTCAGAGGGGCTTGAATTATGCTGGCAAGACATTCATGCCCCAATGGTATGGCTCTGGTTATATATAATTGTATTATCTTTATCTCCAGGTGCTCGCTGTTCTCCACACAATCAAGATGGGAGACCATAATTATTTTACCGTATCTCGGGTAGTCTGGACATTGATCTTTACACTGTTTTGCCCCACGTGGGTCACCACAGAGCAATGTCCAGCACCACTGAACTCGTGTATGTGTGACAAAGAGTCTGTGTCATGTGACAACAAGATGTTATCAGTTTTACCAGCGCCACAGTCAGACCCCACAGGTCTAAAGACTTATGTTAATTTTAAATTTGATAATAATCAAATTTCCACAATAACAAATGGAACATTTTACTGGGCCAAACAATTTTACATTCAGAAGAATGGCTTAACATCAATTGATGACAATGCGTTTGCTGAGTTTTCGAAGCTGGAGGTGCTGGATTTGTCATTTAATTTACTGAAGGTGCTGCGGAAAGAGATGTTTGTGGGGCTGGTCAGCTTGAAGAGATTATATATACAGGCAAATCAAATTAAAGAAGTGAAAATGACATACTTTTCTGCAAACCTATTGCCAGTGCTTGCTGAACTTCATTTGGGCTTCAATCCTGTGGATCGTGTTGAGGATGACGCCTTGACTGGCTTCTCCAAACTGACCAAATTGAGACTAGCTCACTGTAACTTGTCCTCTGTGCCTGGAAAGGCATTGTCTAAAGTGCCTGCATTACAATATTTAGAACTGGAAGGAAACACATACTTGGAAGAAATTGAAGATGGAACCTTCAAGGCGACACCAAATCTGATCCGGCTACAACTGAGTTCCTGTGGGCTTAATACTGTCAAGGAACACACATTCGATGGTCTCACAAAACTGAAAGAACTGCTCCTGTACGAAAACAAACTAAGCAGCATTGATCCCAAAGGGTTGAAAGTATTTGAGCCATCTGGTTTGACAATATTACATCTACAGTCCAATAAGCTGAAGACTTTGTCAAAGGATGCATTAACATGGAAAAACGTGGGAGATTTGAAACTACAGAGCAATCCCTGGAGCTGTGACTGCCATCTGAAGTGGATGGCGGCTGTGGAGAGCAATGCTACGTGAGTATTTAACCTTTCTGACTGTTTGCTAAAAAGGAACAACACTGTTTACACTCAGCTTTATAAATGGGGACGACTTTCAGAAACCCTGATCTTTCACACAGCTGTTGTCAAGGTGTGTAGCAAAATATGTTTGGAATGAATTTGGGCAATTGCTTCGAAAATTGCACAGGATACTTCTCAGTGTTTGCAACGGGTCAAAAGGTATAGTACTGCGGCCTTTCTCAACTTTTGTTATACAGTGTATATAGAATATATATTTTGTGTGCAATTTGGATTGTTATTGGTCAATGCCATCATTCCTATTGATTCCTCAGAAAGTCAATGTAGATTGCCTTTTTTGGTGATTCACTGTTTTGACTACTCCAAAACTGCCTGCCAGATTCATGTCACAAAATTGATGGGAACATAAATTGGCTACTTTTCCACAGAACTTATTCGAATGGTCATGACCCAGCAATTTTTAGATTTTACTATTTTTTTTTTCAAAATCTAAAAGAATGTTCCAATAAACCGCTATTTCAGTTACTTCTAATTGCACAGGTACACGTGTGGAGACCCTTAGACTGTTATTGGTTTAACAGGTTGTGCTGTTTTTAATTTTTATATATCTTAAAATGAATTCTGCTTGTTTTCAGTATTTTCAAGCTCTTCTTTCAAAAGGCACCATCCAGGGATTTTTTTTTTCAAACTTGGTGGGAATGTACATTCAGTGTCAACTTAGTTGGTCCACTACATGGCACTACTGGTATTTTCTGATTTGTAACGAATTGTTGAAATTAAGAATTATCAGTAAGGGTAGATGTACTTGTTTGCATTGATCTTGTGGGGATAGCACCAATCTGACTTTCTGGTATGTCGCTTGGTAATGGTGGATCTTAAGCCCGTAGTTGTTATTAAAAAAAAAATCCCAAAAAGTACACTGTGGGAGTTCATTTGGTGTGACCTTGAGTGACCAGGTGGCCTTGAAAGGTTAAATGAATATGTTGGCCTGTATTTCAGAAATGTGGGATCCCACATCCTTGCTTATAAATAAACAATGGTAGAAAAGTTCCTATAGTGTTTCTTTTGTTCATTGTGATCTTAAAGGTCAATCTGAAATACAGGTTTATCGGGTACCCTGGCACTGCAGTCTGTCCTGTGAGAATTGACCACGTGGAGCTGTCTCATTAACTGCAGGCTACCCACACAGCTACCAAATATAGCTCCTCATGAGTGGCCTTGTGGCAGTGCCCATCACTGGCTTTAGCTAGACTTAAATTGCTGCAGGGCGAAAAAATTCAATCATGGGTCTACTTGTCCAAGGACATGTGCCCATATGTTTTACATGTTATTTTTCTGAATTTTCACTTGTCCTGCATCAAATTTTAATTGTTTCGGGAATAGGACATAGGAATTTCCTTGGCCTGCTTTCTGTTATTCTTGAAATAATTGTGAACTGCTCTGAATATTTTGATATTTTGTTTTGTGTGTGTATGTACAATTTTCAATGCATGTTTGTTGAAATTTTGAGCTGGTCCCTCTCTTGACCAGGGATTTGTTTCAGTTCAGGCTTAGTGCCAGATCTCTCAGTCCCAAACCACATTACAGACAAGATTAGGTGTATGTCACCATCAAATATGTGCTCACTCTTCTCCAATGTTTATCAATTTCTCAGTATCAGGTAGTAAAAGAAGCACTGGTATTAAGAAGAAAATCCTGGTGGTGTCCTACTTCCATGTAATGCCAATTAAATGCATGTCAAGGAGAAAGTTGACAGGACCGCAGGGGGACTCCGCCCACCTCAGCCACATTCCTAGACAGAATGATAGGATGGGGAATATTAATTGATGTAAAATAACAATACTTCCTAAATTGTCTGGTGTTCTAAAAAAATACTAATCGGTGTCCAAGCTGAAACGTGCCATTACAAAATCGCCTTTTTCAACTTTACAGGACTGGTGACCAACAAAATAAGTCAAGGTCACTCAGGGACCGATCTAGGCCTTCAGAATTTGCTAAGTCAGGAAATAAAACTGCAATCACTACGGAATTGGACTAGACTCTTGTACAATTTATGTTAATATAAATCAGCCATTTACAAATTTCTTTAGCCAAATCAATGAAGCATTAGCATTGGACATTAGTTCCACGACCTAAGATCAGCAGAGCTAAAACTGGTCTGTGCTTCTAGGCTACATCATAACAAGATGTCACAAGAAAAACCTCTCCAAAGCTCAGCAGGAAAACTGGCGACTAATGTTTATTTTTTTAAAGAGGAATCTCAAGCTGTGGTGTTAACGCATTCAGAACCAGGGCCTGAAAAAAAATGGTTAAAATGGTCAGCGGACTGTCTGGTAATCAGTCAGGCAATGTGAGACGTAGGGCAAATAAAAAAAAAACCCTGATCCAGATGATTTTGATGTAGCAGTGTTTAGGTGATATGTTTTTCTTTTTAACGATAAGAGGCATTTAATTCCAACACTTGACCAACTCCTATCTGATGTCAAGGAAAATACAAATTTTGATGGGAGCAGGTCATCCTTTCATTTGATTTTGAAAAGTGGGATTCCAGTTTGCAAAATGAAATGGCAGGAAATATCTACTGGAGAGAACTGATGTCCTGGCTTTGAGACAGTCAGACTTGGGGACATTGTGTCTGAATGAAAGATCAGAAAACCCAAAGACAGGGTTTTTTCAAGATGAATCATGGTTCAATGCTCACCATTAAGTGTAAACAAATGTTCCCCCTAGGCAAGAAAGTATCTTCATTTGTCACGCTGGGTCCAATCATGGATTTATGCCATTTGCTTTGCTCACCTTCCAAGCTAAATAAAAAAGTGTTGACAAACAGAATCTGGACACACTTAAGTATGTTTACCACCATATCACTGTGATTTGAATCCCATTGAACTTATCTGGGCAGTTATAAAGAAAGCTTTGCATACATGTACATGTATGTGGCAAGACACAACACTACATGAAAAATGACTGATATCAGAAATCTTTGTGAGGAAGCTGTGGATTGGAACACTGCAGAAACCTGAAAAATGCTAATTTTGCACAATGCATGAAACTTGGAAGAAGAAAACTTATGAAGATACTGAATAATTGAAGAAAGAGTAGGGGAAGTGATAAGCCTGGGAGACAGTGATAGTGAAGATACATACATTCTGACAGTAAGGAGCCACATTTTCTGAGACTGAACTGAAACCAGGTCCCAATATTGCTTAAAGTTTTGGTTGGCCAGGCAATTAACTCTTTCACTACCACTCATGACTGAAGTCAATCTACTTAAGTCAAACTAGTCTGAATTATCATTAAGATCACAGATTCATATTCCTTGTGAAAAGACTTTTCATTCAAGTACCAGCATGCCTATAGTTCCAGAGAGAATACCCCAGGTCAACAGTTTTTCATGGTGCACATTGTGCTCAATGCATGGCGAGAAAAACTAGTGACTCAGTAAAAAATTTTGCCCTGAAAGAGTTAAATTAAACTGTTAAAGTGTTCTGAGTCGTAGTTTACTGATGCATGTACACTCATTTATATGTACATAACAAGCTTCCTTTCCCTCATTTGCCCTGACCTCTCCCGCAACTGATAGCACTGTGGTCTTTCCCAAAAACAACCTGGGTGGTGTGTCAGTGACTAATTACAGGCCTTTTTCTGAGTCAACATGAGTTGTGAAGGTGCCTGTGGGAGCTCATCTCTCACTGTGGGAAATGACTCATGACACTGTGTGAGTGAAGACTTTGATATTGCAGACAGTGATTAAAGGGGACCTTGATAGTATTCCAAAAGTAAAAAGACCACTTCAGTCTGTAACCCAAGGTCAGCTGCCACAGTTCATTTGTTACATATTTATTATGTCTGGGTGTAAACCCACACATTCTGTTTTTCCAAAAATTAATTCTTCCTTCCTTCCTTTCATTTGTTCTTTGTTCATTCGTTCGTTCTTTTTCTTTCTTTCTTTCTTTCTTTCTTTCTTTCTTTCTTTCTTTCTTCCTTCCTTCCTTCCTTCCTTCCTTCCTTCCTTCCTTCCTTCCTTCCTTCCTTCCTTCCTTCCTTCCTTCCTTCCTTCCTTCCTTCCTTCCTTTCTTTCTTTCTTTCTCTCTTTCTTTCTTAACTTCAACATGTAGGTTTGTGGCAAAGCTGCATCCAATGAACCATGGACCAAAGTTGTAGGATTTCAATTTATGGTACTTTTGCAAATACACAAAATTAAAATCTTGAATAACTTCAAAACTACTGTAGATAGTGGTGTCATTCAAACTAACGTTTATGAATTTGTGACATGGCCACATCCAATGAATTAAGAACTAAACTGTAGCATTTTGATTTATACAAATTAGGCTACTACACAAAATTAAGATTATGTTGGCCAATGGCAAAGTATATAGCACTTCAAACTGTTCTCATTTTGAAGGGATCCAAACAGATTTGCTGTGATGTGAATCTTTTTCTAGTTTTTATATTTAAGACAAGGTTTAAACTTCCTAGGACTAGAGCATGCAGTGTCACCTGCTGTTTCCGGTTCCTGTGTACACAACATGACAGATGAAGGGTCCAGGGGATTTATAGTCTTTCAGGTTGGGTTGGTTACTACAGGCCTGGTTATCTGAATAATGCCACCTTTCGTCTGACATGCAGAGTTACAACTGGTCCCATATTGGCCTTGATGTGCAAGCATCAGAGCAGTTTTAAATCAGAAATGCGAGCGAAGTGGTCCTGAATTTTTGCAGAAAACTGATGCATTACAGATAATTATTATTGTATGTATTGCTTGTATCCATAAGGTAATGTGCTTGTGCATAGTGTTGTGTTTTTTTGTATACAGTCGTATCTTTCTTCTTCTTCAGATGTGCATCTCCAGACAACCTGAAAGGGAAACTAGTAACAAACGTAACCGAGGAAGAATTCAGCGCAGTTTGTCCACCAGTGAATAGTGGGTCTGGAAAGAAGGCCATCGTTCTGGCTATTGTTATTACACTTGTGGTCATCGGTGTTCTGCTTATAGGATTCTTTGTCTGGAAAATTTACAAGAAACGAAGAGAACAGGATAAGAGCAAGAAAGGAGTGCGGTATAGTGCGGTGTATAAAGACACTGTGGAAACCAACCAAAATAAGCCTGGAGAGGGACTGCCTACCAAACCAACTTCTGTCTTGTAGCACTACCTACCATTTTCCATTGCACTGCCCTTGTGTCCACTTTTGATATTGTTTGTACAGTGATAATATACTCGTATCATACATGTCAAGGCACCAAGCTCAAGGAGTCCACATACATTAGCAGCCAGGGACTAGCAACTGATTCCTGTGCTCTGTGACACTAATGTACATGCCATGGGTTTTTGAGTGGAGACAAGGGTGCTGGGTGTGTTCCTATGATAATCAGACACTTGGCTTTGTGACAGAGGGTTTTTATTCCAAAATTTTATCTGATTTTATAATAGATGGCATGAAAAGTAGGCATTGCCATATGTAGCGTTGTATTTGCAGCACTTGCATACCCCTGATCATGTTTTAAGAGTCCAGCCAATATGGTGTGCTGATATGCTGTAGTCTTATCTGTCAAATCATTTTGAAACAGCACAAATTGAAGTGGTCCGTCCATAGGAAGACCATTCTTGACACCTTCTCACCATCTTTAGCAGAGAGTGTCTTTTTCTTTTTTTTTTCTTCTTTTTTTTGTGGTGCAACCTCTAATTCAATCTCATTTCTGATGTGCTACAGATCTCCTTATTGAGAATCAATTTATAATCAGAAAAACAGTATGAAGCTGTATAAAAAGCTTGAAATCAATCACAGTCGTTAAATTTCAGGAATTGAGTGTTAAGTTTTCATATATTTAGCCAGCATGTGCATTGGTTATCTTGCGTAAGTGAAACATCAGGGCCGAACACGTCAAGTATAGTACTAGATCGTGCATAGACCTTTTACCTTTGGTATCAGATGGTTGAACATTTTTTGTATTGTTTTACAATGAGGAAGTCCGTTAGCCATGGATAAGTGAAATTCCAATAAGGGCTAGTTGAAATCTCAAAGCACTTGCCTTGTGGGCAACCAGAAATTTGGTATCCTAATTGGGATTTACAGAGATGGACAAGTAACTTGGAATATGGGGGGGGGGGAGCCTGTGAAGTAACAAATCTACTAGCTCTGAGGACTGGAACATGTAAAAATAATGGCAGAACCTTGATCAACATATATTAATTAAGTTTACAACAACTGATTTTTGTGCTGCCGTATGGGTCAAGGTCAACAGATCACTGCAATACAAAGTGTACTGGTGCTTCTCATTTAACAGTGTGAGTTTTACTTATTTGGATTTTAAAGTCGAATATTATTTGCTGTATGATGATAAGACTTCAGTTACTGTGCTGTACATATTTTTCGCAAAGTGTGGTTTGAGAATTTACATTTTGGTTGAATTCAAGTTACGCATACCACATGTTGGTCAGACCAAGCAGACTAAGTTATGCTGTCCATAATAAGATGTTTACTGTGGCATTGTCTATTTTTTACTGGAGGATTGTGTGTACAGGTAGGTCATCTATCACTGTTTAATGAATTGATTTGGAAGTTTAACATTAAAGCTGCCAAGAGTTTCACAGTACCCAGGAGAGAAGTGGGGGCAACCATGCCATAAAACGTGTAACAGTGTGTAAATGTGCAACCAAAAGCTACTATTTTTTTTGGAAAAAATGGGATTTTGTAAAGAATTTACTGACCAAGCTCTACACAACGTTTTCATAACGTTGACTGTTTGTGTCCTGCACATAATCGGGCCCAAGAATACTGCTGACAGATCCTCTGGTTCACATTGTTACTCTTTATCCTTTCCAACCAGACTTCTATTTTGTACTTAAGTAATATATAGGGAAACTCATTATCAATTACACCATCTGTTCCTCAAACCAGTGTCAGATGACTGATTATGTCAGGTAAATCAATCAAATAAGAAAGAAGATGAAATTTTTGTACCTGGAAACTTGTTTAGTTTAGTGAATATGTGGAATTTACACAAACTGTCTTGAGTGGTGTTCTGCTTGAGATGAAATGATTCTGGGCAGGAAACCACGCACCACAAATCAGGGAATGGTTTCCTTGCACAGAATCATTGAGTTCCAACCAGAAACACATGCCAATGATGGTTTGTGTTTATCCCATAATATTTCTAGGGAATGTTCTGTCTAAGTAGACAACAAAAGATAGATTTTAAGCAGTATAGGGGCCAAAACATGTAGAAAAACAAAACCACCCAACACTGACATGAGCAGATGAATCAGTCTATTTTTCTACAAAAGCAATGCTGTACTATGTGATATGGAAAGCAGACGTGACAACCAGAACAGAAACCTTTATTACCTTCCCAAGGGCACTTTTATGGGATACTATTAGTTACACACTGGTAGACTCGGTAACACAGCGAGCATCTTCCACGAAGGGAACTGGTATTACCCGAGGCGCCAGCCGAGGGTAATACCAATTCCCTGAGTGGGAGATGCTCGCTGTATTACCCAGTCTACCAGTGTGTAACGAATTTATCCCATTTTTATGTAGTTTCTAACTTACTAGCGCCTTTTATTGGCAGAAGAAGGCAGCTGTTCTGCCATTTTGTCGTCTGCGTTCCCCTGTCAGAGCGGTTTCCACTTTAGCCGCTAGGTGTCGCATGGTATAACTACAGTAATACCAACCCTAAGTGGGTAATACCATAATTTCTATTAGATGCGGCAGGCATTTCATGGCTATTAACTAATCAGAAGCCAAGAAACTACATAAAAATGGGATAAATTTGAGTATTTCATTATAATTAGGTTTTACTGTAATCTGCTGCCTGCTCAACAGATAAGGTTGTACTCCCCAGTGAAACAAGCAGACAGTTAAGTCTGCTTGGCAAGCATTGTAAGTATGGGTTAATTACCAAGGAACATTTCATTATTTTACAGGAATTAAGTTGCGCCAAGGTGATAAACCAACAGAAAATTATACAAAATGATAAACTAAAGTGTACAAAGACAACTTATTAAAGTACAAGCCTTGAATTTCCAAGGAAAACCATATTACCAGTGCAATTTTGCTTCCTTAGGGAAAAGTGAATGGGAAAGATACTGTGATGTCATCAATAAATAATAAATTGCCAACTTAGTGGAACTGTGGGTTGAAATGACATCATGGTCCTGTAATATTATGTGAACAAAGCTGTATAAATGATCTGGGTGAGTCAGGTGCACCACCTGGTGACATAGGCCTCCTGTCTTCTCTGCAGAGGTGGAGCATGAAATATACAGTATATAGTAAAGAGAACACGCAAAGGAGAATGCCAAATACGGTAAAACAAGTACAAAAATACAGATTACGTGCCTATATCCTTTTGTGAAATGATTTGAGTGTCATTTTTTTCATAAAATGTGATAATGATGTCTTCCTAATTGTATATAATCAGATATCACTGTGATATGAATATATGATAATGAATGAGTTGGCTCAGCATTATTATCACAACTGTCGCTTCAGTTCAGGAGCATACTTTAAAGTAGCTGCATACTCAATGGCATATCCCATATATATAACCATCTTGGGGCTTGCAATTTTACAATGTTCTTGTCACAGGGAAGCATTCATGTTTTATACATTAGCATCAGGCAAAAAATAAGCATTTCTTTCATAATGCTGTTACACAGTTGATGTGCTTTCTTTTTGCGGGGGCTCTGCTGATTAAGGTCGCAGAGCTTCTGCGACACTTCATGTCGTCCATCTGTCCTTAAACTTGTGCTCATTAGTGCGATACCGTCCACAGTTTTCAAGTTTACCAAGTTTAGCTTTCTGGAAGTATAGGGTGTATGAAAATTTAGGTCCCTTTTTTATATTGGTGGCACCACCTACAGTATTATGTAAAGTATATGTCGAAATACGAACATCTTGTGAATGCTCCAGCATTTCTAATTTTTAATGGATCTTCATGAAATGTGGTGAGATTATGGGGGAGGTCGAAGTCAAAGTTGCTAGCAATACTAGTGGTGCCACCTATAATTTGACAGAAATTTTGAGCCAAAATGCATTTTAAGAAATAAAATTCCATATCTCGAAAATAATTGAATTATACATGTTAAATTTTTAGGATATTAAGATCATGTCAAATGCTAATATGTTATGTTGTATTAGTGACCTTGACCCATTTTCAGTAGGTCACAGTCACCCAGTCCCTGCAAAACTGGAAGAGGTGTTTTTGTAACAGCACAGTGTAGCCTGGACATCTGTGGCAAAAAGAATTGAACCTGAAAATCAAAATTACACATGGGTACATTGTACAATAATTTCTGCAAGGTGACCTACTTTTGGGGTAACCATGACCCAAAGATTGTGGAGCTTGGTGGTTGTACAACTTTATACTTTTTCTTCAATAATGCAAAAAGTTAGTGTACCTTGGACATGAATGGCAAAGATCATATTTTTTTGGTGATGGCCATCAGATTATATTTCAGCAGAGCAATGGGCCTCATGTTTTTCATAAATTCATGTTTTCTGTCATGTATAGCTATTCAAGTTGAATGTACAAGGCAACAACTTTCCTGTGTGAGCACAGACAGAATTGCTTTCATGCAAATCTTCTTTTCTAGTTATCTATTTGTATTGCTCAGCACTTTCTATTTTGGATTAATGATTTGATTAAAATATGCTTCGATGTTTTAAGTGCTTCACTATGTATTGGTTTTTTATGATTATTACACAATCATATTACTGTGTACTGTCATTCATTTCTTACTTGTCAAAACTTATTGCTTCCGCGATCGATCGCATGCAGGACGACAGGCCTCATGTTTCACACTCTGGTTTTTCATTGTGTAGCACCTGAAACCCGACCAGGGCACAGTCTTGCAACACACATGTGGCCAAGCCCTGGTGGAAAGCATTGTCTTGTTACTCGCCGTCAAATTCTAGGCTTTTCGGAATGATTTGAGCGAAGCAGATCTCTGTGTAGCCAAGTTTATTCCTCCATAATCCAACCGACTTCTGCTGTTACTTGAAAAGAAGATTTGCTTTCAAGCAAAGCTGTCTGGGTGACTTCAAACGAAACTTTTTGCTTGTTAGTGTACATTCAACTCAAATGGGAAAATTTACATGACAGATAATAAAAAAAAACAAACAAACAAAAAACAAACAAACAAAAAAAAAAGAAGAAAAAAAAAAAAAAAACACACAAAAAAAAAAACAAAAACAAAAAAAAACCACGAGGCTCTTTGCATGAAAAAAAATCTGTAGGGGTAAAGGAAATGCCAGACGGGAAATATGAATTCTTGATAAAACAGAATGTCAAGTGTCGGCAAAAAATATTACCCTAATGGGTATAAATCCAAATCCTACAACTTTTGTTTGTAGTTGAATGGATGTGCCTACATCACAAACCTATTAATTGAAATTGGGATGACACCGTTCACAAAATAATTTTGAAGATATTCAACATTTAAACTTTTCAAATGCCCGTAATTTGCATGAATTAAAATTCTATAGTTTTTGAACCTGTGAACTGAAGTTCAAATAACACCTGTACCTATAATAGTTTTAAAGATAGTCAAGATTTAAATTTTCAAAAGGCTGTAATGTGCATAACTTTCAAAACTGCCACCCGCTTAATTACAAAAAACAAAAAAGACTTTATGAAAAGAAACATAATTATGCCAAGTTCGAGTTTCGGCATGAATTGGTATTCAAATAAAATGGAGGACAAGTTTGTTGTTCAAGAAAGAGAAAGAATGTGTGAGTTGGCACGCAGCCATAATTAAATAATAGTCGCTGAATACCATGTGGCAACACAAGTTGTGTTAAATATCGATTGTAGTATTCAGTAACCAGTAATTTTTAAAGAAATCAAGAAAGCAGGGAAGTTCATTCTTTTGTATGTTGTTTTACGCTTAGATCACGAAGTCCTTTTCCTTTCATTTTTTTTTTCAAGAAAGAATGAAAGGATAAAAAGGAATCAAGGCTTTCCTCCATCTTATCGTAGGTTTTCTTTTAGTTCACGAAGAATTAAAAGGCTGCTTCATACATTGTAGCTTGAACGTATATTGGATTTTAGAGCAAGTTTGCCCCCAAAGTTGTTTTTGTAGAAAATAATTTTTGCCTGAAAATCTGTATAAGCATAAATATTAGCCTACTATTAATATCGAAAGTGCCACAGTTTGAATTAATTACATATAATGTAGGTTCTGGTAGTGCTTGTCTTGATTTTTCTAGGAAAATATAATTTATCTGAACATGACTGGACGTTTGTTTACACAGTATTTGCACACAAAAACAAAGTTCACACTTTCACAACATATTGGACAATATATGAGGCTTTGGTCGGGACGCGAGGCACACAACTAGGTGGGGCACTACGTCATCGTTCAGGGACGTTAGTTACTTTTTCACAATTTAGTTGTAAGTCGGAGAGTTGTATGGAAGTTGAACCAAAGAAAAGCCGGACGAGGCGTCCATATTGTGTTGGGCAAAAAATGATATGTACGGTATGTGAAGCCATGGCATTCGTGTGTATACTAAACTTCGTAATTCCCTGCATACACGATTGTGTCTGCTGAACGTCAGCAAAAAGACGCTAATATTGGCAGTCCCCCAGGAGGTCCACATAACTTGAGCATTACCACCTGAGCTTGCAGGTAAAGAGACCCGGACTTGATGCATGACCACGAGACTAGGTTTGCACGCAAAAACATGGAAGCAGAAAGTTAGGAAAAACAGTCAAATTAAGATGGCTAAGTTAGCAGAGTTAATATTTTGTAGTCAGTACGTATTCATTCAAATTGTAGCACACGCCATAATAGAAACACACCCCATACTTTTTAATGGGGGGGGGTATTAAAAATCAGTTTATTTCAGTATTTTCAAAAATTAACTGCTTCTCATGAAAGAAGAGGGTTCACTGTATGCCATACGGATTCTATAGTAAGTGTAATTGAGTGTTGTATTGTAAATTAAGACCTATCATTATCACAAAACTCTGTGAAAACCATGTCGACTGTTCCAGGAAATATTTGCATTAGCACAGTGTGCTACAGTTGGAATGACTATACGGTAAAGGATATTCTTCAAGATTCAAATCTGTTTATTACACAAAAATTTGCAGTCTTGCTTACACGAGTACCGGTATTACAAAACTGGCAGTGTACGTTATTTGGTTTAAACATATTTTATTTGCAAAAACAATTGGCCAACAGGCACAATGCCTATGTGAAAGCCTCTTGTACTGAAAGCGAAGTATAAACAAGCAAAAGTTGTTGAGAAGGAAGGAAAATAAGTAACCTCTTTAATATGTCAAAGATTATTGACGACGTTGTTGATATTTACAAATGATTTTTCGAAGCAAGATTCTGATTAACTGATCTTAAGAAGTCAAATTCCGCTGTTCTTCTAATAGGTGAATTGTGAATTTGAAGGTGCTGCTCATCATGTATTTTACGCTGAGGGAAAGTAAAAAATCATAAATAAAGTCTTACGGATATTTAATGATAATTCATTTGCATATGGCCGATCATACACCTTTTTAAATTCTTGATTTGTAACATTAGAAATACTTATATAATTATCAGTATCTTCAGTGTTAAAAACACATGAACAGTTCGTTAAAGTATTGTCGTCTGTGTAAAGTACAGACTCAAATTTGGGGGAAGCTACCGTTAAATCATTTATGTATAAAATGAATTAAAGTGGTCCAAGAAATGAAGCTTGTGGCAAGCCAGTTTGAATAGATAACGTTTAAGAGCAAACATTTTAATTGTTTATAACGATTATCTCGAAATTTAATTGATCTTATTGTAGCAGTTGTAATTTAAGGCGAAGTTCATGTTAATATTCATTAAAGTATTTCGCCATAGTGCAACGTATTATATTTCTGAATTTGTCATAACTAATCCTTGGGTTATAGTTAAGGTCAGAGCTAAGACTTCCGATAATATCTTTGTTATTTGATTCGTGAATAAAACTATGTGTGGAAAAAAACTCATCTTTAGTCTAAGTTTTTAGGCGGACCATGTGATTTCGCATTTTTGATTTGCACAAAGAAAGTAAGGCAGATGATCGCATAGGTCTCAGGAAATAACTATATTCTACAGATACAAGTGCCCGGTAGCACACGCCATGAAGAAGCATAATCAGTTAAGTATGCGTGTCCACAACCTTGTTATGTCATCTGTGGCAGGATAACAAATTAAGTATGCATGTCCAAGACCTGGTCATTTGTACCCCGGTAATAAATTAAGTATGCGTGTCCACGACCTTTTTTTCTGGGCCTGGATAATAAGTTAAGTGTGCGAGTCCACGACCTTGTTATCTGTGTCTGGATGACAAATTAAGTATGCATGTCCATGACCTTGGTAACTGTACCTGGAAAATTGACTAAGTATGTGTGTCCGCGACCATGTTATCTGTACCTGGATAATAAAGTAAGTATGCGTGTCCACAACCTTGTTATGTCATCTGTGGCAGGATAACAAATTAAGTATGCATGTCCAAGACCTGGTCATTTGTACCCGGGTAATAAATTAAGTATGCGTGTCCACGACCTTTTTTTCTGGGCCTCGATAATAAGTTAAGTGTGCGAGTCCACGACCTTGTTATCTGTGTCTGGATGACAAATTAAGTATGCATGTCCATGACCTTGGTAACTGTACCTGGAAAATTGACTAAGTATGTGTGTCCGCGACCATGTTATCTGTACCTGGATAATAAAGTAAGTATGCGTGTCCACAACCTTGTTATGTCATCTGTGGCAGGATAACAAATTAAGTATGCATGTCCAAGACCTGGTCATTTGTACCCGGGTAATAAATTAAGTATGCGTGTCCACGACCTTTTTTTCTGGGCCTCGATAATAAGTTAAGTGTGCGAGTCCACGACCTTGTTATCTGTGTCTGGATGACAAATTAAGTATGCATGTCCATGACCTTGGTAACTGTACCTGGAAAATTGACTAAGTATGTGTGTCCGCGACCATGTTATCTGTACCTGGATAATAAAGTAAGTATGCGTGGCCACGACCTTGTTATCTGTACCAGGTTAATAAAAGAGGTATGCGTGTCCACAACCTTGCTATCTGTACCTGGTAATAAATTGAGTAATGAGTTATAATGACACCCAATGTACCCAGTGAAATGTGATTATCATCATCATCGTCGTCATCATCATCATTACTATAGTCAGTCAGCCGAGGTTATGTGGTGGTTAGGCAGCCATCGCAGGCAATCTTTGAAAATGGGATTGATGAATGACCTCATTATAATGACACCCAATGTTCCCAGAGAAATATTATCATCAATATCCATCATCATCATCATCGTGGTCTGTCAGCTGAGATTATGTGTTGGTTAGGCACCTGTCATCGTCCACAATTCACATTTTCTACTCCAAATCTCTGAACAGATTTACTTCAAACTTTGTGGGAATGTACCTTGGGTGAGTCTTTATCAAGTTTGTTCATGGTGTAGTAATTTTTGTTTTTTTCATATATTTTTTAGTTCATTTTTTCGCAAGATCTTAAAACATCTTCAAGCCGTTGCTAAAACGGCTCAGCAATTGCTTTGAAATTCTTCAGGGGTCCATGAGACGTTAATTGTTCAACAGGTGGTGCTGTGATTTTTCAAATATTTTTATGAAAAAGTGTGTTTAGGCTATGTTCGACATCTCTGCCAAAACTGTCCCTCAGATTATGCTGAAACTTGGTGGAGATGTTCCTTGTAGAAGAGCAAAACAACTTAACTAGGGGGGCATTGTTGTGAATCTCTCATTTTCGATGAATTTTTCAATTTGGCTACCTATTGTTTAATGCATAAAGTCCTATTGATTACTATACAAGTGAAAGGAGATTGTTATGGTAATATACGTTTTCGACCCTTTCTCCAAAACCACTGCCAAGATTCACTTCAGACTGGATGGGGATATACCTTGGGCGAGTCTCTACAAAGTTTTTACCCATGCTCAAGTGATTTTTGGATTTTTTTGTCCAAATCCTAAAAAAATTCTTAACTGAAACTGCTTGGCCAATTGATTCAAAATTGTTTAGGGAAACTTCTTGTGACCTCAAGACCTTAATTTGTTTAACAGGTTGCACTGTGATGTTTCAAATATTTCTTATGCAGAAAATAAGTGTATTTTCACTATTTCTTACTTCTTTTCCAAAACCGTCACTCAGATTATGCAGACACTTGGTGGAATGTTCATTGTAGAAGTGTATTTGCACTTGGTCTGCTTGACAGCTAAAGACAGTGGCAATGAACAAAAAGGCCTCTTCCTGACAGCTAAGGCCACAAAGTTGCCTGATCTGATTTCTGATTTTCCTGCAGTATGTTGAACTGATACTGGTTGACTGATTACTGCTTTGATGCTTGATGATTTGGCAATGAGGGTGTGTGGAGTCCCTTGTCGCCCTGTGTATTTGCTGAACAAAATACGACCAAAGTCTACAGTCCATACTGAGAAAACAGTCTGGGTGGCTGAAATTGCAGTTGCAGCACCCTAGATGGTGTCCAGATCTGGTCGGCAAACCTCAACATGCTCACTGGGAAGGTATAAGAAGTTAACGATCGTCAACCTCTCAGCATACTGGGCTGCATTCTTCACAAGGAACTGTCGTGTCATTAGGGCATTATGTGCTGCTCGTTTCACAATGCCACCTACACCATCCACAGCACCTTTTCCGTGGGACGTTGTTAAAAAGTGCCAATGACACGTAATGCCCTTGGGGTCCAGTAGGCTGGTAATGAAAGTCATCATGTACTTTTGTTTGAAGCACTGGGCAGCTCCATCAGAAAAAAAATGTTTATCTGTGAGAGGCACGGACTGCTGGGCCTGTAGTTTGTCAATGACAGTCTCAAACATCACTGTTGTAGTGGCCTTGTGTGTGGGGCATCTGACATGGCCACAAATGAGGTGGATTTCTCCTGGATCCAGGCCACGTGAAACTGTGGATCTTGAATGCTGGTAGTTTCTGTGCAGGCTTAGTTAACCCTTTCTCCCTCTAACTGGCTCAAACCAACTGGTGGTCAAATGTTGTGTGCTTCATCGTTTTCAACTGATTTCAACAGCAATGAGAAAAACAATTTGACTGAGAATTGAAGATGAGACCTGTCGAGACAACATGACCCAGGTCAACAGCTTTTAATTCAGGGGGAAAGGGTCAGTGATTGTTCCTTTCTCTGCCTTCTCAGGCATATCTTCCAAATCTGGAGTCCACTCCACTCACTTGACCTGCTCTCCTAGCAGCTCATCAATGGTGGCACACAGGCTGTCCATGGATACTTTGTCTTTGCCTGTGTCACATTCCCCAAACACACACTGCTCTCTGGTCTGGTCACATGAAACAAGCCTAAACAGCTCACTGTGTGTGAATGGAAGTCCAGGCACATGCCTAAGACCCTGCAAAAGGTTGTCAATGCTTTCCTGATATTGACACATACAGACATTGTGGGGCATCTTTTCCTTAAATAGGACAACCTCTGGCCGTAGGGATCTGGACTTGGTTAGGCCAACAACATCGTCAGGGAACTTTGTCCTGGTACAGGGCGTAGGCCTCTTTGATGGTCATAGTGAGGTAGTGGTGCAGCTCCTGGACCTTGACTCCCTGGCAGACCATAGTGATGACGTATTAACGGCCTGGTGCCATCGAGCTTATGTCATTGTGTGGGTAAAAATCTTGGCTTGGCTGCACAAAGATCTATGGACTGGATGATTGTGTCATCACACAGAGTTTCAAGAACAGCTGATCAGCCTCTCTTGACTGCAGGACTCAAACAAGATGGTGCTACAAATGGCATCTGCTGTTTTGGGTGTCTGGGGTGATTCATCTTTTTCTTTCTGGACTTTCTTGGCTGCACTCCACCTCCCCAAGGATGATCTCTGCTTCTCTCTGACTGGCTCCGGATTTGCAGCTCATTTTTCTTCTTTATTTCACAGACTTTCTCACCCATCTGAACCTTCTTCCGCTCCCTGTGGCAACACTGCTTCTCTGCAGCAGTGAGGGCTACACTGTACTATCTTTGGAATACTAGTTATACACTTACCATGATGACAGAGAATTAAATGTTGTGTGGTGGAAGACAGCTCTTCTTTTATTCAGAGAACTGACATAGCTGAGTCAATACTGGTTTTGTCAGTGAGATTTCCTTGAGCAAAGCATGGAGTCCAGTTGTGAGTCAATCCATGTTTGTTGAGTTAAAACATAGAGTCAATCTTCCTTTGTTGGGTCAACTTATGGAGTCAGATTCTTGAGTCACAGCATGGGAGTCGATCCTGGTAAATTCCTCAGTCATGCAGTGAGATTTCCTGGAGCAAAACATGGAGTCAATGCTGATATGTTGAGTTAAAGCATGGAGTCAGTCCTGTATTGTCAAGTCATACAGTGAAATTTCTTTGAGCATAGTGCGGAGTCTAAGCATGGAGTCAATCCTGGTTTGTCGAGTGAAACCATAAGAGTCAACTTGTAGAGTCAAAGCATAGGAGTCAATCCTGATATATTGCTCAAATCTAATGTGTACAAAACACAGCTCAGTCAGGAGCATAGTCATTTAAGTTTGAGTGCAGCTAAGTGCTTCATATCTTATTTTTATCTTATTCTGTGATGCGACAAGTCCCTCCAGATGAGCACAGTCAACAGTACAGTGTATAAAGTTCTACATTTAGACATTATTCCAGAAACTTTCTAAATAAAGTATAATTAAAGTGTATTTGAATAATTTGGTTAACTACATACATACACATAGGTTTTACATAGTATTGTTGCATTCATGGGCTTTGGATTGTAATTAAACATGAAATTCCATTATCAGTAACGGAATTTCATAAATCAATGCAAACTTTAAAAAAAAATCAAGTTTCAAAAATAAAACATACCCAGTTAAAATAGGTACTAATATGTTTTCTTTTGGGAATTATGGAAATTCTTGCTACATTTGGTTTCAAGTTTTAGGAAAATTGGGTAATTTTGGTAACGGAATTTCATGACATTTTTTTTTGTTTAAAAAAATTCAACTTTTAACAGTTTTATGATGATATGACTCTTTTGACTGTAAAAGTATATTACTTAGGCATCACAGAAACACAGAAACCCATCCTAATGCAAACAGGTTGTGAAAAAACAAAGTTAGCAAAAACAGGTGTGGCAGATTTCAAAATGGACATGTCAGAGCCTAAAAGTACCCCTAACTTCAAATTGTAAAAACATTTTACTCTTTAAACATAAACCAAAAACGAAAAAAGTCCAAGAAACTTCTGTAACTTGGCTCTGTAAAGATATATAGATTGCCTATGTACTCTTAGTTTTTATTTTTCACCTTAGATGTTAACTTTGGCGTGATCATGCCCATAAGTTTCTTGAAAAGCTGAAAAAACAAACAGAATTTGATGATAAATGTTTCAAGTTGACATTTAGATTTATTGCAATTGGTGACCTCTAAGCATAAAAAATAAAGACTTTTGAGAGTATTATATATGTATATATATAGTTACCTGCTGAAGACTCTTTAATTTATTTGGGCAAATACCGCCTATGTCAAAATTCTACAGACGAACTAGCGCCATATAGACCATAATACTTCAGTATGTAAAGTGAAAACTCCCTATAATGACACCATCTGTTCCCTAAGAAATAGCTGAATATGTCAGATAAATGAATCAAATGACAAAGAAAATGAACTTTTCCCATGAAAATTTGTGTCATTATATTGAATAGGTCGGGTATCTGAGTGTCGTTATAAAGAGGTTTCACCGTATATAGGTTAGACAGTGACAGGTTAGCTTATGGAGAGGGAAGAGTTTTGACTGGGAAATAGGGTAATGACAACCAGGAAGTGGTTCTGGACAAAAAGACACAAATACAAATATGACAAATGTGATGATTTTGAAATTAACATATTAAATTACCACCATATGGATGGTAATATTCCACTCGGGCCATCTTATTGTGTCTCTGTGCTAAGATTAAACTTAGAATGAAATTAAAACGGTTGTTTACTCGGATTTTCGGTGCAGCTTCACTAACATTGTTGAAAACTGGTTTCCACTTCTATTTTTCACAACAGTCTTTATTTCTACGTTGTAAATATGACATCTTATCCTTTTTAGACGTTTAATAAATACTATATTGCTTGACCGGTATTCAGTGGTCAGTAGTTTTTGCACTGCCTGGCAAGTCATGCTGCAGCCACCAAATGGTCACTTGTCAGGCAGTGCCAAAACCTGTGACTGAGGCTTTACCACTGTAGTATGGAATAAGTCCATAAAAAAGAAACCATTTTCGTGCATGCATTGAGTAAGGCTGGAAACTGTGGACTGACAATTTGCACAAATGATGCTTCACAAACAAAATGGCTATCTCAAAACTAAGTCTTAAGGTGCACACAATAACGATGCAATGTTATTTCACGGACGTTTCATGAAATGAAAATGAACTGACGATGTGTGAACATGTACATGTACTATATACACGTGAGAGTTTTCTTACCGGTAATGATTGATGCCCACAGTTTTATGCCATCTCCCTTTAGGAATATAGCACCATCTACAGTAGTCCAGAACAGTCTTGTATTTTAGTTGGTGTTTAGTACAATCACAATTTGTTGGGATTATAGGGGAGGTGAAAATGCTTAATTTAAATGATTCCTGTGTTAACTTCTGTGGTCCCTCTAATTAAGGATTACCTCTATCATATACGTCAATGTTGAGTTAAAACAACAATGATTTTGATGCAACTTTAAGCTCAGCAGAGTCAGCTCTCTTAGCTTTCATTGTGTGTTCACCATTTAATGCCATATCGGAAGAACTTGACGAGCTGAGATGACAAAACTCTTAAAGTTGATAACACTGGTTCACATATAACCAAACAGATTTAACTTTTAAATATTTTACGTGGTTGTATGTGCTTTTAGCACCTTTCTCTGCATCTAGTAATTGTTATTGAAGATGACACTTATACAGTCTTAATCTTTATGTTCCCGTATTGATAACATTTACTTGAAGTACTCATGTACAAATTTTCAGTTGCTCAACTTGTAGTGTTTTTCTATGCCTTTACAATAAGTATTTTCAATTAATTTATTTGTAACTCTGGCACGCCCTAAGTTAGCATTCTCAAATTTTGGTAAAATAATGTAAGCTTCAAAATTCTTAACATGCCCTTGGTCATGACATCACAAGTCCTGGGTCCAAAAGGTTGCTTGGACATGACCATGTTTGGCTATGTTTCCTGTTCATAGTTTTCTGATTGATTAATAGTAATTGTTTTTAATTTTCTAATACTCAGAAGTGCCACAAGTCTGTGCATTATTGCATGGCACTACCCACATCTACTTGGATGTCTGTATCTTGATGATGAATGCAAAATCATTTTCAAACAAGAACGAACGGCAGTGATCTGTTCATGGGAAGACCATTCTCGTCACCTTCCCATGAGGACACAATCTTCATGCAGAAAGTGTTTATTTTGGTAGTACACCCTCTAATACGTTCTCACGTCCTCGCTTCCGATACATGTACGAGATATTGTATGGAAATTTAACATCACTTCACTTCACGATGCTTAGTGATGAATAAATTGTCGCTACATTTGGCGAAAGTGGAGATGAATATCAAAGCAAAATCACATAATATATTTGAGGTTAGTCTTACACGGGCGGGGGGGGAGGCTTCCATGTAGGATTGTACTAGGTATGTGCCGCGGGAAAGGCCCTGTTTTCATTACTCCCAGGATTAGAAAAGCGCCCCAAAATATACACAGCTGGATTAGGATAGGGGTACCAATTATTTGAGTGAACTGAATGTCTTATTCATTTTTCAAACAAATGTATAGATCTTTGATATAGGCTGGAGATATAGGATATAATTAGTAAGTTCTTTGGGGAATTTTTGTGGGAAGTAAGTATATGCTAAAACTTGTTTAAAATTGGAATGTTGGTCTCCTTGAAGCACCAATGCAGCACTCCTTTCAACACATTACAGGATTAAGAAAGGGTACCTTTTACATCTGGGGTAGGATTAAGATAGGGTATTGTATAAAAATGTCGGAGGCACCCACCCACCCTGATGTTGAGTATGTGCCCCCCCCCCCCGGGGGGGGGGGGGTCTTAGATCAAGACTTATCAGGTTACACCATACACCATTGCGAAAAAAAGATGCTGTGCTCAACCTTGCTTCAACCCTACTTTGATTATGCTTGCATAGCCTGGTACTGGGATCTCAAAGCAAATGTTAAACATAGACTACAAACAACACAGAACCAGATTATCAGATGTACACTGTCTCCAACTCTTTCAGTACCAACTGTGACTAAATTCGTACCATTTGAGATTAATGGGTTTCAATTAAGAGAAGGACGGTAGATGCACATTCTTGGTGAAGAGACCTTTCATCTAAGTACCAGCATGCCTTTTGTTCCACAGAATACACAGTCCGGGTCAACAGCTGTCCTCGGTGCGCTTCGGGCACATTGCGTCAACAGCGAGCCAAGGAAAGCGGTGCACCCACAACAAAACTCAGCACTGAAAGAGTTAACTCTAGAGATCCTGCGGGTACTGACCACCTTGTTCTGTTAAAATGGACGGATGTCCCTTCAAAGGTTGAATTATTATCTTTGGACTCATCGTATGAAATTAGCCAGTCTTAAGCTGCAGATTGTTTTATGACTGACACCTTACCAGAACTAACAACCACTTCGACAAAGGACAATCTGAATGCTCTTGTGCCTTACCAAAGGTGGGAAGTCGAGGATAGAACATGTTCTCATCATTGTGACAGCGTAAAACTGTGGAATTGACTTCTTAATGAGTCTCAGTCTAGAGACTTTTAAAAAGGTCACAGTATGTGTCCTAATTCCTTTTTTATTTTTCTCAAAGCACTAATTACATGATTATGCATAATTTGTGAGATTTTAGTTATCTCAGTGATCAACAGGTGACAGCACGATGCCTGGTGATCAGCCATAGCCATGCTGCATTGTTGTTATTTCTATACAGAAATGGACTTCTATACTAAAATATTTTACTTTAGTTCTTGTAATTTAATTATATTTTGGTAAGTTATATATATATATATATATATATATATATATATATATATATATATATATATATATATATATATATATATATATATATATATATATATATATATATATTAATTTCAACCTTAAAGGTCACACTGGGACCGCTATGGAAATAAAGGAGGCAAACGTGCAAGCATCTGCCATCATACAAAAGGCATATCCGGGAATTTTAGGCTGCGAAACCTGCTTGATGGTTTTCCGCTGATGACCTGTTTATAAAGTCATTTACCTGTCGAAACCCATGACTGTCAAAATTTTGAATTAAAGGTGATAATATGTTAATTAATTTATGGGTTTAGACTTAGACAATGACTGGAACGGCTGTGGAGCGTCGACAGATTGGATTGCGGTATTTTTTGTGTTAAGAACTACAAGGAAGATGTGGCATTGTTGTTCCTGTTTGTTTAACGAAAGGAAAACAATAGATAGCAACATTTAAAATTCTGCAAATTAGGAGCAAATGAAATATTAATATCCAATATCTTTAAAAGTATCACAGGTAGAGGTTCCATTCCAACATCTATTTATAGGTTTATACTGCAGATGCATCCAATGAATCACAGACAAAAGCTGTAGAATTTTAAGTCTGGAACCAGGTCAATAGGCATGATACAGTTGATTGATAGAGGCGTGGCTCATGAGATGCTCCAGGAATTAACAAGTTATCATATTGGCTGCCGCCCAATAGTTGAATTTTATCGTGGCGTGTTCACGTGAGATGGGCTCGGCTAAAGCCTCGCCCCTTCTCAAGTGAACAAATACCCCGATATTTCCCCGACACTATCAGTGCATAGTCATCAGCATATAATGAGAGTTTGCAAGTGACACTGAGAGGCAAGTCATACATATAGCATAGGGTCAACAAGAGTCTTAAAATTCTCCCTTGAGGGACACAACATCGGATGATTGTCAGGGGCTCTGACTCTGTTGCATTAACTGACACTGTGTCCGATTGGTAAGGTAGGATTGGAACCAGTTTATGGATTCAATGCATATCGCCTGGAGTTTTGTTTTTGTTTTTTGTTTTTGTTTTTTTTAGAAGAATATCGTGGCTCACTGTGTCAAACGGCTTTTGCAGATCAAGCATGAGCATTCCTACATAATTGCCTTCAGATGTTTCAGTTCTAATATAGTCAGGTGAATTATAGTTAAATCGGTTGAATGAGAGCCTCTTAATCCTGACTGGTCGTCATGAAGAATGCAGTTCTTGCTAAGGTGACCTCCGAGTTGAGTCTAAATAGCTTTTCCCCAAATTTTGGAAATAGCTGTGAGAACCTGTCACAGGCCTGTGCTTTTCCACTTCATGTTTGCTGTTTGTATATATATATATATATATATATATATATATATATATATATATATATATATATATATATATATATATATATATATATATACATATATATATATATATATATATATATATATATAGCTGTTTAACGCTAGCCGCTTTGAGCTCATCTGGGACTGTATTAGTCCAGATTGAAAGATTAATTATGCCAGTGATTGGGGTTTTGAGGACACTAGCTCCGCCCTTCAAAAGTTCAATTGGGATGTCATCTGGTCTTGTACTCTTGTAGGAATTTAGGTTACTGAATTCATTGAACACAAAATTCACAGCAACTTTCTGGAGCTTCAGTTTCATGAAGCAATATCCTTGTATTATTCTTTGAATGCTTCCGACTCATGCCCAGTTGGGCAAATCATCTTAAGGTAAGTATAGATCAAGATCCTGGTTTGAAATTACAAGATTCTAAGTTTTGAAGCCATGGTTCTGGATGCAGATGAATTGAGAATGGTTTGCACTTGTTGAAATCTAGTTACAATCCGGCAAGTTCAGATCATAATTGGCAGGTGTCATTTACCTGATCTAGGACACACAATGTAGTGGCTAGAACATTTTTCTCACAGGTTTCAATGCTGTGTAATCCTATTTCTGGTGGCGTATATACATTCCAAATTCGATTTTCTGAGAAGATTTACACAGTTTGAAGCATGTCCATTCATTTTCTCCTATTAGGATACTATCAAGTTCACGTCGTTGGAATCGGTGGTATATCTCACTATTCTCAAAGATCTGACTATCACGGGTGCTGGGCCACCGGACTGCCACGATGTTGTGGATAGAAAGATCGAAATCCCCAATAACTTGTACAGTAATGAGAAATATCCCTTTCCATTTCAAACTAACGCTGAACTATCCCTATCAGGTGAAAGAATAGGTCAGTGTGCGTAGTCAATTGCTCCTACAATTCCGAGGATTCTGGAAAGAGCATAACACCGCTGCTGAATTCGAAAAATTTCCTTTCGAGCTGGAAAATGGATATATTGAGGGCGAAGACTAGCAATAACATCAGAAACTTTGGCAACAATTTTACTCGCTGTAGATATATTTCCTCCAAACAAGTCCCCATCGACAAGGAAAGAAAAAGATCCAGTTGCATTAAACCGCAATGTTATCAAAATTTGGATCAGAGGTGGAACAAAACTTGCCTTGTGGGAAACTCTGTCAATCCTATACCCAATGGTCTCGAGCAACATGAATACTGTATTTTCATCGAGCCTTAATCGTATCAGAAAATCTGAATCTTCATACTCGGCGAAAGGATTGCCCCTCTTCCTTAAAACAGGATCCCCGTGCATCGGGCGAACCGCCATGTTTAAATGATCCATATAATCAATGTACTTTGCCATGTTTTCGATGCTTTAGCACCGATTTTTTCCAGGACACCGCTCGAGTGCAACTTCTAAATCACACCCTACCCAAGTTTAAATTTGAAGGTGATATTGAGTATGGCTTAAGAGTAATGTCGACAAGTGGAAAAATATTTTAAAAGTCGACTTTAAACTGGTTGGAGTTTTGATCCTAGTAATTTCAAGATCATTTTGACTTGCGCCACCGGGCATCAGTGTGATATTTTGGGGGGAGGGGTGGGAAGTTTGTTAACTTGAGATTCAGCAACTGTTGTATAGAACTGATGGAAGTAGGAGGACACTTTGCCTTAAACGGCTGAATCGGGACGCCTCCTGGACGATATCTGATTGTTGTCTTGATTAAATAAATTTTATACGAGTATCCAGCCACGAATCACATGATCTTGATCTGACTTTTGGCATATTTTAATCGGGAACGGTGGTATCAAGGACGGCAGTAAAATCCTGAAACCCGGGCGTTTTTGCGCCATACAAAATGGTCTGGGCGTCTTTCTTTTTGTTACATATTGACAAGTTGAAACATTTATGACAGAAGTCTTTTTTCTTTTAAATAAATGCTTCCATCCCAAAGAGTACTAAAGTTTTCAAGTCTACAGGTTTCATGTTAAGGCCATTGTTTATAACGTTTAGCAGCAACATGATCCCCATTGTTTGTAACGATTAGCGGTTTTATGTCACCCTCGTCGTTTTTAACAATTAGAACTCAGAACTCTTTTATTAATGACCAACAAATGGTATAATACATGAATATTGATACAACAAGAAACTGTAAGTTGGTCAAGGGAGACTCTTGCTATAACATAATGAATGTTGCTGTCGCAAGCGCCACCCTTGTAACAAGAATTGTGGTTATGAACATGATTTTTTTAAAGAAATATGTTATACATCAGGATGACTAATACATTCTTGTAACTATCTTAAAATGCTATGGTGTACAAAAAACTTTTAGATTAATTATTTTGTTGACAAATGTAACAGTCACACACAGTGCATTCATGGTTGTATTTGTTCAAAAAAAGTTTTCACATAGTTTGAAAAACCTTTTAGGCTATGAGAATAGATTTTATTTAATATGTTGTCATCAGTCGAGTTTATGGCTTTTGGAATATCAAAAATTACACTTTCCTGCGCAAATTTGTTATCAACTTGATTAATAAATAACCCAACGTTTCTAACACTTCTAGTATCAGGATTATGTATATGTCTTTTAGATATATATGGTTAAAGCAGTCTTGTCGGAAGTTTCTCATGCACAAATTTGTAATAAAATTTAAGTTTGGCTAAAGTAAACAAATCTTTCTTCAACAGCTTCAAACATTTTAAAATTGGTTCACTATGTGCATTATAATTGCTACAAGATATACAACGCACTGCCTACTTCTGAAGCTTTGTTATATTATTATGTTTGAATCCCCATGTACGTATGCCATAATTTGTATGAGGTAATATTAAAAGAATTGTATAAGATAGTTTTTGTATTCAAGGGAAGAATGTGCTTTAACTTGGTTTAAACATATTTTATTCAAAAAAGCGATCGGGAAACAGGCTTTGCCTATATAAATCCCTCTCGTGAAAAAAAAAAGAAACAAAAGAACAATACAAATGCTGTACAAAAGATAAAGACGGGCCACAGGACACCACATTGACCGAACATCGACATGGACATACATACAAAAAGATCAGACATCACAGTTACAGGACAGACAGAAGTATGCATTATTAGAATACAATACTGTCGAGGCCAGCCAACACTGTTCACATGAATACTGCTCGCGGGGAAAAAAAAAAGTACCGGCCCGCACGTGAACCACTAGGAGTCACAAGCAAAGCTTGTTCGTCAACCTGGGTGGAAAACGTACGGGCCTCAGTTGAATCTGCCAGAATTTAAGATATATGTGTGGGTACTGTCAAAAATAATTTTGTTTACTGCCTTTGAACACTTGGGATTTCCAAACATAAGAGTTTGTAGTGTGAAAGGAGCCAATACTATGATATTTTGGTGCAATAAATTCCGCTCAGTCGTGTATTTGGTACACTCAAAAAAGTAATGAAATGAATTTTCTATTTCGGCACCACAAGAACAAGCAGGAGAAGTTACTATACCAATTTTATGCATATCGTTGTTCAACTGGCTGCAGCCCATCCTAATTTTTGCATGTAGAATATTGGCTTTCCTATTACCAATATAAAACAACTCATTTGTCTTTGGTCTCCCTTTATCCAATTTACGCTTAAAAGTAACTATATCTTCAGAATTTCGAACACTGGATGGGAGTAAGTTCAATTGGCGAATCGTTGCGGGAAAAAAAGAATTATTGTAAGTATTAGTTTTTGTACGAACCTGGCTTATGTTCTGTCTGGATCTCACATTATATGCATTTCTGTTGGATACATTTTCCGGAATCAAATCGTGTAAATATGCAGGTGTATGTCCATTAATAATTTTATAAAGAAGTATGAGTCGGTGTTTTTCTCTACGCTTAGAGAGAGTCTTCTATCCAGTTTCATTGTACAGGAATGCATGACTTGTTCGACAAGACGCGCCCGTCAGTGCGCGGGCTGCAGCCTGTTGAACATCTTCTAGAAGGTCTGCATCAAATTTCGGCAACCCTCCCCACACTACATCACCATACTCTAAAATAGGCCTAATGTAGGTGAAATAAATCAATTCTAATGTGCGTCTACTGAGCTTATGTTGCAAAAATTTCATTACTCCAATTAATTTCCTTGCTTTGCAGACAACATAATTTATATGAGGTGACCATAACAAATCTGCACTAAAAATAAGACCTAAATGTTTGTGTTGTTTTACATCTTCAAGTGTAGTACCCTGAAATAGAGCATGGGGATGATGTGGAGGCTGTCGCTATGCTTTAACTTATTAATGATGCCAATAGTTCTTGATATTTTGGAACTTATTTTAGCAATATGATTATTCCAAGCAAGTTTTTCATCTACAGTAAGTCACAAGAAGTTGAATTTATCTACATGCTCAATTAAAATATTATTTTTTAAAATTTTAGGTACATTGAAAGATTTATTAGGTTGATCAAAAATCATAAATTTTGCTTTATTAACATTTAGAGAGAGCTCATTAACTTTAAGCCATTCACTTAGGAGATTTAATTATTTGTTTATAGTAATGCAGCAATTTTGATCCTTTGGATTTACATATGTGGTAGAGTAGTATCATGAGCATAAATTATATATTTAAATAGCTCATTAGCATTTGGCAAATCATTTATGTATATAATTAACAGAAGCGGGCCAAGAATAGAGCCCTGTGGGACCCCAGTTGACATCAAGGTAGCATCAGAGATGGTACCATCTGTGTCGTCATACTGTTTACGATTAGTTAAATAATTTTGCATGAGGTTTAGCGGTGTACCATTGATACTGTAATAGTTTAGCTTTTTGAATTAAAATATTATCATTTATGTTATCAAAGGCTTCAGACAGATCGAGAAAAATACATAGGGGAAGTTTGCCTTTATCCATATCATGAATTAAATTATTAATAAGATTAACAGCTGCCAGTTCTGTTGAGTTACCACTTCGAAAACCAAATTGACCTTCATAAAATAAATTGTTTTCCTGAAAAAAAAAAATCATATAGCAGATTGAAAACTACCCTTTCAAATACTTTGGAAATTGATGGTAGAATACATTTAGGTCTATAATTTGAAAAAAATGTTATCTTCATCTTTTTTATATAACGGTAACACTCTTGCTATTTTGAAATAATCAGGAAATATGCCTGTGTTGAGGCTTTGATTAATCATTATTGCAATAGGTTTAATTAAGGGAGATTTCAGTTGTTTTAAGATATCATTAAAAAAAATTACTACCACAACTGTTTTGGGGTTTTAACTGATCTATATTTTTTTCAATATCATGATTTGCGACTTCCTTAAAACTGAAGTTGTTTGGATGTGTTTTGTTAAGATATTTGTTATGGTCTATATTTATAGTGTTATTAATTTGTTTTGCAAGATGTGGGCCCGCATTTGTAAAACAAAACAAAAAACAAAAAAACAAAAAAAAACAAAAAAACCAACAACAACAACAACAACAACAACAACAAAAAAAAAACCTTATGGAAACTGTTTGCTATAGCAATTTTGTCAGCAATTTGTTGTCCATCAATTACAAAATAGGCAGGGAAAGATTTCTTTCTTTGGGTTCTATTTAAAATATCATTAATTGTAGACTATGGTTTCTTAATATTACTCTTGTACTTTTGAAAAATAAAACCATAGTGCTTTTTCTTTGCTAGTCTTATATTTTTCTGTAATATACTGTTATAAGTTGTTAAATTTCTTTTAATTTCAGTATACTCAGCTGTGTTATGTTTAGTTTTCTTAAGTTTTCTATTTAATTTATCTCTATATTTTATGGGAATCAATATGCCTTGAGTAATCCATTTATGTTTCTTGTGTTTATATTTATTAAATCTAACAAGTTTGTTTGGCATATGTTTATTTAGCACATCAATTAGTATATTATTGAGTAGATTGTTATTTGTATTAGGATCACACTTTTTGTCTAAATTCAATTTATTTGTGATACCCATAAGTTCAAGTTCCTGAAGTTCTTTTTGTACAGAATCATGACTATTAATTTTATAGTGAATGAATTTTGGACTTTGTTACTCAATATTATATTCAGGCATATAAAATAAGGTTGATGTTCAGAGAATGTTTTTGTGAGAATTCCTGAAGTACTTTGATATGTAAAATCACTTATTCTACAGAAGATATTGCCTATAAGTGTTCCACCTTTATTTGAAAAACGGATGGGTACAGTAATCATTGGAATGAAGTTATTGGAAACCATGGTTTCAAAAAAATCATTTCTTTCATGAACCTGTAGAAGGTTCATATTAAAATCACCTGTTATTAGTATTTCATTATTTACTTTGCTCAAACATGTTAGGGTCTTTTTCATTTCTTCATGAAATTCAGTTAGTGGTAATTTAACAATTAGCGGTGACAGATGACCTCAAAAGTTAACTTTTAGCGGCAATTTTAACGTTTAGAGGCGACAACCTCACCTCCATACGTTAAATTTAACGTTTATCGGTGATTTAACGTTAAGCGGCTGTACAGGAGGCACTTGTTCTTTTAATAAAAAAGAAGTAGTTGAAAATTGTGTGCGTTTGACCACAAGAGCAGTCCAAGCAGCTATATGCCTAATTTTATGAATACAAAGAAGGATACGGTTTAGAATTTTGAATTAGAAGTGAACTGACATGTCTGATACGCTCTGTGGCTGGAAGCCAGCTCGAGGCATTCTGCCAACCCATTGGTATTTCTACTCCACAGAGCAGACCATGCGAAGCAAAAGTCACATTCTGGAAAATAGTAACTAAATAAAACTAGTAATTTATGTCATATTTAATGAATATTGAGATTATGGGTGAAACAAGCGAATCTGGAATCCCTGAAATGTAAGAATCCACATTTCATGACTGTATCAGTATATTTGCAAGAGAATTTATTGAAATATTTTATCAGGCGCACTTTGTTACATCCTCTTGATTTAAGTTTATTATAGATAAATATTAGTCTGAAAGAAAAATCACCACACTTAGAACAAATGCGACCAGAATGAAAAATTTGTGTCTAAAAGGTGCTATAACCTTTACGTTCATATATGTTATTTTCAAAGAACGGTTTGTTGACTACTTCATAAAAAATCTTCAATTTTGTGACATATTTTGACAACAAATTTAGTGTCAGAAACATGAACATCTAGATCAAGAAACACATCTTTGTTTTCTTCACTAATAGAATACTCCAAAAGGTTATCGGCAGGATCAATTTGTTGAGCAATTTCAATAAAGTTTTTTCACGTTAATGCAAGCAATATCGGCAGTATATCTAGCATTGCACGATAACTGTTTAGCGAAAAGAAAATTTGCTTTTATTGAGTTTTGCATGAACTCCTACTCAAGCCAAGAAGGCTATAAATCGACTGGTAAAGGGGAGCAGTTACTGCCAATGGGGATACCGTTAATGTGTTGAAATATAAATGGTCTAAATTGAATAAAGGAATTATCTATAAGAAAATGAACTGCGTTTAATAAATTTGCAATGGTTTATGATTTACCTTTAATTTTATATTGTATTTCAGAACAAAAAGCCGTTTTTATAAAACGTATTTATATTGATATATTTATCAAGATTCAACATTTTAATGATTAATTTATCAAGTGCTTCGTTTACGTTTTTGATGGGAAAATTGGTGTATAAAGAAGAAAAATCAAAACAGTTACTACTTATAGCATTTCCGTGTGGAATCTTGCAGACATATTCCATTGAATTATTAATGCTCCAAATTCATGTGTGTTTGTTTAATAGTATTTCAGTATTGACAAAAATGGTCTCTGATAGCAGTTACACATAACGCTACCTTAATTGATAACTTTTAGTGGTACAATTTGACGCTCCTGCAATGAATCTTAATTTATAAGGATTTAATACAATTTGAGAAACCAAAACAGAAATAGTATTGATGCATTCTCATCAGATATTTGTATGTTACGATTACTCTTAAGTATATCTTTATGTAAATTAATTACTGTATTAGCATTTTCCCTCTGTGGTGCACAAGTGCCTCTCGCTGTGGCCTTGCAAAAAAAACTTCAAAGGAATTATTGTGTTAAAGGGGAAAGAACAGCCATTTCAAACATGCTTCAACAAATGTCCAAGTTACCTTAGACCTAACAAAAATATATGTCTGGTTCCGGTAACCGGACTGACCCTACTGAAAAGACCCGAGTCCCCACCCTAATAATATTTTTTTTATAAAACATGAAGTAAAAAGTTTCAAGCCGCCCTTCCCTGATAAGTATTGATCCGTCCTGGCTGAAAGATTTTATCGAGAAAGTGGCCGTCGGGTGCCGTCATTTTGCAGTAAAGTCAACAAACACAGCATTTTAGTTCAACTTGTCTGGAAGGTTAACTTGGGCTGGGGAAACAGCATAGCAACACAAAATCCAATAAGGCATAGGCCCCTAGCCACGGTTGTTCAGTGAAACAGCATAGCCCTGGGGGTTCGGTGATCGTTATCATAATATTTAGCTGAGTTCTAGGTGTCTTGTCTCTGAGTTACCAGGGCAAATGGTCCTTAAAGTACTTTTAAAACATGACTTACTATCTTAACTTTAATCTGGCACGAAGCATTGTGGGGCAGTCGCACAAAAATACATTTAGTTTGGATATCAAAGTAAATCTCGGCCACAGCATATATCATATCATTAGTGACGCTCTGAAGTATTTGCAAAATATAAACTATAAACAGCGGGTTTTTGACATAATTGATAATAAACACCTTTACCTTGTGCAGCTGAAGAACTATTTATACCAAGTTTTTTTTTAAACATCAATGTAATATTTCTTGCAATCAATCCCAAAGTTACCAGCCTTATCAATATATGTTGTTACAAATTTTGGTTGCAGATCTTTGACAGCAAAGGCAATATTTGTCGTTTGAGGTTATCAGTAGAAAGACATTTCTTTTGAGTTGCACTTGTGTAAACTTCATTTCTTAGTTCTCTTTTGAATTTAGCAAATTTGTTTCTTTTCGTTTTTGTTTTTGGTTTTGGTTTTCTTATTTTGTTTTTGTTTGTTTGTTTGTTTTTTTGTTTGTTTGTTTGTTTGTTTTCTTGCCTATTTTGAACAATATTCATCGAATGCCGTGTACATGTCTCTCTACAAAATTTCAAGTTTTTGGACATACACGAAATGTTGTTCCTTTTTTCATTAATATTTGTATATTATATTATATTATATTATATTTATAATCTGTGTTTTGTATGATATTTAGATCCCCTGTGAAAGCATGCTTGTGATGAGGGCAACAAATTTGGAAACTTGTCAAACAGCTTCTGAATGAGGGAGGGAAGGCTTCAGCATATCCACCTCTGGTTGAAGGAAATGATGTCGTTGCATACAATATGGAAAAAGCAGAGCTATTTAACAATTATTGTGCAGGTCTTTGTCAGTCTCAAAACGAGGATGCTAATATACAATTGTCCAATCCCGTTATATCAACTGAGTCACCCCTTTCTGATATAGCATTAGACGAAAACAAAGTTAAAGACATACTTCTTTCCCTGGATACTGGAAAAGCTTCTGGTCCAGATTCAATAAGTACCAAACTTCTTAAATGTACAGCTGCCTCAATTTCCAAACCCCTTTCAATTATCTTTCAAAATTCAATGGACAATCACAACTTTCCACGTAAATGGAAGGATGCAAATGTTACGCCCATTCACAAAAAGAACTCAAAACAACTCAAGGAAAATTACAGACCCATATCTCTTTTAAGTGTTGTGGGGAAAGTATTTGAGCGTTGTGTTTTCAATGATGTATATAATTACTGTAAAGTTAACCAATTGTTATCTAGATGGCAGTCTGCTTACTCACCTGGTGACTCAGCTGTGTGTCAACTATTGGAAGTGTATGACCTTATAGCAGAAGCTGTAGATGAAGGAAAAGACGTTAAGTTTGTATTTTTAGATATAAGTCGAGCGTTTGAACGAGTCTGGCACAAGGGGATACTGCACAAACTCGAAAAAATTGATATTAATGGAAAATTATACAAATGGTTTGTCAGTTACTTGGAAAATAGAAGACAAAGAGTAGTAGTCAATGGACAGTCGTCCAATTGGTCAAACCTTTCGGCTGGTGTACCCCAAGGTTCCATTTTAGGACCACTTCTGTTTTTGGTTTACATAAATGATCTGGCTTCAATAGTAGAATCAAATATTAGAGTGTTTGCAGATGACACATCTCTTTTTGTTATTACCGAAAAAGAACTAGACTATTTGGCAACGATGACATTAAATGGCGACCTTGGTGTTTAGTTTAAACATATTTATTTATACTGGATTACCCTATACTACATGAAATGACTATATAATGGGTTCTCCAGACATGGAGAAAACGCACAATATATATACAGTACATACAGGACATTACAAACTATGTTACCAGATCATTTGTAAAATGTAAAATATGAATGTCGTAATATACAAGTAAATCGGGGTAGTAATTCCCAGTACAGAATATATGGTAGAGATTACGACACAAGGCATATAGCTATTCACTCACTGTTGACAGGGGAAATAGGAAAACAAAACCAATAACAGTAATTGGAGCAGGTATATAAAAAGATAAGTACATACATGATTACGTCACCAAGAGGTTATACATTATAATATTGACAAAAAGAAGCTTTTTCTGTTTAACCAGTAGGTCGCATTAAAGTTACAAAAAAAACGTCTGCTTTCTGCTATATAATTTTGAACTGCATCGAATATTTGTATGTTCAGGATATCTGGTAATTCCCTGCCGCCAAAAAGGAAAATACGAAGCAGTCTTTCGTTAGCGATATGGATTATCAAGTTAGGATGAACACCCGGAGCAATGAGCGGTATAGTAGTATCGAGAAGTTTTTTTCTAAAGGGAAGATATTTAGGACAAAAGAAGAAGAAATGAGAGATATCTTCAGTGAGGAAAGAGCAGGAGCAAATAGGACTTGGAATAACATTTACCTTACAGAGGTCAAAGTTAAGCCTAGAGAAGCCCAGTCGCAGCTGGGTCTGACAGATATTCAGGTAACGTTGACCGTGGGAAAAGAAGGCAGGCACATCGTCCACGGCTTGTAAGGTTGCCTTGAGTTTGGATTTAAAAATTTGAAGCGAAATGGAATTCCGAATATCTGAAGGAAGGTTGTTCCAAAGTTTGATGGTGTCGGGGAGGAAAGATTTGTCAAAACGTTGAGTTCTGCACTGGATGGTGCGTAATGGACTGGAATGGCGCAGAGCTCGACCAATGTTAGTAGGCGGAAGGAGGTTGGAGAGATAGGACGGAGTAAGATTATGGGTCATTTTGTAAAGTAGGATCAATTTAAAGTATTTACGTCGGCTAGCGAGGGTAGGCCATCCGAGTTCGTGTAATAGTTTGATATGTGAAGTGTGTCTTAAAGCGCCAGTGCATATTTTGGCCGCCTCATACTGGACAGATTCAAGTAACTCTGTTAGGCCTTGCCCACAGTTATCATAAAGAACACATCCATATTCTAGGATGGGTCTTACCATGGGGAAGTACAGCCGGGCCAGGGCTTTTCGGGATAGTTTAAATTTAAACCTACGGAGAAGGGCAATGCGCTGGCTAGCTTTATTTACAATACGGGTTATGTGAGCATGCCAAGATAAATTACTGCTAAAAGTAATACCAAGGTGGGTGTGGAAATTATCCTCGGGTATAGTTGACTGACCAAGCTGAACAGGTGGATGATGTGGTTTATTAATTTTGGCAGAGAAGACAACAGATAAAGATTTAGCAGCATTGAAAATGACTCGCCATGATTTTCCCCAAGTTTGAATATGAGCAAGATTGGTATTCAAATGTCGAGAAGATTTTGTTGGGTTTTGAACAATTTCGAGCAAGCTTGTGTCATCTGCGAAGAGTCTTACGTCGCAGGTAAGGTCGTCGACTAGATCGTTTACGTACACCAGAAACAAGAGTGGACCCAGTATGGATCCCTGGGGTACGCCAGCTTCAATAGGCAGCCATGAAGGCGCTTGACCATGAATAATCACACGTTGAAAACGATTTGATCGATAACTTTCAATCCATGCCACGATATTATCAGCGATACCTAGTTGACGAGGTTTGAGTAAAAGGCCAGGATGCCAGACCTTGTCAAAGGCCTTAGATACGTCTAAAAAGACCATACGGGCTTCATTAGAGTGTTCAAGGCCCGTGTATATATTGTGAACAATATACACAAGTTGATTTATGGTAGAATCGTCAGCCTTAAAGCCAGAATTTTTGGATGTGAGAAGGTTATTGTCGAATAAGTATTCATAGAGAGCATTAAAGATCAGTCGTTCGAAAACTTTAGACACGTTGCACAGTAAGGATACAGGACGATAGTTACTTTTTATCTGCTTATTAGACTTTTTAAACACAGGACATATATTGGATTTCTTCCAAGAGTCTGGAAAATAGGAAAGGTTGAGAGAGAGTTTAAGGACTGGTAAGGCACCAAAAACCTTTGCATGGCCGATTTTAAGATTTTAACGGTTTTTACAAGATGAATGTCATTTCTATTAGTTGTCAAAATTTCAAGCTTTTAACTAAAGTAGAAATATGAGAAAAACCCCCAAAACCACACAAGCATGTGGACATCCGAACGTCCATGTGTCATTATTTTGGTTTTCAGCCGCAAACGGAACAATGCCACCCGCCAATCATACTTAACAGCCTGTCACGTGGCTGCAGGTAGCAACGGCCCATGGCAAAAGGAGAGTGGTATCAGGGCGGCAATGCGAAACAAGGCGACATGCCGAAAGTATGTTTGTGGGCAGGGAAAAGATGCAAACATGCTATCACAGCCTTAGTGGTTTACTTTATATTTATCTTGCTTGTTTTGTGTTCTAACGAAGGGAGACTTTAAATGTTCAAGAGGAGCGGCAATCGTCTAACGATGTCCCTTCAAAGGCCGTGCCGCGATGGATTACCCCAGTGGTCCTGCACACCAAAGACAGGCGGGGAAAAAACTGACACTCTAATCAACAATACCCACGTACATGATATTTTATCGAAACCCAGGGTTGAGAAAATAAAAGTACAAATAAACACATCGAAATAAGCATAAACGTGAACAGCAGAGAAAACTCACAAAATAACGTTACAAAATTCACGTTGAAAAGAGAAATGAAACTCATTGACAAAATTACTACAAAATAATGACAAGCTAACTAAGTAAAGTGTACAGACAAGTCTAAAAAGCTATTACATAAAGTATACAGATAGGAGTAAATACAATAAAATACTATCCCTAAAAACGGGATGAAGAGGTAGGGGGCGGAGGACCAAACCCGCATCCGTGCACAGACCACGAGCGGCCGTAGGACGCCCGCCGAAGCAAGGCAACACAACTTTCGTTGCCAGGCTGGAGGTCACGGGGCCCGAAGGGCCGCCTCCGTGACGTCACGGTTTGAAACCAGACTGTCGTTGTCGCCGTTTGACAGATCGCTGAATAATGCTTTCTGTACTTCAAAGGCTCTTTTATTCATGTGATTGGCCAAAAATTGATTGACAACCTGCCCAAATGTTAAGGGACGATGTTTTCTACGTTTTGTACAAATATCAGCACAACTTGACCAAATGGTATTGTTTCAGAGGCAAATGATCAACATCAAAGGCCTTTGAAGTTTGTTTTCTCAGAAAGCATAATAGGACGAGAACCCCACCTAAGAATGGTTTTTCCAAGAAAACGGCTGGGCGAAATTTAATCCGGTTAACGGCTTTTGATTCTGTAATGTCTGAACTGCAAAAACGATTCAGCGATTTTCAAAATTTTGCTTCGTTCTTTTTCTATGAAATGAAGAAAATGAACATCCTGAAAATCAAAGGGAAAATTGAAACGTCAAACTTTGAAGATGGATAACAGAAAAACGAAACCAAACATAAAAAAATCGTAGGATCGTTTTTTGTTGCCAATATGTCAGGACTAAGATGCAAGTGTAATTATGATTTTATCACAAATATTTAGTGACTTATATCGACATTTATGGAGTGGATGCTTTGCGGTCAACTTTCAATTGTTTATTCAACAATTAACATCACAGACACCCAAATAGGGGCCATATAAATTCTTTGGAGTATGACGATTACACACATATATGATATGTTATCCTAACACAAATAGAGTTTTAGCTAGATTTGACTTAAGTGGGATTTATTTTTGGTGTCTTACCTGTCCTTAAAGATTTTAGTCAGTGGTTTGCAAATAGACTCAGCCGTATTTTTAAGTAAGATGTTCCCAATATTGTCCGGACCAGACGCAGAGGTAAGCCTAAGTAAGGAGAGGATTCTTCTTACACTTTCTTCATCAAAGTTGATATCATATAAGCGTGCCTCTGTACGGAAAGTAAGTTGGGGCAGGGGTGGGGCGTCAATGTCGGGAACAGTTCTACATTGGCTTGCAAAGTATGCATTGAAAATGTCACACTTTTCTGTTATGCAAGACACAATTTTGTCATCATCGATGATCGGTGGGATATCTTCGTGGACTTTGCATCCTAGAATGGACTTCGAGAGGCTCCACCACTGCTTATGATTAATATCATTTCCATCAAGTTGTCTGCGCAGTTTACAGAAGTATAAGCGAATAGATTGTCTAATTAAGTTGACTACTCTGTTCCGACACTTTTTGTACAGCTGAAAAAAGAGCCTATCAATCTTAGTGTTAATACCATAGGTATAGGGGCGAGGGCTAAGAGATATCCTCTTAAAACGTTTCCATGCTTGATTTCTATGGCGAATATGTTTTTTAATTTCTGAGGTTATCCATGGTTTGTCCCTAGGCCGAATAGTACCTTCCGTGTACGGGATGAATTCTCTGGCAGTGGATAAAAATAGGTCGGACCAGTATGACACAACATCGTCGACCGTATCAAACACATCGTGACCAGTGTTCCATGGGGCGGAGGAGAGAGCAGCATTGAGGTCTGGAAAGTTCGCCTTTTCAAAGTTCCATACTGGCCTTTTAAAGTAATATAGGAGCTAGCAAACATTTAATTGACATCTCGAGTACAAAAGGTTTGAAGCCTGGAATTCATAGGATAGTGTCTTGGGACCCCAAAAATACAACTCTTAAGTGACACTTTTGGGGACACCAGCAGAGGGCGCTGCCAACAAAACCCCAAAATTTTGGTTTGTAACACATCTTTGAGTACACTTATAAAATTTGTGCTAGAAGACTCTCTATTAGAGTAGAATTTATATGGCAGAACTCTTAAGTGACCACTATGGGGACAAGTCCATTTCTGAGTGACCAGTAGGGGGCGCCCCAGTAACATTTAAATCACATCTTGAGTACATTTGTAAAACCAATGTGAAAATGTTCCTTATGGTTCCCTGACTCAAGATCAATCAATCTGAGTTGTCACATTTGGGGATTAACCCACTTCTGAGTGGATCAAAGGTGACCAAGGGGCGGCCGCGCCCATTCCTCAATTTAAATCACATATCACGTACATGCTCAGAACCTGTGCTGAATTGTCCTTTAGGTCATTCTTTACCAATATTTAGGCTTCTGAGTTGTTACTTAAGGGGATTAACCCTTTTCTGAGTTAGTCAAAGAAACCAAACGAACTGTTGAGGATGACCATGCATGTGACACTGACAGGTGGCGAACCAATCATTGATTCTCTGGAATGTATTAAATGCAGATTCGTCTTTCTAGCTTATCCAATTTTGAAATACAACTGAATAACAGTTTTGAGTCAAACCGTTTATTGTATATTAGCCTCCTGTACACAAAATCAGGATTGTTGTGCAAGTTGGTTTTAAAGAAGATACATACTGTACCCTCGGCTAAGAGCGGTCCTTTCTGAATGTCACGGAACTCCCCAAAATTGATGGAAATGCTATGCTTGATGTGATCGTCCTCCATGTGGTATGCAACATTTGCATGGAAGGCCAAATACCACTGTGCATTATGCCATCAAATGTCGCACAGTCGTTGAGAATGAAGTACCAAAGACTGAAAGGACGGCTCTTAGCCGATGGCACTGTAGTTTAGCTTACAATCCATTATATGCTGTAGATGCAAAAGATGATGATATAACTGCAGGCTTATACAAGAATACAACTTAAGAGAATAACAACTTACAACCCTTTTAATGGAAATATAAAATAAATGGCACTAGTACCGTAACTAGCGGTATCCCAAAACAGAGCAGAATTTTCAAAGTTTGATTGTTGCTTGAAGGAGTTGACACAGGCTTATATTAACTAAATTTCGTTTCAGCGTTATGTAACATTCCTGAGTAAATAAATCCAACTATGAAAAGTTAATGGCCCTGCATGGGCTGAATGAAATTGTTGTGTCTGACAGCCTCTATAATGAGTGCACCCAAGAACAAGGCTGAGTAAACAAATTTATTGAGAACAGTGTAAGGTAATTACTACAAATGATCCAGTCACAGTGTTCTGTCATTTGAAAGAATTAAACAAGAAATAAGACCGGGAACTGAGGTGCGTTTTCCTGGTGGGAAGTAAACCCTGCAGTAAGAACAAGGCCAGACATGTCAATCTCACTCCATTAATCAGATTCAAAATTCGACTTCTTATTTCAGTGTGGCTTCTCTAAAATGTGACAATTTTCTGGCACATAAACTACCTAGGCTTTGGGGATACTGTACTAATGGTGCTACATTTTGTTATACCACATGACAAAAATAAATTCAACATAAGTGTTGTACCAGTATTGTTCTTTGCTAAAATAGCTGAAGAGAGCAGACCATTTAGCCTATGATTAGCCCATCAATTTTATTCGTCTTCATCAGTGCTTTCTCCACCTTCCTCATCTGAAGATGCAATTTCCATGGTTTCCTCAGAGTCGGAGTCATCTTCCACATTTTCATCATGCTCTGGAACCAAAGCGATAGGCAGCTGTTCTCCTTCAAACCATATTGGTACATAGCTACCATCTACCAGCTGCCACCCGTTTCTTTCATCTGGGTCCTGCCGGATTTCTAGCTGGTCTGTTTGGGCCCACATTTTTGCTACAAATGCCACACGGCTAATGTGCATGTTGCACTCTGACTCGCACGGGGGAATTGTACTTGCATCAATGCTCTTTAGTTTGGCAAGAGGACTTTTACCCTTCATTTTTGGTCCATAGCCTTTCTCAAACTTTTGGTACCTGTGTTTATTCAGATTCGTTCCATCTTTTGCACCATACATACTGGCCGTGAAGTGCAGCAGTGTTGTGATGGTGGTTTTGGTAATTTCCTCCCTGGCTATCTGAGCGAAAGTATTCTGTACCGCAGGCATTTTTGACATCAGTTCAAAGGGGCGCACCTTTCCCTTGCGAATGAATGTCGAGGTGTAATCACAGCCTGTGAAAGCATGAAATGCGGGAAGAGCTAAACACATCTTTGGTCCAAGCTTGTTCGCAATCGCAGTGATGTTGATGTAACGCCTGTTATTCTTTGAAACTGTGCCAACTTCCATGTCCATCTGAATAAACACAGGTACTAAAAGTTTGAGAAAGGCTATGGACCAAAAATGAAGGGTAAAAGTCCTCTTGCCAAACTAAAGAGCATTGATGCAAGTACAATTCCCCCGTGCGAGTCAGAGTGCAACATGCACATTAGCCGTGTGGCATTTGTAGCAAAAATGTGGGCCCAAACAGACCAGCTAGAAATCCGGCAGGACCCAGATGAAAGAAACGGGTGGCAGCTGGTAGATGGTAGCTATGTACCAATATGGTTTGAAGGAGAACAGCTGCCTATCGCTTTGGTTCCAGAGCATGATGAAAATGTGGAAGATGACTCCGACTCTGAGGAAACCATGGAAATTGCATCTTCAGATGAGGAAGGTGGAGAAAGCACTGATGAAGACGAATAAAATTGATGGGCTAATCATAGGCTAAATGGTCTGCTCTCTTCAGCTATTTTAGCAAAGAACAATACTGGTACAACACTTATGTTGAATTTATTTTTGTCATGTGGTATAACAAAATGTAGCACCATTAGTACAGTATCCCCAAAGCCTAGGTAGTTTATGTGCCAGAAAATTGTCACATTTTAGAGAAGCCACACTGAAATAAGAAGTCGAATTTTGAATCTGATTAATGGAGTGAGATTGACATGTCTGGCCTTGTTCTTACTGCAGGGTTTACTTCCCACCAGGAAAACGCACCTCAGTTCCCGGTCTTATTTCTTGTTTAATTCTTTCAAATGACAGAACACTGTGACTGGATCATTTGTAGTAATTACCTTACACTGTTCTCAATAAATTTGTTTACTCAGCCTTGTTCTTGGGTGCACTCATTATAGAAGGCTGTCAGACACAACAATTTCATTCAGCCCATGCAGGGCCATTAACTTTTCATAGTTGGATTTATTTACTCAGGAATGTTACATAACACTGAAACGAAATTTAGTTAATATAAGCCTGTGTCAACTCCTTCAAGCAACAATCAAACTTTGAAAATTCTGCTCTGTTTTGGGATACCGCTAGTTACGGTACTAGTGCCATTTATTTTATATTTCCATTAAAAGGGTTGTAAGTTGTTATTCTCTTAAGTTGTATTCTTGTATAAGCCTGCAGTTATATCATCATCTTTTGCATCTACAGCATATAATGGATTGTAAGCTAAACTACAGTGCCATCGGCTAAGAGCCGTCCTTTCAGTCTTTGGTACTTCATTCTCATCGACTGTGCGACATTTGATGGCATAATGCACAGTGGTATTTGGCCTTCCATGCAAATGTTGCATACCACATGGAGGACGATCACATCAAGCATAGCATTTCCATCAATTTTGGGGAGTTCCGTGACATTCAGAAAGGACCGCTCTTAGCCGAGGGTACAGTATGTATCTTCTTTAAAACCAACTTGCACAACAATCCTGATTTTGTGTACAGGAGGCTAATATACAATAAACGGTTTGACTCAAAACTGTTATTCAGTTGTATTTCAAAATTGGATAAGCTAGAAAGACGAATCTGCATTTAATACATTCCAGAGAATCAATGATTGGTTCGCCACCTGTCAGTGTCACATGCATGGTCATCCTCAACAGTTCGTTTGGTTTCTTTGACTAACTCAGAAAAGGGTTAATCCCCTTAAGTAACAACTCAGAAGCCTAAATATTGGTAAAGAATGACCTAAAGGACAATTCAGCACAGGTTCTGAGCATGTACGTGATATGTGATTTAAATTGAGGAATGGGCGCGGCCGCCCCTTGGTCACCTTTGATCCACTCAGAAGTGGGTTAATCCCCAAATGTGACAACTCAGATTGATTGATCTTGAGTCAGGGAACCATAAGGAACATTTTCACATTGGTTTTACAAATGTACTCAAGATGTGATTTAAATGTTACTGGGGCGCCCCCTACTGGTCACTCAGAAATGGACTTGTCCCCATAGTGGTCACTTAAGAGTTCTGCCATATAAATTCTACTCTAATAGAGAGTCTTCTAGCACAAATTTTATAAGTGTACTCAAAGATGTGTTACAAACCAAAATTTTGGGGTTTTGTTGGCAGCGCCCTCTGCTGGTGTCCCCAAAAGTGTCACTTAAGAGTTGTATTTTTGGGGTCCCAAGACACTATCCTATGAATTCCAGGCTTCAAACCTTTTGTACTCGAGATGTCAATTAAATGTTTGCTAGCTCCTAGACTAAAGGGTGTGTCCTTGTGATGGGAGAGCGAGAAAGCACAGAGTGGTCAGAGTTAGAAATGGGCACAAGAATACCACTATTTAGGACAAGTCCAGGTGAATCGGTAATAATTAGATCAAGTAGACTATTTGAAAATTCATTGGTTCTCGTGGGTTCATTAATAATTTGGAAAAGATTGTGTCGGGATACAAGATTAACAAGAGATAAACCAAGCTCGCTGTCGGAATGTGCGGAGTTCCAGTCCTCACATCTGTCATTAAAGTCACCAGTGACTACAAGAATAAACGGATTGGATTCAATCGCAGTGGCGACAGAAGTGGCCAAAGATTGAAGAGAGACATCACGTACTTCGGCAGGCTGGCCAGGTGGACGATAGTAATTTCCTATTAATACTTTTCTGCAGTATCTGTTTGGGCCAAACAATGGTTTGTTTCCCTTAATGAAAAGAAAAGTGGACTCTTAAACATAAGTCAAACAAAACAAACAAGACCACCTATCTATTTAAACGGTAAGCCCACCCAGGAATTAGAGCAGCACAGGCACTTAGGAATTACTTTTAATTCTAAAGGCACTTGGACAGAGCATATTGAATCCATATATAAAAGCGCAATGAGAAGAGTTGACTGTTTCAGAAAATTAACTTACAAATTAAGTAGATCTACTCTCGAAAAACTGTACATTGTTTACATCAGACCCATCTTGGAAAACGCTTGTGTACTCTGGCATAACTGTACCAAAGACCAGGCTGACAAACTTGAACGGGTTCAACTCGCGGCTGCACGAGTGGTGACGGGTGCATCTAGACACGCTCCAACCAGATTACTTTATAATGAAACAAAATGGGAAACTTTGCACGAGCGACGTGAAAAACAAAAATTAATCTACTTCTACAAAATTCTCAACGGTAATAGTAGTATAAACATATTTATTTTCTCTGGATTGCCTAATAGTACACAAAGACTAATCTGGAGGCTCTCCAGTACATAAAAGGACGCACAGGAATATATACAATACACACTGGACGAGAACAGAAGACTAAATTCACGGCTTGTACACGAATAATACAATTGATGCCAGATAGTGGAGACTTATAATTAGATCATATACTAAATTAGTAGATGAAAGTCTAGATTCTGATGAGAATGTCTGAACAGCCTCAAAGATGAATACATTATCAGTGTCTGGCAAGTCCTCACTACCTTTCAAGAGAATATTTATGTATGTAAACGTATTTATTTCCAAGAATGGAACTGGATTACCCAGTAGCTATTACAAATAACTAGTCGAGGGGTTCTCCAGACATACAGAACACACAATAAATATACAAGACACACAGGACGGTACAAATCAGTTTGCAAGTTGGAATACAATCAGGTATAACAGAAGGTACCAATTAGCAGTTAACGAACCGTCTGGTCTGGGTAATGTACAATTGAACAGCTGAAAAAATTTCAATATTTGACACATCCGAAAGGCTGGTACTACCAGACAGCATAATTTCTAGAAGTCTATCGCCGACATGATTTACTAATAAGTTAGGATGTACACCAGGAGCAAGCACATTTGCAACAGACCTCAGGAGTGTAAGTCTAGGTTGTTCAAAAAGTGGGCAAAACAGGAAAAAAATGACGCGTGTCTTCATTTAGGTAGTTGCATGAACAGGCAGGAGAGGGCAGGATATTAACTTCATATAAGTGTGAATTAAGTATAGACCTCCCTAGGCGAAGCTGGGTGTGAGTTATATTTGCAAAGCGATCACCAAACACGAAGTAATTTGGAATTTCATGGCGAAAGAACAGAACTTTGGCAAGTTTTACTTTGAAGATTGAAAGTGTTTGGGAAAGCTTGACATCATCAGGTAAGTCGTTCCAAAGGCGAATGGCGGACGGTAGAAACGAACTAAAGTAACGATCAGTCCTGCACTTAATTTGCCTTTGTTGGGGGGGGGGGGGGGGGGCCTGCGGAGGAGGCGGCCGGTCGGGGGTAAGTCGTAATTCGGGATTAATTCATATAGGTAAGGGGGGGGTAAGCTTATTGAACATTTTGTAGAAGAACACTAATTTGAAAAATTGTCTGCGGGTGTGAAGCGGTTCCCAGCCAATTTCAGCCAATAGTCTATCACGTGACGAAAATTTCATAGCACCCGTACATATTCTAGCAGCTTCATACTGTATTCCTTCTAGGAGATCAGATAACTCTTGTGTGCAGTTGTCAAAAAGGACACAACCGTATTCTAGGATGGGTCGAACCATGGTCAGATACAATTTTGATAAGGTTTTTCTGGAAAGTTTGAATTTAAGCCGTTTTAGAACAGATAGACGTTTACTCGCTGCAGTGACAATGCGATTAATATGTGAGTGCCATTTTAAATCATGCGAGAGAGTGATACCTAAGTGAGTGTGGTGTGTAGCCTCCGGGATGGGTGTCTCACCAAGATACAAGGTGGGGTGAGTTACTTTGTCTCGTTTGCATGAGAACAGGACCGAAAGTGATTTAATGGCACTAAATGTCATGCGCCAGATCCGACCCCACATAGAGAGATGGCCGAGATCAGTATTAATGCGAGTCCCAGAGTAAAATGTCACTAGAGCACTGAACTATTATAGTCGGATTTACACCTGGAGCGAGTAAGTGACACACAGTGTTCAGTAGACGGACCCTTTGCACAGTGAACTTGGGGCAGAACAAAAGGTAATGTTTCGTATCTTCAGTGGTATGAGAGCATGCACACGTTGAGGCTGGAAGGATATTGACATGATGTAGATGGGCGTTTAAAACAGAGAAGTTAAGACGTAGCTGCGTGTGGCATATGTTCAGAAAACGACTTCCATGTTTAAAGTATGTGGGCTTTTTGTCAACACTTAAGAGTAATAGATTTGATTTAGATTTAAACTGCGGCAGGGAATTGGTGAGACCAGTATCAACCGGGAGGTTATTCCATAATTTGATAGCAGACGGGAGAAATGAATCGCCGAAGCGATTGGTGGTGAACCTAATTTGGCGTAATTCAGTGCGATTTCTCAAAAGGCGCCCAGTAGTGAATGCAACGTCACGAGGAACGAGATCATGTAGGTATTGTGGAGTTAACCTATTGTGCATTTTAAAGAAAAGAAAGGTAGCGATCTAGTGAACAACATACAAATCAACGATGTTTCACTTTTTACATTTTCTGGTCTGTTAACAAGTTTACTTTAAGTTCCGCATTGTTTCGTTGCTAAATACTTTTTACATTGACGTTAAAATCGTTGTTTTTCCTGACGCGGTCGTACCAGACTGGAATCACCATGGTGATTAATCTTTACTAAGATTTAATGCATTATATGGTCTATGTGTTTTGTTTCAGTAAAAATATCAACGTTTCTGTCTTCATACTTAAGCCTGTTTATTGTTGTCACGTGTCCAGGTCAGATCACATGGTGCGCCTACTGTTAACAAACTTCTTGTCACATCATGTTTCCACAATTTTCAGTTTTTTTAGGTACAACAGTACCACTTACGCTGATCCCTTTTGCCAAGGAGATCAAATCATGTTTGGTAGTATTATACTCCTCAGCGCCCAATTTCTATTGTTTTCAGCGGAGTCTAATTTTCATAGAGCTCCTCTCCTCCTGGGAGTCTAATTGAATTAGATCCGCTGAAGTGCAAGTGACCTCATGACGGGACTTTGCAATGGAACTTCGACAATTTTTGTCTACACTTTTTAATGAAAAAAATACTTTGTCCCTGGCAGGGTTCGAACCAGGAATTCTGTGATCTACGGCTGAGCGTGCTGTCCATTACGCTAAACAGCTGAGACGATACCACTGATTTAACATAATATCTATTCCAGCGTGTCTATTGTTGACCAGCATTGAATAGGGTCAGGGAGCGTGACAGGTCAAGTGTCAAAGGTCGTTACATTATGTACTCTTACTTGTCGCTTTTCTCTTCGAAATCAAGTCTTTTAACTTTGTTTCAAGTAGGAAATACTTTTATAATACCCATCTTTTGGAGTATAAGTATGTCAGACGCCTCGTAGAGTTTTCCAATTGAATTAGAAGACTCGCGCTGCGCGCTCGTCTTCTAATTCAATTGGAAAACTCTACGCGGCGTCTAACCTATACTTATTCTACTGGGCTTTAGGTATATCCTTTTGGTCATTCAAACTTGTGTGCCCAAACTCATGCACGCGAGGTTTGTTTTGTAACCCAATTTTGCCTCTTTCACTTGTATTGTCGTCCGTTCACCATGTATGCATTAGTTTACAATTGTTTTATTTCACAGCTTGCAGACATCTTGTATTGAAAACGAAATCCCTGCCAAGTAAGGGTATAGGATGACTGCTGTTCTAAAATATTGTGTGGCACTGCAATTAAATACCAGCTGGAGTCACAAGCTGACACTTTTTTGTGTGTTATTTGCTTGTGTGGCAAAGAATGACGTTGTATCAAGTTATTGTGTATCTTCATACAAGTTACCTCAGCCAATCAGCATTAAGTATTCTAAATGCAAGATATCTGACCAGTTTACTTACACTTTCAACTTATTGGGCAGGATCAATACGACTTCCCATACAATTTATGTTATATCTTGTATCATATTCATTCTTACTGACCTGCTATTGGCATTATGTGGAGATGTTCATCCAAACCCAGGTCCTTCGGCCTCTAACTTTTTGAATGTTCTACATCTGAATGTTAACAGTGTGACCGCCAATAACAAACTTGATGAAATCCATAGTCTGAGCATTCATAATGACATCGATGTTGTATGTCTTAATGAAACTAAACTTGATGTAGGTATTTCTAATGATGATATTTTGTTACCAGATTTTAAACCTCCGATAAGATGTGATCGAAATAGGCACGGAGGGGGAGTCTTAATATATGCTCGAGATTATTTAAGTGTCAAGCCTCGTGACGACCTTTGCAGTCCTGGGCTAGAGTCATTATGGATCCAGTTAAACGTTAAAAAACATAAAATTTTTGTAGCCACATTTTACAGGCCACCTAGTCAAGAACGGGACTCATTTAACGAGTTTCTAAGTTCTTTTCAAGAACAGATTGCTAAAGCTACACTGGAATCCCCCCATGCTCTGATTGTAACGGGCGATTTTAATCTACCAGGCATTTCATGGGGTTCTGAAACCTGTAACAGTGCATTTGAAAGGGATTTTTTAAACACTTGTCTCAGTCTCAACTTAAGTCAACTAGTGAAGGAACCCACAAGAGGGCAATCTGTTCTTGACCTCGTATTTGTTATGAATGATACATTAAATAGTAAAATTTCAAATCTTGCGACTATATCAACCTGTGATCATGAACCAATATTGTTATGTACGAACCTTTCCGTTGGGAATGTCAACGCCTATAAAAAAGTTGTGTGGAACTACTCTAAAGTTGACATGGCAAAAATGCATGAATTATTATCATCAGCTCCTTGGGATGCTTTATTCATTGATGATAACGTAGATGGTATTTGTTCAGGGCTAACCTCATTTCTTAAGGATGTTGCCGATGAGTGCATTCCCCATAAGGAAGTCACCATAAGACCTAAAGATAAACCTTTCATGACCAGTGCCTTGAGACACAGTATGAAAGTTAGAGATAGAGCCTACAAGAGGGCAAAGAAGGCCGATGCAACGAACGATATAAACAAAGATATTTACTGGGGGATATATCGTCAACTCAGAAACAATGTTGTCAACATGCTTAGAGAAGCCAAAAGAGAGTATTTTTCAAAAGTTTACAATATTCTATCAAATAAATCTACAGAAAATAAAAAATGGTGGTCAACTTTAAAAAAGGCATGCGGCTGGAGTCAGCACAAAAAGATACCTCCACTGATTGAAAACGGCTCAGTTCTCTTTGACCCTATAGATAAAGCAAATGCACTAAATAATTTCTTCGCAGCACAGTGGGTAAAGGATGATGTGTCCGAAGCTACCCCTATTCTTCAAGATAAAACTGATCAAAAGTTGAGTTATGTTATCACATCTGAGAATGAGGTATTAAATATATTGCAAAAGCTACAAGTGTCAAAAACCGGTGGACCTGACAATCTTCCGAATAAAGTATTGAGACTTTTTGCTCCGTACATTGCCGGTGCCTTATCTAAACTATTTAATTTATCTTTGGAAAAGGCGACTTTTCCAACACTATGGAAAGAAGCTAACGTTTTGGGGTTGTTCAAAAAAGAGGAAGATTTTCTGACAAAAAATTATAGACCTGTTTCCCTTTTATGTTCCGCCTCCAAGGTATTCGAAATTACCGTGTTTAACAGGTTGTATGATTTTCTGACAGCAAATAATCTTCTTACGGCATGTAATTCTGGATTCAAAAAACTTGATAGCACAGTTAACCAGTTAATAAATATCGTTCATATGATAAGCTCAGCTTTAGATAAGGGAAAAGATGTACGCATGGTGTTCTTAGATATATCCAAAGCATTTGATAGGGTTTGGCACAGAGGTCTTCTTGTTAAATTAAAACAGCTTGGCATAGGTGATCCCCTCCTGTCATGGATTCAGTCTTACTTGAGTAATCGCAAGCAAAGGGTTGTATTGGATGGACAATTTTCTGAATGGATATCAATAGAATCTGGAGTGCCCCAGGGTAGTGTTCTTGGCCCTCTACTGTTTCTTGTCTTCATCAATGACCTTGTAGATGACTTAACGTGTAAAGTTTACATCTTCGCAGATGACACTTCATTTCTTGAAATTGTGGAATCTCCGGAACAAACGGTGATAAGTTTAAACGATAATTTGAGCGTAGTACAAGAATGGGGTGACAAATGGAAAGTAGGTTTTAATCCTTCAAAGACTGAGGAAATGGTTATTTCACGTAAAGTAAAAAAAGTGAACTATCCTCAATTAAAATTTAAGGACGAACCAGTTAAGAGGGTACAGGAACACAAACACCTGGGTCTTATTATTACACACAATTTATCATGGGACTCTCATATTAAGTCAGTTTGTACCAAAGCTTCAAGTCGCCTTGGTAAATTAAGAAAATGTATGTATATTTTACCTGTATCAGCTCTCGAGTCAATATATGTTTGTGGTATAAGGCCCATACTTGAATATGCTGCCCCAATCATTGACAATTGTACACAAAGGAGCAGTGGTATTTTAGAGTCGGTGCAGTATAGAGCAGCTTTAGCAGTTTCAGGCTGTATGAACACGTCCAGTATAATTAAAGTTTTAAAGTGCTTGGGGTGGCCGAGCCTTGCAGATAGAAGGAAATACTACAAATTATTAATTTATTTCAAAATGGTTAAAGGCTTTTGTCCACCTCACCTCAGTGCGTTACTCCCCATTCAAAACACGGAGAGGCATAATTATTTGTTACGCAATGACACTGAGAGGCAGATACCAGCTGCTCGTACGAATGTGTTTGCTCGCAGTTTTGTTCCTTCTGCGTCTAAACTTTGGAACTCCTTACCCAATAACATTCGTAGTGCTCGTTCCGTTAATGTATTTAAAATTTATGTTAAACGGTTGCTTTTTCCTGCAAGACTCGACCATCTCCGTCACGGGCCCCGAAGGTTAAACATGGTTATGAATAGATTAAGGGTTGATTTTAGCGGCCTTAAGGCCCATCTTTACACGCGTCATTTGTGTGATACCCAAGCATGCATGTGTGGTCATCACTCTGAAACAACTTCCCATTTTCTATTGCAGTGTCCCTTATTTGCAATTCCAAGACAAACTTTCTTGACAGGGGTTACAGAAATTCTAGAAACCAGTGAGAATGCAATAATATTTGACAATTTATCAGTTCCTGACAAGGTATCAATATGTTTATATGGTCATAATAATCTCACTTGTATTTCCAATTGTAAAATTTTAGATGCTACTATGAAATTTATACAATTGAGTAACAGGTTCGCAAATATCTTGTCTAACGATTCTGATGACGAGGACGACTTTCGTTAGTCGCTGACAATGCATGTGATTTTTTCTTCTTCATAATGATGTCTGTTTTATTCTGTTTATTTTACGTTAGCTTAATTGTCATGTAATTCGTTTTTGTTCCGAGTTCATATGTCTCGTATTGTATTTTTTTCTTTCTTACATCGATGTGTATTTAAGACAGATAGTATTGTATTTGGTTGTACACGAGGAGAGGACACTACATTAGCTATATTTAGCTACAGGTCCGATCCTCTTTAAAGAAATAAAGTATATTACTACTAGACTGGAGTGTAAACAAAGCTGCCACTGAACGTGCCGGTTTGTTGGGTCACGTGACCTGTGATGCATCCACACTGATACATATCTAGCGAGGTCAGGGGGTCACGGTCTGACTCCAACACAACTTCAAAGCGGCTCCTCCGTACCCATCAAAAGAAAAAGGAAAAGGGGTCGCAAAAGAAAAAAAAAATGTACGAATGGACACAGATAATGAGATATCAGGACAAAACTTGCCGATAGTGACAAGGGCTCGTAATACCAAACGTGGCCTGAAGAGCCCAGGCCCCAGCTTTTAGTTTCAGCGGTTGTGCCATCCACATCCACCGGCACCGAATCTGAATCAGACAGTCTCGATGACTGACGACGACGGGAAAACTCATTTATGAGCAACGCATAAAAAAAATTAAAAGTTAACTGAAAAATGTTTGCGTGTACTGGATATTTCCTTGGACAGTGAATCAAGTGTGACCAGAACCTCTGCCCCTGCTCCGTCCCCGTCCCCTCGGCTGCAGTAGCCTGTTCTTCGCGGTGGCATTTTGGCGAGGTACGGGAAGAAGTTGAGGATGTACACATAAAATGCTATGAGATGGGGCTGTGATCCAATCTTTTTAGTTTATGACTACAATTTATTTCACCATTTTCGGGTTTCATTGGACTATATGCACCGCTCGTCAACATTGAAGTTCGGTTTATTAGTTTCTTGGTTAGCGTTTCAAGTCTGTGATATGAAACCCGTCCGCCAGCCTGATTGAAGCCTGTTTGGCTGGAACTTGTTGTAAACAAGCAGAACAACCTGTGAAAATCGCAGAACGATGAGACATGTTGGGGGTAATTTAAAACAGATTCTTATTCATCGCTTGGTCGTTTTCATGAATAGTGCGATTCATTCGACCCTAGTTGTATTGTACACTTCATCCCTTGCTATCGTCAACTTTCATGGCTGTTGGGGCAGCAGTCATCTTTGGCACATTTGCATAATTAGCTCTCTCAAGTTTTAGTACGCATGCTCGCTGCGTAACTCCTCCTACTTCCGCGAAAACGTCATATGGCGCTAAATTTCCACGAGGGTATTTAAAAGGACAGGAGACGTACCTCCTTATGAATATGTGATTTTTAGCTATAAATCACTATATTTTACATGTTTTGAACATTGATAGACAACTAGGGAGGTCGTACTTATCGCGGAAGTTCAAAAATAGAACCTGTCTTGAATAGTTTTGACGGCATTGACCGACGAAGGTCAAAGATCATCAGACCGAGAGATATAGCCTGTTTTCTCGAGTTCACTTTTACGAAGGAACGGCCACTTCCAGCGAAATTGGGGAAATATCCACTGGCTCAATTCTGTTCAGACTTGGCATGTATGATAAGTTATTTATTTTCTCTAAAAACGTGTTTTTGTTTGTTGATAACGGGAATCGTTTTCTAGTTTCACCGTCATTCGCAGAGCTTTCACCCAAAGTACATGTACATGGTACAACTATAAATATCTTTCGTGACCTAAAACAGGGCTCGTTTGCGTTATCGACAATACAAAACACGTTTTGATGGCCAAGAATCTACGCTAGCGGTAAAACGGACGGAAGTGGTCATCGGATAATCTGTTGACCTCCCAATTTCGCTGGAGTGGCTTTGGGTTGGCACAAACGATTGTCCGACTTTGTGGCTTCATAAAATAAATACTGTCCTATAAATTTTAATAAAGGTGGTATCTTCGTTTGCGCTAGACACTCAGCTTTTAGAAAAGGTATACTTTTATATGGTTTACTGTTGCCTGTTTTTCACAATCGCGAGAAATGGTGAGCAATATACGTTAATATGCGTTCACTAGATCGCCACCTTAAAGTATTTCCTCCGATTTGCCAGAGTTTGCCATTCAAGCTCTTCGAGAAGTAAGACACGTGGAGTGTATCTAGTTGCGCCAAGGCAGATCCTGGCTGCCTCATGCTGAACAGCTTCTATAGATGGAGGCAGGACGAGGGAAGGCAGCAGGAGGGAGGCAGGTAGTAGGGAGTCGAGTCGAGTTAGGTCGCGAGCGGACAGGAGGGGAGGATGAACGCAGGGCAGAGATAGAGGGGGGTGAGTGGGACGACCACATACAGTGCGAGGGGTGCTGTATGTGGGTCGAGTTTAGTGCTGCAGGACTAGCCTGCTCTCTGAACGAAGCGAGGGAGGATAGCTTCCAGTTTAGATGTGGGAAGTGTAGGAGGGTGGAGGTTCTGGAGGCACAGCTGGCAGCCCTCAAGATAGAGTTAGAGGAGGCCAGGGATAGTTTTCGGGCTGCAGCTGGTGTGAGGGAGCAGATGCAGGACAGGGTGGAGCAGGTTGAGGAGGAACAGGATGGGAGGAGAGGTGAGGATGAGGGGAGGCAGAGAGTGGGAGTGGGAGGGCCCAGCGTGAGGGGGGAACAGGATGGGGGGAGAGGTCAGGAGGGAGGCGAGGATGAGGGGAGGCAGAGAGTGACAGGGACTAGCGGGAGGGGGGGGGTCAGGAAGGACCTAGAGAGGCAGTGGTGATAGGGAGTAGTATAGTAAGGAAGGTAGATAGGGTTTTCTGTAGAGCTGACAGGGAACATAGAGTTAGGGTGTGCCTTCCAGGGGCCAAGATTAGGGATGTGGAGGAGAGGCTTGAGGGGGTTGTGAGTAGCAGTGGGGAGCGTCCAAGAGTCATTGTGCAGGTCGGCACAAATGATCTCTCGGACAGGGAAGAGCAGGGGGAGAGAATAGGGACAGAGACAGTGTTAGGCAGATACGGGAAGCTTGTGGGGAGGTTAGCGCAGTTAGACTGCGATGCTTTGGTAATGGGGATATTACCAAGGCTTAGGATGAGTGGGTGGGAAGCAAGCAGGATTTGTGGGATTAATAGGAGGTTAGAGAAGTTATGTAGACAGGGGGGAATAGCTTTTAGGGATGTGTGGGAAGATTTTGTAGGGAGGAGGGAGATGTTTGCTGGGGATGGGCTGCACCCAAGTCAGAAAGGAGGCGATAGAATAGGGCAGGTTTACAGCGAGTGGGTGCAGCAGCAGGAAAACTAGGAACCCCAGCAACTACCAGGTCAGTTCGGGAGCAGGGTAAGAACCACAGACAAGCAGGCAGTAGCAGTAGAGCAAGAAGGAGCGTAAGAAAGAAAAACAACATGAGAATAGGATATGTCAATTGTAGAGGATTCAAAGGAAAGATAGCAGAAATAGCAGAGGTAGCTGAAAGCGAGAAGATGGATATTATAGCTCTAGTAGAGACGCATATTAGAAAAGAAGAGAGGGGAATAGTGACAGGCCCAGCAGGATATGATATAACAGGTAAAGGAAGAGAGAGTGGGCAAAAAAAGGGAGGAGGAGTAGGGTTTCTGATAAAGAAAGGGGTTAAGTGGCATGAAATCTGGAAGAACACTTGGGAAGATGATAGCGAGATCCAAAATGAAATACAGTGGATAGGAATAGAGTCAAATGGAAATAAAGTAGCGATAGGTGTAGTGTATGTAGGTCGCGAGGGGTTACCTAATGAATGGAATGACCAGATATATGATAGGATGAGAATGATGATTAGTGATATTCAGCAGCAGGGTTACCAGATTATGATAGCTGGGGATTTTAATGGACACATAGGAAATGGAATGAGTGGTATTGAGGGAGGGGATAGTGGAATCAATGGAAATGGAACAAGGCTACTCAACTTCACAAGGGAATTTGGTCTGAGGATAGTTAATAGGGATATACAATGCAAGGGAAAGTGGACATGGGCATCTGGAGAAAGACGGTCAATAATTGACTATATTCTAGTAGACAGTGAGGTATTCCAAATGACACAAGGATGCGAAATAGACGAGGAAGGTAGATTGGATATAGGCAGTGATCATAATTGGATTATAGTCTCAATTAACATACAGTGTCAAAGAAGAAGCGGAGGGGGGGTTAAATGGGTGTGGGATATAAAGGAGGGAACAGACTGGTCAGAGTATCAAGAAAGCCTAAAATTGGAATTGCAGGAATGGAAAAATAGATGGGAAAATGAAGGGGAAGTACAGGAAATGAATGGGGATCTAATCAGAAGGATTCTTAAGGTAGCAAAGGAAAAGATAGGTAGAAAGAAAGTTCCAGTTGGAAGTCTAGGGTATAGAATAGACCCAGAGCTGAAAGGGGCCATAAAAAGAAAGAGAACTAAAAATAGAGCATGGAGATTAGCCAGGAAAAATAAATACCCTGAAGGTGTAACAGAAGAAGCTAAGAGACAGTATATGGAATGTAGAAGGAACATAGCAGAGATGAAAGCAGAAAGGAGGGCCAGTAATAATGAAAGAATGACAAAGAAAATAATGGAGAATGGGGGAGAAGGGTCAACCATCTTTTGGAAACAGGTTAATCGGCGTAAACAGAATAAAGCACAGGAAATTACACACAGAGGGAAAAGAACAGATAACAAAGAAGAAATACAGGAAGCTTTAAGGGAGCATTGGCAAGAAGTTAATAATCCACACTGGGGTCAGGGAACAGTACCAGGGTGTCAAGCAGAATACACACAGGATCAATGGGATCCAGAGATGTGTGGCAGAGTCAGAAGGATAGAAGTTGAAATAGCAATTGAGCAGATGCGACTACGCAAAGCACCAGGGCCAGATGACATACTGTCGGAATTCATAAAGAGAGGACCAGAAGAAATTAAGGATAGCTTGCAGTTGCTGTTCAATAGGGTTACCGAGAAAAGACAAGTACCAAAGGAATGGAATAAACTCAGGATCTCGTATATCCCAAAGAAGGGCCCAGGAGGCCAATTGGATCAATGTAGGGGTATTGCCATTTCATCAAATGTGGGAAAAATTTTCAGTAGGATAATGTACAGGAGATTAAGTAGAATAGTCGAAAGGCTTGGACTTCTGGGGGAAATTCAGAATGGATTCAGACCAGGCAGAAGGGTAGGTGATCACATCTTCACATTGACCCAGGTGTTAGAGTTGGCAAGGCAGAAGCGGAAGAAAGTCTTCATGGGTTTCTTAGATGTGAGGAAAGCTTATGACAGGGTATGGAGAGATGCCCTGTGGGAAAAACTAAGTGGACTAGGATTTGGTGGGAATTTTCTAGAAATTCTGAAAGCATTATATAAAGATGTAGACTGTACACTTTCATTAGGAAAGGTAGAAGTAGAGAATGCACGCCTGGATATAGGTCTAAAACAGGGATGTGTGCTGTCCCCGATTTTGTTTGCCCTGTATATAAAGGAGCTGGGGGACCAGTTAATGGAGTGTAATAAGGGAATAAAGGTAGGTGACCTGAAAATTCCAGGTCTGTTTTTCGCAGATGACATTGTACTCATGACAGAGTCCCAGAAAGACCTGCAAGAAATGCTGAACATAGCAGGGGAATACGGGAATAAATGGAGGTTAGAATTTAGTAAGGATAAGAGTAAAGTGATGACTCTTGGGAAGAAACCAGATTGGAATATAAAATGGAAAATTGGGCAGTTCCAAATTCCAGAAGGTAATGAACAATTAATTGAAATTGGGGAGGTTGATGAGTATGAATACCTAGGTGTTAAGATAAAGACAACAGGTAAAGGCATGTTCAGATATCAGGTTGAGAAGATTAAACAGAAAGTGAACCGTACAAAAGGAATGATTAAAGCTACTGCACTGAACAGTTTCAACAGAGCATACACAGCAAGGGTATTATGGGATAGAGTTGCGATACCAGGGATGATATATGGCTTAGATGTGATTTCAATAAGTGAAGGAGATATCCAGGGAATGGAGAAAGTACAGAATGAAATGGGGAAATGGATACTGGGAGCACCACCATGTGCAGCAACAGAAGCAGTCCTAGGAGAGTTAGGATGGAATAAAATTACAGACAGAATTGCCAAAGCAAAGCTTAAGTACTGGGGGTATTTACAATCAGTAAATGAAGACAGGTGGTGCAGGAAGGTTTACAATGAAATAGTCAAGGAACAAACAAGATGGGTCAAAGATATAAATAAGTTGGCAGAGAGATACGAATTGAAAGGATATGATGAGGTTGAAAACTGGAAAGTGTATATAGGTAGGACTGTTACAGAGGGCTGGAAAGAAGACTGGAAAAGAGGTGTCAGGGAAAAGAGTACACTAAAAGCATACAAGGTACTAGAAAAACCAAAGAAAAGTGTGTGTTGGGATGGAGGGAAGGGATCCAAGCTTCTTTTTCAAAGTAGGGCAGGAGTAATCAATCTAGAAAAGAGAAAACAGAAGTGGACAACAGGGAGTAATGGTAAATGTAAGGTATGTAGACAAGAGGCAGATGAGACAGTGGATCACTGGCTGTTGTGGTGTGATGCATATAGAGAGATAAGAGAAGATTTTTTCAGAAAGTGGCACAGGGAAGACTATAATAACAAGGGTCTAGAAGAGGTTCAGTGTTTAGAGGAAGAGGAACGTGTAGCATGGGTTTTAGGTTTGAAGGGTGGCTTTCTGGGAGGCAGGAAAGGCACTAAAAGCGTACAGGACTACCTGGTAGGGTGCTGGGAGAAAAGAAATGAACTGATAGGGCTTGATAACAACAGGGTGAATTAGAATCTTAGATGCAGGGAGGAGAGGGAATGGTGGTAGCCCTTATAAGGGCTCCCATGGGATCCCCCATGGGAAATGCCTGAGCCTTAGAGGCGGGGATAGGGTGTATGAGGGAAGGTTTTTCTGTCCTTTTATGGGGGGGGGGGGGGGCTACAAGCGATGAGTGTTGGGGGATATATCCAGGGCCAGGGCCACCACAGCTGTGTGAGAGTGTGTGGTGGACTCTTAGCCTCGGCTCTGGTCCTGGTAAACATGGCAGCATGAGCTGATTAGCATAATCATGGTTTCCTCCATCTCATCATCTCCTTTTTTTTTTTTTTTTTCTTTCCTTCCTAGGCCACCTGTGTCACACAGGACCGCGGCGCATAAGCGGAGAGCCACAGTATTATTATTATTATTATTATATTATTATTAGATTGTGACAGGTTTTCAGTGCAATTGTCAAACAGGACACACCCATATTCGAGGATAGGACGAATCATTGTACTGTACAGCCGTATGAGTGTTTGGCGGGAGAGTTTATATTTGAGTCTGCGTAAAAGAGCAAGCCGTTGGCTGGCTTTATTAACAATACGTGTTATATGCTGGTGCCATGACAAGTTACTTGAGAGTGTAACTCCAAGGTGAGTATGTGGAGTGGCCTCAGGTATCGGTGTGTTTCCAAGAAGTAGGGGAGGATGATCTGGCTTATGTCGTTTAGCTGAGAAGGTCATTGAGATGGATTTTATGGCATTAAATGTCATACGCCAGAACTTGCCCTAACGATGAATTTGTGTAAGATTATAATTAAGGTTTTCTGCTGTGGCCATTGGTTCGTGGACAATTTCAAGAATACTGGTATCATCTGCGAATAAACGGATGTCACAGGTGATGTTGACAGTGATGTCGTTAATGTAAACGAGGAAAAGTAGGGGACCAAGGATCGAACCTTGGGGCACTCCAGCCTCTATAGGGAGCCAAGGTGAGGTCTGTCCTCCAATAGTAACACGTTGAAGTCGGTTTGAGAGATAGCTTTCTATAAATAATAACACAGGATCTTCAAACCCCAATTGTTTCAGTTTAAAAAGTAGACCAGCGTGCCAGACTCTGTCAAAGGCCTTGGAGATGTCCAGAAAAACCATACGGGCCTCATGGCCCAACTCAAGGCCACTGTAAATAGTATGAAGTATGCTAACAAGTTGATTTATGGTGGAATCGTTTTTCTTAAAGCCAGAGTTTTTAGCAGAAAGTAAATTGTTAGAGGTTAGATACTCATAGAAAACGTTATAAACTAGACGCTCAAGTACTTTAGAGACATTACATAGGAGTGAAATAGGCCTATAATTTTCCTTTGACTGTTTGTTACTTTTCTTAAAAACGGGGCACACGTTGGACCTCTTCCAGGGATCTGGAAAATATGAGTTGGATAAGCAGAGATTGAACAGATCAGTGAGAGAACGTGAGATTGAGGGGGCACAGTATTTAAGAAGGGTGTTGCCTATACCGTCAGGACCACAAGCAGAACTGGTTTTCAGAGATTTTAAAATCTTTTCCACATCATTTACTTGCACTTGAAATATAGACAGGCGGGCCTCAGTTCGGAAGGCAAGGTCGGGCAAGGGCAAAGGATTGTCATCATGCGGAGTCTTACACTGATCAGCAAAATACTTGTTGAAGGTCACTGACTTCTCAATATCAGAAGAAATATTCCTTCCACCGTCAATAAGAGTTGGTATGTTTTGATAAAGTTTGTGACCGAGAATAGATTTGCTAAGGTTCCACCACCTTTTAGAGTTTATCTCTCTTGAGTCTAGTTCAGATCGGAGTTTGGTAAAGTAAAGACGAATGGAGTTTTTAATAGCGTTGACTGTAAAGTTACGTTTCCGTTTGTATAACTGAAAGAGGCGTTCAATATTTTGAGTAGTGAGGAGTGTGTGAGGCCGAGGCTTTTGTGTCTGGCATTTATATCTGTTCCACGCGCGATTGCGCTGCCTTATTAGCCTCTTGATAATACAGTTGATCCAGGGCTTGTCCCTGGGTCGAATAGTGACCACGCGGAACGGAATAAACTGTTTACACGTGTCAATAAATAGGTCTGACCAGTATGACACAGTGTCACTTATGGAGTCAAAAACTGTGAAACCAGTTTCCCAAGGAGCATCAGGGAGTACATTGTTCAAGTTGACAAAATCAGCCCTCTTGAAGTTCCAGACAGAGCGTTTAAAGGGGCGATCCTTGTAATGATTCACAGAAAAAGAGCAAAAGACGACAGAATGATCAGAAGAGGATATAGGAGGAAGTGTGCCGGAGTTAAGGATATAACCAGGGGAGTCAGTTATCATGAGGTCTAGTAGGTTTGCAGAGTACTCCGACACACGAGTAGGTTCGGATATGAGCTGATGCAGGTTGTTTTGAGCCAACAGATCAAAGAGGCGCTGTCCGAGTTCACTGTCGGTGCGGGGAGAATCCCAGCTTACACAGCGATCGTTAAAATCACCTGTTATTAGGAGTATTTTAGGGTTAAGTTCGATAGCAGTCGAAATGGAGTGAGATAAATTGTCCAGAAAAAGGTCTCTCTCTGCGGCAGATTGGCCTGGTGGACGATAATAAACACCTAGAATCAGTTTACCAGAAGGGACAGTCATTTCAGCCCAGATACATTCACTACTGGGAGTTTCCAGCTCCGCACATCGTCTGACAGGTAGATTGTCTTTTACATACAGGGCAACCCCTCCCCCTAAACCAGTTTCACGATCCTTACGTAGCGGGGTTTGAAAGCCTTCAATTGCCAATAAAGCATCAGGGTAGGAAGTATCGAGCCATGTTTCAGATAAAGAAATGACTTCCAATTTTTCAGACTCCGCCAAAATACTTATTTCTTCGAGTTTACCATCAGATTTTAAGCTACGTACGTTTGCATGGCACACAGAAAACTTATTAAGAACAATATTATGAACTGGACCAGGATTTGAATGAATACTCGTGGAGAGCACCCTAAGTATAAGAACCGTCACATGTCTCAGATTGCATAGACATTCGGTAAGTAATATTGCGGCAAATACTATGAGGAAGGTAAAAGAGAGGATGAAACTATGAACGTGATATGAAAATGTAGACACGTTGGCAGACATGGACAGGAACATAAACCCATCTTTGTATTTTAGGGTTAAGTTCGATAGCAGTCGAAATGGAGTGAGATAAATTGTCCAGAAAAAGGTCTCTCTCTGCGGCAGATTGGCCTGGTGGACGATAATAAACACCTAGAATCAGTTTACCAGAAGGGACAGTCATTTCAGCCCAGATACATTCACTACTGGGAGTTTCCAGCTCCGCACATCGTCTGACAGGTAGATTGTCTTTTACATACAGGGCAACCCCTCCCCCTAAACCAGTTTCACGATCCTTACGTAGCGGGGTTTGAAAGCCTTCAATTGCCAATAAAGCATCAGGGTAAGAAGTATCGAGCCATGTTTCAGATAAAGAAATGACTTCCAATTTTTCAGACTCCGCCAAAATACTTATTTCTTCGAGTTTACCATCAGATTTTAAGCTACGTACGTTTGCATGGCACACAGAAAACTTATTAAGAACAATATTATGAACTGGACCAGGATTTGGATGAATACTCGTGGAGAGCACCCTAAGTATAAGAACCGTCACATGTCTCAGATTGCATAGACATTCGGTAAGTAATATTGCGGCAAATACTATGAGGAAGGTAAAAGAGAGGATGAAACTATGATCGTGATATGAAAATGTAGACACGTTGGCAGACATGGACAGGAACATAAACCCATCTTTGTTGTGAAATAACCCTACCACAGCTCTATATTGATTTAAACAAATGCCCATTAGGGGGTATCATACTGGTTAATGTCCGTCGCTGAACACTGTGAGACACAACAGAAAATAAATGCATTCATGTTTACAAAAAACCCAATAAGTATATGACAATGTATGCTGGAGAATATAGTCTTCAAAACAACAAATAAATGAATAAATAAAGTACAAAATACAAGGTATGAAAGAACAGATATAATACACATAACCACCACTGGATACTGTGTGACAGGAACATGTACAATACCAGCTGCAACATGTCGAAACGCTTTGTTACTGATGCGCCCGCGTATTTGGAAGAAAGACTGCCTCAAGCAATAGAACCTACTTATGAAATGAGAAACCCACTAAATATCCCAGTAATGAGATGCAGAACTACTTTTAGGCACGACTCTTTTTTTTCCCTCAACCATTATTCTTTGGAACTCTCTTGATTCAGATACAAAAGCCTCTCCTTCACTAGTCTTGCAGCGTTCAAAAGAAATATAAACAAAAACTTAGAAAAGCCACCCAGTTACTGCTACTGCGGCACGCGCCCCGGTCAAGTACACCATGTGCGGCTGCGCATAGAGTCCAGTTCTCTGAATCATCATCTGTTCAAGCATAATCTTGTTGATAACCCCGATTGTAACTGCGGAATGAGACGTGAAACTGTGAAACATTTTCTGCTCGATTGCTCCCGATACATAATAACAAGGTCCCAGCTATTTCAACAAATTCCACCCACAATACAACCAACAGTGAACAACATGCTATTCCGGTGTCCTTCGGCTACCACGGAAGAAAACGAAATTCTGTTTAACGCTGTTCAAAAATACATACTTTCGACAAAAAGATTCTAATTTTGATCCCAATTTTCTGGCCTGTCTACTTACAAAATCTGTTCCTTTCAATAGCATCACCTAACCAGTACACTTACCCTTATTGCTGTACATATTGTATTCATATTGTGTTCCTGTTGTAATGTAAATTAACCTGAGCTTGAGTTATCTCACTCTTGTTTGTAAAAGTTGTTCTGCTTATTTTGTTTTATCATGCACTTATTGTTATCTACTGATCTGCTTTGTCGAAATTGCCATGTTGTATAAATACGGAGAGGAGTTTATATAAGCTTTAAGCTTGTTCTCCACTCCCTTTTCTGTTGAAATAAAATATGTTTAAATCAATCAATAAACAAATTTGAAAAATGTATTATTAGTCAGACAATCACAATCTTTTCTGTTAGCAACATCTTCCAAAGTAATGCTTTTGCAAAGCTTTTTAAAATTTAATATAGTAGTATGACCATATTTGTAAGCAATAATAGGAGGCTTTTTTTAGCTGGCATTCGTCTGGAATCATTTTCATAACATATTTTAATGTGAAAAAGTACTGCAGATTAAGCGAAAAAATAATTTGGTGAATGAAAGGAATGTCGCTAAAAAGTCGTTGTCTTTTTTATCACTTACTACAGGCTTACGAAGCGCTGTGTCACGAAGTCATTTCAAGTGAGAAAGAACGAAAGAGGAAGGGAAAGAAAAGAAAAAAAGAACTCCTTGTTATTGCGTATTTTCTTTTATATCTCGACTGTTAATGCGCAAAGTACCACAGTTAGAATAAATTACTAATGCTTTTGTGACCATGGAACGGCCGGGTGTCGTAATTTTGTGTGCTTTGTCTTTATTTTCCTGGGAAACGGTACTCTTATCAGAACGTGTGGGAGAATTATGACTCGATGTTGGTTTACATAGAATTTGCACACGAACAAAGCTCACACTTGTCCGACATGTAAAGTAGGTGTACATTCTGACCTATATATTTCGTCGAAACGGGAGGTATACAGACTAGGTGGAAAACTAGGCCATCGTTCAGGTGCGTTAGTTACTTTTTCACAATTTCATTATGATTTAGCCAAATTCTCAAGACCTCTGAAACTAATGTTTTTCATGCTGTTGCATATTTATATTTGTTGTACTTTAGTCACAGATCCCTATGGAAGTAGAACCAAAGACGAGCCGGACGAGGCGTCCATATTATGTTGGGCAGAAAATGATGTATATGGTGTATGATGTCATTGTACGTAATTAGACTTAGAGCATTCATCTGCATACTGAATTTAGTAATTAACTGTGCACAGGATTGTGACTACGTGTTTGTTTTGATATGTAAGCGCTGGCGATTACTGGATTCAAAATCAATAAAGAAGAAACGGAATTGTGCCAGTTCCCGTGATGGTTTATGTTACCTGAACGTTACCACCTGAGCTTGCAGGTAAAGAGCCCCGGATTTGATGTATTACATGTGTTGGTCTTAACCTAACAACACGGAAGTGGGAAGTTTAGAACAAACAATCAAATAAAGAGCCCTCAGTTAGCAGAGTTAATGTTTAGCAGTCAATAGAACTAACATATGGCCAATGTTACAACTGCTTAATTTAGGAAATGACTACACCCTACAGATACAAGTGACCGGTAACACGACATGAAGACGCATAATCAGTTTAAGTACATGTATGCATGTCCATGACCTTGTTATCTTTACCCTGATTCCACAGGTAACCTCCATGGGACAGGTGAACAGGATTTTCCTTAGAGCTCAAACGATCTTTCAATTTCCCAGCGCTAGGTAGGGACTAGGGATAAGAAAATCAACAAGAATCAATATATTCACAATTCTGATCCATAATCAAGAAAATCCAGGATTAGATCAACTTTATATTTCAGTACAGTTTTTTGTCCGGTAGTGTTGTCATTCAGGTGTCCCGAAGTTACACCCGCTATCAAATAGTGCGATGTTCTGCGGTCTGAATTTCCAGTTTTCATTTTCACTCTCTGGTGTTTTAGGTGACACCAGTAATACAACGCACGGAGGAGTGCTGACGCACGCCTCGGGGACATGGCCCGCAGGAAGTCCTTTGTAGTAGGTCAAAGCATGGCCAACTTGAGGAAAAGTTAGTTATTAAGATGTTGGTAGTTGTTTTTATGTTTATCTATTTGTTCACTCAAAATTATTTTTACTTAATTTTGTATCTTGTCTGTGTGGATCTTTCATGTGTTGTCTGTCGTGGTAAAATCAGGACACACACAGCACAGTACCAGAGCTTGTTATATCATGGTTCAGCGAATTTACAGTAAGCCCTTGCCTACGGCATCACGCCTTGCTGCAACATGCATCACGGCGTCAGTTCACACAAGCTGCTGCATACATGTACAACGAACACATCACATTGACTAAACAGCCCGCAGATCGCCCCCATCTCAGTGTACACACACGTCAGGCTTCCACAATACAGTGGTACCTGCTCTAAAGACCACCTCTTGTGACAGACCGCACTAGTTTTTAAGACCGCCAATGCAAGACACTGGCCTTTAATATCTTTGCTAGCTTACCACTAGTGAAAGACCACATGACATTGTATATATGTGATCACTTTTGTCTGGCATTAAGAGTGATCTTAAATAGCAGGTACCACTGGAGTCACAAACAACAACTTGAATCTGCATAGGGTGCTGACATTCAGGGATTGAACTTGATTGAAAGTTACCGGAATTTGGCCCGTTCTGCAGGCAATCTTTGATAACGGGATTGATGAATCCACCTCGATTTAATGCCACCACCTGTTCCCAGCAAAATGTGGCAGACATCCAAATATTCAGGTAAATGAGTCAAGCAGTTAAAGAGATTATGTCCCTCAAAACTCGTCCCATTAGCTGTTTCGGAGTGTCGCCCCATGCGGTTTCTCTGTATCAGTATATGCTGCTAACACTTATGAATGGTGAGTGCAAACTAAGAGGTTCGTCTGTGTTTTCTGACCCTCTCGAATCCTCATTTGGTACCCGTTCCTTTTCTGTTGTTCTTCATTTATATGAATTTATTCCCTATGTTTTCATTATCGGTTATGGGGGTGATTAGATGACAACGACTGACATCCCATCTCACGGTTCAACTAAATATCATCTTTGTGTCTTCAGGCTTCTCAACGCCACAATAACTATTTTATTTTCAAAATGCAACAGGCATTCAATACTGCGGGAAGGGGGTAGGGGTGGGGAGGAAGCTAGCCTGCGTCAATGTGCTGAGGACTCCATGTGCCTAACCCATGCCAAGGAAAGCTGTTGAACTGGAGCATGCTAGTTTCATTATGTGTCTTATCTAGACTAAGTACAGTTCTCTCACTAAAACATATTTTTCTGTTAACAGGAAATTGAAGAAGGCTGAAGCAAGCAGTAATTTAAATCCGGGCGCTTTTACTCGATTTGTGCGGAATAGGTTTTAAGTTAGGTCACAAGAGTAGATCGTCATGCTCACTTGGTCCCCGTGGCGGGGGGGGGGGGGGGGTACATACTCAACGTCACCTATCTTAAACCTACACCAGATGTAAAAAGGCAGCCTTTTTTAATCCTGTAATGTGTTGATAGGAGTGCTGCGTTGGTGCATCCTGGACCATTTTGGAAACCAAGATTCCAATTTTAAACAAGTTTTAGCATATTCTTACTTCCCACAAAATCCCACCACCCCAAAGAACTTACTAATTATATCCTATATTCCCAGCCGATATCCAAGATCTACACATTTGTTTGAAAAATGAATAAGACATTCAGTTCACTCAAATAATTGTTACCTCTATCCTCATCCAGCTGTGTACATTTTGGGGGGGCTTTTCTAATCCTGGGAGTAATGAAATAGGGCCTTACCCGCGGCAAATACCCAGTACAATCCTACATGGAAGTCCCCCCCCCCCCCGCCAGAAATACAGGTTTATCTCCTTGCCTGAAATGTAGACAGTCGTATAATTGTGCGTGAGTAGAGACCCACGTATCTATATAAATTGTATAACAAAGGTATGGTCTTCACTATATATGTACATGTACATATATATAATTATATGTATATATATATATATATATATATGATACATGAAGTGTCTACAGAATCGGGTCCGGTTACGGATGATGCTACAGAACCGGGAAGCCATTGATTGGCTACCGTCGTGACGTCATTATTGTCTCGCGATATTGACACTCCATCTGCAGCACATCAAAATGTAAATCTATCTATCTATCTATCTATCTATCTATCTATCTATCTATCTATCTATCTATCTATCTATCTATCTATCTATCTATCTATCTATGTATGTATGTATGTATGTATGTATGTATGTATGTATGTATGTATGTATGTATCTATCTATCTATCTGTTTCTGTGTCTGTCTGTCTGTCTGTCTCTGTCCGTCCGTCTGTCTGTCTGTTTGTTGTAGGTACGCCCAGAACCACTTCCTGGTAGCCATTACCCTATTCCGTGTCCAAATTCTCTACACTCCATTAGCTGACCTGTCACTGTCTAACTTGTATAGACATGGAAGTACTATTGTCACGTTAATGATAAAGTCTGTAGCACAAAACAACATGACTTAAACGGTAGATGCACTCTGAATTTGAAATATAGTACAAATCTTGTCTTATCAGCATCGTAATAAAACTGAATATTGTTTTCAGACTTCAATGAGATCTTTAACAAATTCAAGAATGGGCCAAAAGAGAAAGAAAAACGGCAGACTGAAGGAAAGAAAGAAAGAAGTAAAGAAAGAAAGAAAGAAAGAAAGAAAGAAAGAAAGAAAGAAAGAAAGAAAGAAAGAAAGAAAGAAAGAAAAATATCATCCTGGAAGTAGCGTAATGATTACATTATATCACAGCATGCTTTTCATATTAAAACAAGGCTAAAACTAGAAAAGATGATTTGCTGCATAGCAAATCAGTGTGTGTGTCTTCAAAGCATATTGGTATGGCAATGTACAACTATTCCATAACACAGGAGTAGAAGTTGGAATGGCATCTCTATCTATTACAGCTTTGAAGTTATTTAACATTTAAAATTTCTAATGGTGCTATTTAGCATAATTCAAATTGCTACAACTTTTGTTTTAGATTCATTACATGCGCAATGGTCAGGAACCCCCTATTAGAAGTTAAACTGACATGAACATGAACCAAATCGGATGAAATTTTTTACCAAGTTATGGCAAGATGAAACTGTCAAAGCTCCAAATGACCTTTACCTTTGCCCTTTCGAGGTCACGTGTTCTTATAAAAATGTGCAGTGTTGCAATACCTACAAATTGAGTCTAACATGATTAGAATTGGATGGAAAATAGCCAAGTTGTGACTGGATGAAACTTTCAAAGGTTCAAATGACCTTGACCTTTGACCATTAGAGGTCACACATAAATTTTAAAATATGCAGGGTTACAATAGCTACAATATGAGCCCAACATGATCCAAATTAGATAAAAATTGACCAAGTTATGGCTAGAAAAAGGCCACCAAGGAAAGTGGCCTTTGACCTTGAAATGACCTTTGACCTTGAGATGACCTCTACCTGAAGTGAACCTTGACCTCAAAAATGACATTTTGGCTTAAAATTGACCTTTGACCTTGACATGACCTTTGACCTTGACATGACCTTGACATTTGAGATGACCTTTACCTTGCTATGATTGAACTCCTATACACTCGGGACCACATCTACTATAGTATACAAGATATTGAAGATTTAAAACTTTAATTAGCCCTCATTTGCATAATTTTCAAAAGCATGACCTCTCATTATAAAAAGGCCAGACTTTATCCATAGAAGTATAACTGTGCAAAGTTTGGAGTTTCTACATGTAATACTTTTCAAATGAAATGTCGGACAAATTTGCCGGTAAAGAAAGAAAGAAAGAAAGAAAGAAAGAAAGAAGAAAGAAAGAAAGAAAGAAACTAGAAAAGATGATTTGCTGCATAGCAAATCAGTGTGTGTGTCTTCAAAGCATATTGGTATGGCAATGTATAACTATTCCATAACACAGGAGTAGAAGTTGGAATGGCATCTCTATCTATTACAGCTTTGAAGTTATTCAAGATTTAAAATTTCTAATGGTGCTATTTAGCATAATTCAAATTGCTACAACTTTTGTTTTAGATTCATTACATGCGCAATGGTCAGTAACGCCCTAGTAGAAGTTAAACTGACATGAACATGAACCAAATCGGATGAAAATTTACCAAGTTATGGCAAGATCAAACTTTCAAAGTGCATGGCCTTGACCTTTGCCCTTTCCAGGTCACGTGTTCTTATAAAAATGTGCAGTGTTGCAATACCTACAATTTGAGTCTAACATGATTAGAATTGGATGGAAAATAGCCAAGTTGTGACTGGATGAAACATTCAAAGGTTCAAATGACCTTGACCTTTGACCTTTAGAGGTCACACATGAATTTTAAAATATGCAGGGTTACAATAGCTACAGTTTGAGCACAACATGATCAAAATTGGATAAAAATTGACCAAGTTATGGCTAGAAGAAGGCCACCAAGGAAAGTGGCCTTTAACCTTCAAATGACCTTTGACCTTGAGATGACCTCTACCTGAAGTGAACCTTGACCTCATTTTAGCTTAAAATTGAGCTTTGACCTTGACATGACCTTTGACCTTGACATGACCTTGACATTTGAGATGACCTTTACCTTGTTATGATCGAACTCCTATACACTTGGGACCACATCTACTATAGTATATGAGATATTGAAGATTTAAAACTTTAATTAGCCCTCATTTGCATAATTTTCAAAAGCATGACCTCTCATTATAAAAAGGCCAGACTTTATCCATAGAAGTATAATTGTGCCAAGTTTGGAGTTTCTACATGTAATACTTTTCAAATGAAATGTCGGACAAATTTGCCGGTAAAGAAAGAAAGAAAGAAAGAAGAAAGAAAGAAATAAAGAATTCCTAGAAAAACAGAAAAGTGTGTGCTGACACACACACTTTAATAAAGAATTCCAAGAAAAACAGAAAAGTGTGCGTTGACACACACACTTTAATGAGAGTTGTCTAGTGCGGTGGGGATAATACAAGCGACAGGACGCGTCTATACCAAAGGATCCATTTGCAGCTATTTTAGTTTCAACGTATTTATGTATGCTGGATCAGGAATCTGGGAGACACGAGGCACTAAGGTTAAAGCTTGCTAAGTGCAGGACAGATGCCCTGTGCGGCATTCTTTGCAGTCATATTTCATGTGCCATCAGGACCTGTCGCAGAATGAGTGCTGAATGATCGTAACGCCTTTTTTTGCGTCAAACTGAAAAGAATTATTGCGATTATCACTCCAATAAGATAATTCAGGTTGGGGCATAGCATTATCATCCCCAGGCAATTTACATAGCTTGGCAGGGTATTCATTGTGAAGTGCGTATGTATCTATATTAATGGAAATCATTGTATCATTTTAGAGAAATGGAGGGGGTATGGACTGATAAAGCTTGATGCCAAGCAAACTTCTACGTAGGTTCCACCATTTTTTGGAGTTGGTATATTTCGAGCCACGTTCAACGCGGATTTTTTTGGGAAAAGTGACCTCATAAAACTACGAAGGGCATTAATAGCAACGTTACATTTGCACTTGTAACATGAGCAGTCGTTTCAGGTTGAGTTTCAGGTTGAGAGAGAGAGAGAGAGAGAGAGAGAGAGAGAGAGAGAGAGAGAGAGAGAGAGAGAGAGAGAGAGAGAGAGAGAGAGATTTTGATGCTGTGACGCTTAAAAGGCTTTCATGTACGATCTCGCATTGGTCAAGGTACCGTTTTATATTACAAGTGACTCTTAGCTTATCTTTCGGCCTCAGAATACTGAGGGGGGCAAGGGGGGTCTTGATCACAGTTCACAGGAAAAAATTGTTTTCACAGTTCACAGGAAAAATTATTCAGCTTATATGCATATTCACGATTCACGAGCAATGGCTTAATCACGAATCCCGGAAATTAATTTTATTGTTTCACAGATCACGGAAAATAAAAAGATAGGATCACGAGTCACGAAAATACCGTTGCCCCCCCCCCCCCCATACTATCAAAGGAAGGAATAAATCGTCTGTAGATAAACAGATTGGTCCAATAACATGGAAAAACCAGCAAGTGGAGCCTACGAGTCACCAGACTGGCGGAAGGCTTGTACGAGGCCAGTCTAGTATGTAACGAGTATGCTCCCAGCGGCTGTTTTCCCTTTTATGCAATTACTGGTTCCTTGTCCGTTCCCAAGTTCAATTTCTCTTAGCTGCTTGCGACCTCTAGCCAAGGTATCCATGATGGAGCCCAAACACACAAGTACATATGACGGTCCGGCGGGACAACAATATAGATATTACAAATAATGATACTGTGAGATTTCAGGTACACTGTTCCTGAATTCAGCTTACGCTGATGTGGTAGTGAGAGATTACAATACATCGAAAAATCACACTATCAGTGCGTTGAAACCCTCTAATACCAACATACCAACCTTATTTCTGATTTACTCATACTGGTGCAGCGCCAATGGAACAAGGCGGTCTTGACCTTTGCATTTTTGTGATATGGATCGACCTATGCACTTTTCTGATCTGGATTGACCGTTAGGGGCCGTCCATAGTTGTCAACATTTTCATCTAGAACGAGCATAAATTTTTATCCCCCCCCCCCGTTTATGGTCATCATCAACAGTTTTTTTCTGGACTTATTGCAAATACAGACACTCAACCTCATATAATATGACCTAAATGCTTAGACAAGGAGTGCATGCAGTTTTTTTGCCTAAGCTTAATAAAGTAAATGTATCCCTGTACAAATATTTAGCAAAAAGGAGACAAACAAAATATAAAACTTTATTTTGATATTCATTTATCATTTTAAAAATTATATCGGTACTCTACAAACTCTCCTGCTTTGATTGTAGCAACAACTATTGTATTAAATATATTATAAATTATGTTTTTGTAGATAATATTAATAATGTTTGATCAATGAAAATGCTGAATGTCCAGTCCATACGTCAGTCCACTTAAACACAGATGACTTAAAATTCCATTTAACCAGCTTATGTTTTTTTTTTGCGCCTTCCTCTCGGTAGCTTGTGACCCGTGAAGTTCTGGTGTTTGAGTATATTGATTTCTTGTATCAAATTCAGTGTCACAGATTTTGCAAGCATGCCGCTTTATTTCTTCAAAATCTACCATGAATTAAAGACTTGTGCTTGGTCTCATCAGCAGATGATGTGAAAAACATGGGTTAAAATGCAAAGTGACACCTGGTGGCAGGTTGAAATTCTACAGGGGAACTGAAAATGTTGGAAGTAGAAAATCAACATTTTTTTAGGGTTGAAAGTTGTGGTCATCTGGCTCTGACCCCCTTCGCCTATGGCCATTTTGGATATAGATGAAAACGTTGACAATAATGGACGGCCCCTTACACTGTGGTGATATGGATACTGTTATCATTCTTTTTCCTCCATCGTTTCAAGACAATGCTTGAACGGTAGTTTGAGACAACGCACTGGAACAGGAAGTTCACGTAATACAACCAGAGCTGACATCATCCGAAGTAAATGTAAGAGATTCAATGAACATAGGGCTTACATTGCCAACGTGCCTGCTAACTTGTACACGGTAATGGGTGTAAAAAATATTATATCCACAACAATACATAATGCAATGAGACAAACTACATGAAAATAAAAAGCAAAACTCAGAAGGAAAAATGCGAAATACACACATATGGGTATGCTATTTATTTTGTTTTGTTAGTTTTTTGTTTGTTTTGTTTTATTTAGGCAGTAGGCTTATTGTTTCAAAAATCATCTTGGATACGATTACAATCAATGGCGACTGAAGTCTCGAGTTTGTGATAGTTTAAGATAGAAGGTAAACCAAAAATTTTTAGTTACTTTCATTTTTGGCGATAGAAACATTAACGGCGATAGCAGCTATTCTGGCCCAATTATGATACCTGTAAATAACAGCAGATGAAGCATTTATAAAACCATCTTGACATGTAAGGAACTTTAATGAGCTGTAGACAACTTACAAGAAACGACAGAAACTACATTCACATGTACACCCATCTTAATTTTTTATCGCATTATTAAAAAGCTTGAAATTTTGACTTGCATGTAATATTTTCCACCGAATCTTTGCAGTATATATATATCAAGTCAAATTTCACAAAGAACAAAGAGTTTCACAGTAACGTTACAAACAAAAAATTCAAATTAAGGAACCCCCGATTGGAAAATTTGGTATTATCTTGTGAATCTACCAATATCATTTATTTGTTATCCTGCATCAAATGTAAAGCACAATATGTGGGCCTAACTACTCAATCAATTAAAAAGAGATTCAGTGGTCATAAAACTACAATTAAAAATCACAAGTTAAACACTTTTTTGTGTAACCATTTCAATTCTGCAGAACATTCACATTTGGATTGCCGGATACAAATTATTGATTACATAGAGCCAAATTTGTTAGACCAAGACAGTTATGTTAACACAAGGAAATTATTACAAATGGAAGATTTTTGGATCAAAACACTTAATTCAGCTTTTCCTTATGGACTCAATGACAGAATTTTAGGCTTCGGTGATGTTAGGAATTTGGACTTTACAACTCTTGACAGAAATCACACACCTTTTCATAACAATCAGGCTGGTATTCAAAGAAGAAGAAGAAGTCATGGACAAAGAAAATCACGGAAAAACAGGAAATGCAGGAACATGGATACAAAAGACCTTGTCCAAAATTTACAACAGGCTTTCTCCAATGGTATTGATCAATTACATACAGCTCTTAAAGCACTATCATTTCGAGACATAACAAGAATTAATGAATATTTGGGTCTTACTGATTCAGAACACACATTTCCGCAAAATTTTTGTGAAATTGTGTATGCTTACACAACAACTATTCGGAAACCAGATTCTAATAAGAAAAAATTAGATCAAATGTTTTGCAGCATTCCTTTCAAACACAAAATCATTGACTCACTAAACATTCAGTCCCTTTTCAAATTGAAATTTGTTCGTAACATGATTCCCAAGGAATGCAAAATAAAAGATCCCCCCATCATTTCCTATAAATATGGCAACAATATTGGACAAAGTATCATGAATTACAAAAAATTTCTGGCTTCAATTACTCTTGAGGATATCGCAGCAAATCAAAATTGTGACTGTATGTCTAATAGTAAATATTCTAATTTTGTTGATGCACACCACAAACATGTATTTACAGGTAACTTGGATATAATACAAAATTCAGGTTTAAAAGAAATAATGAAAAAAGGTACAAAATTTCGGATATGTCCCAAGTTGAATATTGACAGTATTTTTCAGGATACATGTGAAGCACTCGACTCCTACTGTATGAAATGGGCAAAGAAAGAAAAAATGGAATTTCAGAAATTTGAAGGATGGTTATCAAACTTGAAAAGAGTCTTTAGAAATAGAATTTATCGTTACAAATCCCACATTAAGAATTTCAATACGGTTAATCTAAAACAGCCTAAAGTTTCTAAAGCAGTCAAAGAACTACAAGATAGATTTGTAGTCACTAACATAGATAAGGCAGGTAACAATTTTGGGATCATCTGCAAAAAATATTATCTGGATGTTTTGAAAAAGGAACTTGGTATAAACAATATTTCAGACATAAGAGGAAATGACGTTTATAAATTACACAAACAATCCATTGATAATTTGATTGATGCACATAAAGATGAGATGAAAAGGAATTTTAATATCAAAATTTCTGAAGAGGACTCCTCTATTCCACTTTTGTTCTGGATACCCAAATTACATAAAAACCCTTTTAAATCTAGATTCATAGCTGGTGCTTCAAAATGTACTACAAAGCAATTATCAAAAGAAGTAACATTGTGTTTGACTGCAATTAGGAATCATTTTCGTAAATACTGTAATGCAATTTCTAGAAACTGTGAAATAAATTGTTTTTGGAGTATTAACAATTCTTCCGAGTTTGTATCTAAAATCAAAGATGTAAAGGCAAAAAATATCAAATGTTTTGATTTTTCTACACTGTACACAAATCTACCCATAGATGAAGTCAAAAGTTCACTTTCAGAATTAATTAGCAAAATGTTTAAACATAATGGTAAACCATACATAAATATAAATTCATATACAAAGAAAGCATACTGGTCACACAATAAATATTCAAAAAGTAACATTAAATCTTACACTGTTGAAACTTTGATAGATGCTATAAAATTTCTCTTGGATAATACTTTTGTTCAATGCGGACCACCGGTTTTTCAACAAATAAAAGGCATTCCAATGGGTAGCAACTGCTCCCCTTTACTGGCAGATTTATATTTAACCTGGCTTGAATTTAAATATATGAATAAATTGATGAAAAAGGACTTTCAAATGGCTACAAAATTATCAAACAACGCAAGATATATTGATGACATTGCTTGTGTAAATGTACAAACTTTCAATGAAATTGCTAAAGAAATTTACCCAAAAGATATCCCTTTGGAGGGTAACAATTCAGATGGTTTCAGAGATGTATTTTTGGACTTGGATATTCAGGTCACTAATGACAGGTTTTGTATTAAAGTCTATCACAAAATAGATGAGTTTGACTTTGAAGTAGTTAATTATCCTTTCCCGGACAGTAATATTTCCGATACTATTGGATATAATACATTTTTGTCACAAATTTTGAGATTTGGTCGTATTTGTTCTAAATTTCAGGACTTTGCATCAAGAACCAAATTTATTTACAATAAACTTGAGTCAAGAGGATTCAAAGGTGTACTTTTGATGAAATATTTCTACAAATGTTGCTGTAAATATCCCGAGATGGTTAGAAAGTTTGGCTTCAATAATTTTAGAGATTTTAGACTTGCCTGTTTTGCTACTTAATTTCATCTTTTGACACCATTATGTTTAAACGTTCACCTTTCGGACATTTCAGGCTAGCTTGTTTTCTGTTAGGTAAACCCCCAGGGGCTACAGGTAGCAAGAAGCGGCCTACGACAGTTACAAGCTTGCCTAATTGTACTTGATATCTGGTTAATATTTTCATTGCATTCTTTTGACATAAATACAAAAGACTTCCATTCTTTTCTGACTTGCCCTATAATTCTACTGTTAACATCCAAAGATTATTAGAAAGTCTGGCTGCAATAATCTACAGTTTTTAGACTTGTCTGTTTTGCTACTTAACTTTATCTTTTGGCATCTTTCTGTTTTAATATTCACTATCAGACATTTTAGGCTTACATGTTTTCTGTTAGGTAAACCCCCAGGGGCTACAGGTAGCAAGAAGCGGCCTACGACAGTTGCATGTTTGCCTAATTGTACTTAAAATCCTGTTAAGAAAAAATGTTTTGATAGCATGTTTTTGGCATAAATGCTAATGACTTCCATTCTTTTCTGACATGCCTAAATGCACATTTACTCACTATTAAAAAATTACTCAAAATTGACAGTATTTTCTCAAGTGTCACAAACCTGACACATTAAGTTGACACATTGACTCAGGGTTGGCAGTTAAATAGAGCTTAATTGTTTGAGGAGTAGGTGTCATCATGGAGTTTGTTTTACATCTCTGGTACAGGATGTACATTGTTGCAGTCCTTGTTAGGATTTTCCTTGGTTTGTACAGGTGGTCTAGCTGCAACTGTTTATTTTACAATCACTGGGACTGAATATAATGCCCCAGCTTGTTTCCACTTCAGTTAAACATTGGCGGATGGTTTAACTAGGAAAAGCTGTCCAGCTAGAAAGGGTACATTTTGGTTCAGAGGTAAGTCAAATTGTTCTTATCTGAACCTGTACTATGAAAATTTGGTAATTATGGTTTCTTTGACAGGTATTCTTCTTTGATATGAAGCTCTGCATTTACAAGCAAAACTTCACATATTTAGCTAATTCATCAATTGCCACGTTCATATTTATTCATTATTATGTGGGTTGTCTTTGCTGAATATTTAACTTAGGCAAGGAGCCGCTACTCAGAGAGACGTGTACGGGTAAAAGGCTCCGAAACATGTTGAGTAGTTACCCGCTGAAGACCCTTTAATTTATTTGGGCTGATACAGCCTATGTCAAAATTTTACAGAGGAACGTGTGCAGTATAGACAATAGTAATTCCATATATATACAGGTTAGACAGGGACAGGTTAGCTTATGGAGAGTAAAGAGTTCGAACTGCGGAATAGGATATTGACTACTAGGAAGTGGTTCTGGGCAAAAAGACACAAATACAATATATATATATATATATATATATATATATATATATATATATATATATATATATATATATATATATAATTTGCTGGTACTGCCAGTTGAAGCGTTTTTTCAAGACCTTGTCTGACATGGACCTAGAGCACAAACCTATAAACTGCAGTTGGATTGACACCTCTACCTATAATACGTTTGAGGATATTCTGCATTTAAACCTGTCAAGTACCCCTAATAAGCATGAACAAAAATGCTAAGACCTTTGTGGTGCCCTGGATGCATCGACAGTACAAACCGATAAAGAGAAGTTGGTATGGCCCTTGTTCGCATAACAGTTTTAAACATATTTAACATTTAAACTTTTCAGATGCCTTAATTAGCATAAATTAAAATTTTACAACTTCCCTTTGTGGTTCATTGGATGCGTCGTCAGCACTAGCCATAAACAAAGTTGGAATCGCACCTCGACATAAGATAATTTAGCAGATATTCAACATTTAAACTTTTCAAGTGCTCCTATTTAGCATGAATGAAAGTTCTATAACTTTTGTTTGTGGTTTATTGAATGTATCTATTTTTGCAGTATTTAAAGTGTGTGTGTGTCAACATACACTTTTCTATTCTTTCTCTCTTTCTTCGTATCTTCTCTTCTTTACCAGTGAATTTTTAAAACTTTACTTATTAGCAGTATTCGAAGTTTTCAATCTTAAATATTTTAAAACTCTAATAGATAGAGATGTCATTCCAACTTCTACTAGGGTGTTGTTGACCATTGCGCACCTGATGAATTTAAAACAAAAGTTGTAGCAATTTTAATTATGCTAAGTAGCACCATTGTAAATTTTAAATCTTGGAAAAACTTCAAAGCTATAACAGATAGAGATGCCATTCCAACTCGTACTGCTATGTTATGGACTAGTACGCATCAAATGAATGTAACAGAGGCTGCACAAATTTAAATTATGCAAATTAGAGGCATTTGAAATTTCAAATCTTGAATATCTTAAAAAGTATGCACACACAGATTTGTTGAGCTCTCTGATAGGTGGTGATACCTGGCGAGAGAAATTAAAACTGCAATAGCGTCTGAAGGTTAACTATGTCATCAAAAATATAATAGTTAGGCCTACCAGTAACTTCCATTTATATCTTCTATGACTGTGTAGCTGATTAATCCAGTTACATAAAGTGAACTGAAGCAAATTCAGTTCCTGGGTGTATGTATACATGCATTGGATGTAAACTGGAGCTGAGGCTAGGAATTCAAAGTCTCAGATTGGGGTAGGACCAGTTGCTTAGCATGTTGGTGAAAGTGGAACCATTGGGTAGGGGTATGGTGGAAGATGCAGTGTGGCTTTAAGTAATATGTTGTGTTTAACTGCAAGGAATAGTATCAAGTGAAATCCATGAAGGAGCTTCATTTACATGTGCACAACCACTGGTAAAAAGTCAGGTGGGGCCACCCCTCCATGTCCCTCCTCACTAGGTACCTCAGCTGAGACAGAGCTTTATTTTTAGATGTTGTCAATTAGTATGTGTAAAAGTGTAACACTGGCAGGTTGTCCCTGCATCAAAAGCACCAGAGAGGCTTGCACACAAGCTTGGCTGGACTGCGTAAGACATATGGGTAGGATTAGTCAGAGGTTTATGTAGTAAAATTGAACTTAAGTTGAGTTACTTTGAGGCAATTTGAAAAAGTATTTTCACACTGAGGCTGCTTTGTGGTAAGTGTGGCTTTCCAACATTGTTCCTGAAAACCAGTTGATTATTCTAACTGGTTGTATATGTTATACACTGTAGTACTGAAGTACCCATTGTACACTGTCATAATATTGCCATAACAATCATACACAGTAGTATTGAAGTACCCATTGTACACTGTCATGGTAACATTGTTGCACCAATCATACACTTGGTAGTGAAGTGCTCATTAAACACTGTCATAACATTGTCATACAGATCATGTTCTGTTGTTCTTGAAGTACCCATTATACATTGTCATACCGATAATGCACTGTGGTACAAAAAATATACCAATTGCACATTGTCATACCCATAAGCTTTGGATACATGCACATTGATTTGCTATGCGGCAGATCATCTTTTCTAGTTCAACTTTTTTTTATTTTGCAGGTACTTGTTGTTCTCCACAACTACCAAGATGGGAGGCTATTATTTTGCCGCATCTCAGATAGTATGGACATTGGTTTTCACACTGCTTTACCTGAAAGGTGACACCACAGCCAGCTGTCCGGTAACATGGACCTCATGCACGTGTCAAAGTCAGGTGGTTGTGTTATGTAACAACAGGGCGTTAAGTACTTTACCTTCGCTCCAGTCAGACCATGCTAGTCTAAAGTCTTACGTTAACTTTTACTTTGATAAAAATCAAATTTCCGTAATAACCGAGGGAATCTATTACTGGGCCAAAACATTTCAAATTAGGAATAATGGCTTAAAATCCATTGCTGACAATGCATTCGCTAATTTTTCAAAGTTGGAGACGCTGGATTTGTCCGTTAATTCACTGAAGGTGCTGAGGAAGGAGATGTTTGCAGGGCTGGTCAGCTTGAAGGCATTACGTATAAAGGCAAATCAAATTAAAGAAGTGAAAATGACGTACTTTTCTTCAAACTTGTTGCCAGTGCTTGCTGAACTTGACTTGAGCTCCAATCCTGTGGATCATCTTGAGGATGACGCCTTGACTGGCTTCTCCAAACTGACCAAACTGAGACTAGTCCACTGTCAGTTTTCATCTGTGCCTGGAAAAGCATTGTCTAAAGTGCCTTCGTTAGCACATCTAGAAATGGAAAAAAACAAAAACTTGAAAGAAATTGAAGATGGGACCTTCAAGGCAACACCAAATCTGATCCACCTACAACTGGGTTCCTGTGGGATAAGTGCTATCAACGAACACACATTCGATGGTCTCACAAAACTGAAAGAACTGTACCTGGGCTACAACAACATGAGCAGTATTGATCACAAAGGATTGAAAGTATTTGAGCCATCTGGTTTGACAATATTACATCTACAGTCCAACAACCTGACGGCTTTGTCAAAGGACGCATTAATATGGAAAAACGTGGGAGATTTGAAACTACAGAACAATCCCTGGAGCTGTGACTGCCATCTGAAGTGGATGGCAGCCATGCTGAAGACACGTTCCTCCACAGATGGATACGATGTTATGTGAGTATTTAGTCTTTCCCATTGTTTGCTGAAAAGGACCAACGGTGATTTTTGTCAGCTTTTATAAATGGGTACCCCTTTCAGAAACCCTGTTCTTTCACATATTTCTGGTTAACAAGTGTGTAGCAAAATCTATTTGGAATGAATTTTGCCAATTGCTTCCCTAGACCTGAATTTGTTCAACAGCTAGCATAACAACTTTTCACAGTTTTTTCATGAATTTGTGTGTGCACTTTGTGTACTTAGAGGTCAATGCAGTCATTCTGATTGATTCCTCAGTAAGTCAGTGATGATTGCAATGGTAATACAATTTTTTTACTTCTCCAAAACCATCAGCCGGATTCATGTCACATTTGGTGTGGTCCTACATCAGATGGGTTTCAACAGAATTTATTCGCATGGTCACGATCCAGCGATTTCTCAATTTCCTGACATTTTAAATTCAAAACCTTAAATGAATCTTTCCCTGAAACTGCCAGGTTGGTTCCTTTGAAATTGCACAGGCACACTTCTGGAGACCCCTCGATTTTAATTAGTTCAACATGTTTCAAATTTTGACTGATTTTTTTATGTGTTCAGTTTTTTGCATACCCTTGAAAAAGCGCTCCTTGGGTTCTTCTCAAACTGGGTGGGAATGTACGAAAATGCAATATCTATCAAGTGTGTTCACCAGATGGTGCTACAAGCATTTCCTGATTTGTAATGAAACGTTGGAATTAAGAATTTTCGGTTAGGGAACATGTACATGTTTGCATTGTTCCTGTGGAGATAGAAGCAAATCTGATTGATTGGCGTATCTCTCGGTAATGGTGGATCCGTGGGATGAGTTAATTCGGACCACAAGTGCTCAGGTGGCCTTGAATGGTCAAACTAACATATGTTAGCCTGCGTTTCAAAAATAAGGGATCCCACACCCATACTTATTAATAATTGTTAACAGGAAAGGTCAAACTGAGAAACACGATTTATACCTTGGAACTACAGTCCTGTCTAGCGAGAGTTGAGCTCAAGGAGCTCTCTGACTAATTACAGGCTACCCACACTGCTTTTAAGTAGCCTATCACTGGCCTTGCCACAGTGCCCGTCATTAGTCATAAATATAGTTACTGAAGCATGCAAACACAAGGACATGGGCTCCCTTGCTCTCAGTACCTGTGTTTTGGCTTGTTATTCTTGCAATAATTGTGAAATGTTCTGTAAGTTTAAATATTTATGTGTGTCTCTGTGTGTATGTTTGTGTTTTAAAATTTTGAACTGGCCCCTCTCTTGACCAGGGATGGGTCTAACATGTTTCAATTTAGGCTTACCTTCAGATCTCTTGGATATCACAGGACCTTTAAATTATCAGCCCATGGTAGCGTTTCTGTTGGGTTTTAATACAGGAACTGTGCAGAAAATGTTTTGATAGAAATCTAAGACGGAGCATTTTAATTGAAATAAATTAATAACACCTCCCAAATTGCCTGGTGTTTTACTTCTATGTAAGTTTAGAACAAATGAGTTAAATGTTCCACCTCGCCCAGGCTGTCTCATCATTTGTCACGCTGGGTCAGGTCAGGGATTTGTATCAAATGCTTTGTTAACCTTTCAGGCTAAATCAAAAAGTGATGATTACCATGATGAAAGGGATGGATACAACTTAAAAAACTGATTTTGTGAGAAACGTCTGCATAACATGTCTAACAGCTCCGTCGCTGACATAGACAATGTACCGTATCAGAGCATGCAGGAGAAAAGAGCCCCTCTCCCCCCCCCCCCGAACAGTAACCGGAAAACGTGACATGATTGCATGGCTGAAGGAAAAAAATTCCCAGTTACACAAGATAAGCTAAAGGCAGAGCTGTATAAAGTAATAAAAGACACCAACCAAGAGAAACAAGTTTCGTTTTAAAAAGGAACCAGACTTGACTGGCACAACAGGGGAGAAATCGGTTGGGACAAGTTTGTATACAATAGACCTGTTGATAGCAAGTTGTACTGAACTTTTCCGGACCATAATTAACTATGCATTCCATTGTTGTTGGCGTTATTGTCAAATCAGCAACTGGCCGAGTGTGGCCCACGCCTTCAAATTTACAACGGATGCCACAGCTAACACTAGCGATTACTTAATTAAAGTGTGTGTGTCAACACACACTTTTTTGTTTTTCCTGAAATTCTTTTTCTTTCTTTCTTTCTTTCTTTCTTTCTTTCTTTCTTTCTTTCTTTCTTTCTTTCTTTCTTCTTTACCAGCAAATTTGTCCGACACTTTTCTCAAACACTATTATACATAGAAACTCCAAACTTGGCATGATTGTACCTCCATACAAGGAGTTTGACCGTTTTATACAAAGAGTTGAAGATGTTTAAAATTATGCAAATTAGGGGCATTTGAAATTTTAAATCTTGAATATCTTCAAAAGTATAATAGATAGAGATGTCATTCTAACTTCTACTCGGGGGTTATTGACCAGTGCGCATCTAATGAATCTAAAGAAAAAGTTGTAGCAATTCAAATTATGCTAATTAGCAGCATTTAAAATTTTTAAACTTGAATATCTTCAACACTATAATAGATAGAGATGTCATTTCAACTTCTACTAGGGGGTTGTTGACCATTGTGCATCTAATGAATCTAAAACAAACGTTGTAGCAATTTAAATTATGCTAATTAGCAGTATTCAAAATTTTCAATCTTGAATATCTTCAACACTATAATAGATAGAGATGTCATTTCAACTGCTACTAGGGGGTTGTTGACCATTGCGCATCTAATGAATCTAAAAAAAAAGTTGTAGCAATTGAAATTATGCTAATAAGCACATAAAATTATGCTAATTAGCAGTATTCGAAATTTTCAATCTTGAATATCTTTTACCCTATAATAGATAGAGATGTCTTCCAATTCTACTAGGAGGTTGTTGAGCATTGCGCACCTAATGAATTTAAAATAACAGTTGTAGCAATTTAAATTATGCTAAATAGCACCATTAGAAATATCAAATCTTCAATAACTTCAAAGCTATAATAGATAGAGATGCCATTCCAACTTCTACTCCTGTGTTATGGAATAGTTGCACATTACAATACCAATATGCTTTTAAGGCACACACACTGATTTGCTATGCAGCAAATCATCTTTCCTAGTCCATAATTTATTTTATTAGTATGATAAAATTAATTTTGTACATTTGCACATTGTAAGCGTACATCATATTTACAGCATATAAATCATAAGATTCAACTGGCACATATAATGAAATTAATAAATTACCTTACAAAATCCTGCCAAAACTGGAGAGATCATATGTGTAACCTCCTTGAAATAATATCTTAGTGGACTGTTCAAAAGATACTTCCATAAGACTCTGCAGTGATTAAAAAACCATTGTAATAAGCATCATACATTGCTTATGGATGCATGGATGGTGCTGAACAGTGCAAATCTTTCACCTAAGATGTCACATCAGTGGTGAAACGTACAAATTTAGTTTCCTGAAAGTTTGATTTTTCATTAAAACCCACAGTATGCAGTGTTCGAGCACACTCGAAATGTATGTGAAGGTCGTTTGCCAACATTGTCGAGTCCAGCCGCGCAATGCAAGCCAACCTTCATCAGCTTCTCGCTAGCCCAGAATGTATATCTACCTGCAAGCGTGTGCATTTTATCGTAGACAAACTTCAATACTTGGGGATGGCCATTTCGATTTTGCCATAAAAAATATATAATCGCAAAAATAAGAGCCCAGGCATGTTCAGTCACGATTGTCGCTTGTTGTTGCACAGGTGAGTAAAAAAAAATACCCGGTAGCAAACTGCGTGCGATACCAGATACTGGCAGTATGCTATGGTTTAAATCCAAGCACATTCTGTGTTCTATACTTCTGATCCTTCCACTTGTCATCCGGCCATTGTGGTCGAGCACAAAATGTAAACAAAGCACTGTGCGCTTCTCAAAGTGAACCAATAAACTGGAGTCCTATGAACTGGTCTTGATCGGACATGTGCGCGGAATCGTATGTGTATGCTCTGCGCATGGTCACACAAACATAGTTGACGTACATCGGCTAGTGACTGGCTGAAATTTACCATACATCTAAGACAGATATGTGTAAAAAAATGATATATTTTATCTAGAATATATGAAAAATATATGCAATAGAGAACTAAAATTTGTCAGTTCGCTGAAGTGGCAGTTTTGGCACTATATCATTGACAGAGAAGTATGAAACTGCAAGTAGTATCATTGAGTGTGGAGGTCGTAATCCCTCAAATTGAAACAATGCTAGACTGCGTACAGTCTGGCAAAAGTATGAAATAGATTAGCCAGATAACATGGACACACAGTGATGTGTTACCTGCTAAACAGACTTTTGTTCTGCGTGTCTTACTGCACTCTACAGAATAGTCTGTCAAACGGCAGACTAGAGTAGAGGGGCAACTAGGAAAGATGATTTGCTGCATAACAAATCAGTGTGTGTGTGTCTTCAAAGCATATTGGTATGGCAATGTACAACTATTCCATAACACAGGAGTAGAAGTTGGAATAGCATCTCTATCTATTATAGCTTTGAAGCTATTCAAGATTTAAAATTTCTAATGGTGCTGTTTAGCATAATTTAAATTGCTACAAGTGTTATTTTTAATTCATTAGGTGTGCAATGATCAACATCCCCTAGTAGAAGTTGGAATGACATCTCTATCTATTATAGTGTTGAAGATATTCAAGATAGAAAATTTCCAATACTGCTAATTAGCATAATCTAAATTGCTGCAACTTTTGTTTTAGATTCATAACATGCACAATGGTCAACAACCCCCTAGTAGAAGTTGAAATGACATCTCTATCTATAATAGTTTTGAAGATATTCAAGTTTTAAAATTTTTAATGCTGCTAATTTGCATAATTTGAATTGCTACAACTTTTGTTTTAAATTCATTAGATGCGCACTGGTCAATAACCCCCTAGTAGAAGTTGGAATGACATCTCTATCTATTATACTTTTAAAGATATTCAAGATTTAAAATTTAAAATGCCCGTAATCTGCATAATGTTAAACATCTTCATTCCTTTCCACAAAAACGGTCAAACTCCTTGTAGGGAGGTAAAATCATGCGAAGTTGTGAGTTTCTATGTATAATAGTGTTCGAGAAAAAGTGTCGGACAATTTTGCCGGTAAAGAAGAAAGAAAGAAAGAAAGAAAGAAAGAAAGAAAGAAAGAAAGGAAGAAAGAAAGAAAGAGAAAAGTGTGTGTTGACGCACACTTTAATTAGCACTCGCTTAATACAACGTAAGGGAACGTTACTATGGGCCTCCCGGGCCAAGGACCCCTTCGTCTTTGCTGGCTGGTTTATTGCCCTCTAAATATTAACGAGCTCCGCTCCACCCAATCAGCTTCCTGTATGACGTCACGTTAGACATACTTCTGTGAGCACATTGCAAGCCAACCTGCTAAGCGTGTTTTTTCCACGGAGATCAAAGGGCTAATGTGGTTTACTGGAAGTGAAACGTGGTATACTGGCAACTCCTGTAACTGACAATTCCGAGTCAAAAATGTCAAGATGGCTAGAGTCGCTACCGTATTTTTGCGTGAGACAACGCCAGTACAGATTTTGACTGTTCGAAGAAAGCAAATCTCTAATGTCGGAAGGCAGGTTATTCCACTGTTTGATAGCATCTGGGAGGAAAGAGTTAGACAGACGCGATGTTCTACATCTAACAGGGCGCACTGACATTTTGCGACCGTTCAGTTGTTGTTTTTTTTATGCAAAACAAAGGCTCGGTTGTAGACGGCACCACAGACACAAGGTGCGGCCAATTCAACTTCAACGCCAAAAAGGAGAACCCGGTATGTTTCAAGTTGCGATGCACTTCACATCAATCCCGATTATTTAAAATAAAGTTTGAAATACAGGAGAATTACGATGATTGAATGAATGACATTTACATTTTGGTCGTATATGTAGGGAAAAACCCCGGGTTTGTCACTGTTGACAGTCGAGAGTCTCGTCAAAAAGCAGTTGTTCGCGGTGTGTTTTGCCAAATTTTCCCGGTCGCTGGTCGCTTTCTGGATGTGGCCGCTGACCACGGGGGTCGCTTATGGCATGTACTACTGTATACACACGTGCTTACTACCGCTACTGAAAATTACGCGTACCTAATAACTCAATTAACGACAGGTAAGACACCAAAAATAAATCCACTTTGGTCAATCCTAGCTCAAAATGTATTTGCGTTAGGATAACATATCATGTATGTGTGTACTCGTCATACTCCAAAGAATTTATATGTCCCGTATTTGGGTGTCTGTGATGTTAATTGTTGAATAAACAATTGAAAGTTGGCCGCAAAGCATCCACCCCATAAATGTCGATATAAGTCACTAGTTACTTGTGATAAGATCATAACTACACTTGCATCTTAATCCTGACATATTGGCAACAAAACAAATCCTGCGATTTTCTATGTTTGGTTTCGTTTTTCTGTTATCCATCCTCAAAGTTTGACGTTTCAAGTGTTCCTTTGATTTTCAGGATGTTCATTTCCTTCATTTCATAGAAAAAGAACGAAGCAAAATTTAGACAATCGCTGAATCGTTTTTGCAGTTCAGACATTACAAAATCAAAAGCCGTTAACCGGATTAAATTTCGCCCAGCCGTTTTCTTGGAATAAACATTCTTATGTGGGGTTCTCGTCCTATTATCCTGTCTGAGAAAACAAGCTTCAAACGCCTTTGATGTTGATCATTTGCCTCTGAAACAATACCATTTGCTGCAGTTGAGCTGATATTTGTACAAAACGTAGTAAACATCGTCCCTTAACATTTGGTGAGGTTGTCAATCAATTCTTGGCCAATCACATGCATGAAAGAGCTTTTGAAGTACGGAAAACATTATTCAGCGATCTGTCAAACGGCGATAGCGACAGTCTGGTTTCAAAGTGTGACGTCATGGAGGTTTCCCATAAAATATTATTTTGTACGTGGGCATTGTTGATTAAGGTGCCAGTTTTTTTTCCCCCGCCTCTCTTTGATGTGCAGGACCACTGGGGTAATCCATCGCGGCACGGCCTTTGAAGTTTGAAGGGACATCGTCTGACGATTCCCGCTCCTCCTGAACATTTAAAGTCTCCCTTCATTACAACGCAAAACCAGCAAGATAACTATAAAGTACACTTCTAAGGCTGTGATATGTTAGCATGTTTGCATCTTTTCCCTGCCCACAAACATACTTTCGGCATACTGACTTATGTCGCATTGCCACCCTGATACCACTCTCCTTTTGCCATGGGCCGTTGCTACCTGCAGCCACGTGACAGGCTGTTAAGTATGATTGACGGGTGCCGTTGTTCCGTTTGGCGGCTCAAAACCAAAAGAATGACACATGGACGTTCGGATGTCCACATGCCTGTGTATTTGTTGGGTTTTTTCTCGTATTTCTACTTTAATTAAAAGCTTGAAATTTTGACAATTAATAGAAAGGGCATTCATCTTGTAAAAACCGCTAAAATCTCAAAATCGGCCATGCAAAGGTTTTTGGTGTCTTAACTGTCCTTAACTATCTGCAACCTTAATTGTCGCTCGCTGATCTTATAATTGCCGGGTTACAAAATGAAGGGAAAATAGCGTCACTATCCCAGAGGTCAGTGCGGGTTAAAAGCCATTGACCTACCATAGGCTGCGAACATTTTCTGTCGCAGAATGATGAAAGACAACCGGCCAGTAGCAGTTCAGCAGACTGAGTGGAGTGCCCAGACAGTAACAATAGCGTAACTTAGTCTGTCTTAGCAGGCAAGGTGGTATGATTACCACCATGTGATTGTGATCGTGACTTGAATCCCATTGAACTTGTCTGGATGGATATGAAGAACCATGTGACAGGACGCATAATGCATAGAAAATTACTCTAATAAAAAATCTTTGGCAAGAAGCTGTGGGCTTGATCACTGCAGAAAACTGTAAAATGCTAATACAGTCTGCAAGAAACTTGAAAAAGAACACCGATGAAGAGATGGAATAATTGAAGAAAGAGTAGGGGAAGTGATAGGCCTGGGAGACAGTGATAGTGAAGATGCAGATACTGACTGTGAGGAGTTCCATTTTTCTGAGACTGAACAGAAACCAGGTTCCGAATGTTGCTGAAAGTCTCCGTTGCACACCTATATGCCAAGTGATTAAATGAAAGTGTTCTGATTACAAAGCTAACTGATACATACAACCAAGCAGCATACATATGCATACACATAACAAGCTTCCTCTCATTTATTTGCCTTGCCCTCTCCCGCAATAGATAGCCATGTGGTCATTCCTAAAATAACCCTGGTAGTGTGTGTCCCACTAATCAGAGGATTCTTTTTTACTCAACTTGAATAATACTGCCTACCTGTCCGAGCTCATCTCTCACTTGGGACCAAAACTAAAAAAACCCAGAGCTTTGTGTGTGAATGGTAGCCTTAAGGAATGGGGCCGGACCTTTATTGTATTCTGAAAGTCAAAAGCCCACTGCAGTCTGCAACCCAGGTCATCTGAGTACAGGACTGCCACAGTCTTCCCGTCACAGATTTATCTTTCTGCATTTTTATTGACATGTTAATCACTTTGAAATCGATTTTCATTTTGTTTTTATCCCACGGTCCTTAAAAGCCTAGGAACATTGCAATAGCCAGCATCTGGGTCCATTTGTGCGTGTGTCCATCCATGTTAATTTCTTGCACCCAACATCTCAAGATCTGGGTGGGGTCGGATCACGAAATGGTTACAGTTGTTAGTTGTTTCCAAGGTGACCTCCAGTTGCTGTATGTTTTCTGATGTTGAAGCTCCTACGAGTCTGAAATTCATTGGAAGATAAGTGCTTCTGGTTGTTGGGCACAAAGGATGGGGGGGGGGGGGGTAACATCTATCCAGAATGACTATTCATGAGGTCCTCCACTGGCCAACCAGAGCAGAGGACACATCATGCCGACTTTACACCTCATCTTACTTTCTCCTTGACTATTTATTGCCCAGGTCCATAGGTCGGGTTGAAAACATCACACATCATCTTGCAGCTGTGCGCCTTTGTGGACTCGCCACTGCACTCTCAACAAATCTACCTCCAACATAAACTGCAGATAACAAAGGGCCAGTCATGTAACAAAGCCCGTGATGGCTGCTGTGAAGGCAACATGGCACGATTCTACGTCAAAGTCGGGGTCACCAGGGTGAATTATCTCTCAATTTGTTTCGCACAATATCCCAAGAACCAGATAGGCTAAGCTCACGAAACCTTTAATGTTGGTCACCATGTTAAAGTCTACCTCAAGTTAGAAGGACAAACACCTCAATTTCAATGTCATAAGGTCAATTACTTTTTACTTTGGTAAATCAGAGAATCCCCAAAGGTTATCAAATGGCGGTAGCGGAGTCCAATTTGTGAGTGGTTGTTAGCACTTCTTCAAAGTGTACATGTCCAGGCTTTGTAATTGTGGACCGTGAGGAAGATCTTGCATGGCACTAGAACTTATGTTTTTTTGTACTTTGGACAGAAGTAACTATTTTTTTTCATTATTTTTTTCTTGTTCTTAGTTGTTTTGATGCTTGCACATTTGCGGTTATGCGTTATGCTATCAAGTCTTCATGGGAGATTTAGCTGCAGCCGAGCAAGAGTATGAATAAATTATAAATTTTCCAGTTATTAGTTGTAATGAGTGAATATTTATTCATCGTGACAGCAGCCAGTAAGTTGAATCAAGGTTTGTATCGTCAAAAGTTTTGAAATACAAAGGAAGTAGGTTTATTCTGTTCACTTTTTAGAATATTAACAGCACGTGAAAATGAAATTGGTGACTAAGCTCTAAGCCTGAAATAAGACACGTTCTGAGTTTTGACTTTACAGTGAGAGGCTCAAAGTCTACATTAAGGTCGAACCCACCTGGCTTTTATGGGTACATCTCAGTCGTTCTTAACAAGGGCAAGGGAGTCAGTCGAAATGCTGAATCATGAAGAAGACTGATTGGCTACCAGCAAGCTTTGGTTGCAAGCTAAGCTTTAGGCTGTGATGGCACCAAGATAGACAAATTCAATATGGCAGCCATGTTATTACCTTGCATCACATACAAATAAGAAATAAAAAGTAGTGGTAAAAATGTATGATCTCTTACCTTTATATATTACCTTTCCCCAGATATAAATCCACATTAAGGTATTATTCTGGTCTAGTAATAGGGCCATGGTAATCTATTATGTCCATTTCATTTCTGACCCATCAGCCATTGTGACCCAAATACGTAGAAATCATGTACATATATTTGGATGAAATTTTTCACAAGCAAGGTGATGACAAAAATACTTTGCCATCTACTTCAAGATTGTTCTTCCTGATGCAAGCAATAAGGTGTAGACCCAAATTTCAAGGAAAAAATCTTGTGACCCAACTTTAAATTTCAACCTCTATAATCCGTCATCTTGCGAATAAGGCCACGTTTTTTCACTAAGCCCCACTTTTGTAACATGGGGTGTATTCCAGGCAATTTGCACCTGAAATGCACTACCAAAGTATACAGATCCATAATACAATGGGGGTGGTGGTATGGTAGCAACTCTGTGTCCACCTTCCAGCCAAAAAGAAAGGAACCCTAAAATTCAATATTTAAGGGGTAGGGTCCTTTTAATTGTGATAAAAAGTGTACAATTTGCCCCAGAATGTTCATAAATAATTTTTCACGAATTAACATATCAATACGTATGAAACTTGGTATAATATCTGTTATTAACTAAAAAGTTTAATTTTATCAGTTGTCCTAACCCCAATTACTTCTGATGAAACGGACTATTCCGTTATCCAAATTGCACCACTTGTATCTTTGACATTTAACTCACCCCAGTCCCAATCTATACCCTCTTGAAAGCATGGATACTTGTTGATAAATTTACAGCATGAAAGAGTCCTGGGTCTGCTTAAAATTAAAACACCAGAGCAGCGTCTGGTGGGTGGGTGTTCCAAACTGGTATTTCTTGTATCTTCAGTGGAGTGTAGGGTGCCAGGAAGCTTGTAAACTGACCATTAATCTGGGCCCAATAAATGCACCGACTGTTATATAAGTAATAAATCACTTTTCACACCGCTTTCATGGGATCCGAAGCTGAGAGATGAAAAAACACAGGACTCGTCATTTTGCATGGTGCCATGGGCGCAAGGGCTCTGTGATTGGCTGTTCACTCTAGATGGCTGCCATTCCCATGGTAACAAGAACCAAGCATTGGACTTTGCTGAATGCTGAGCCAGTATTTTATCCAGGTTCGCATCATATTGCACAGAATAATGGAACAGCATACAATACAATTTGAATTTATACAAAACTCATGAAACCAGGATTTGGCAGGATCATAGGAAATAAAATTATGCCCTATTTTGTCATTGTCTATCTCTTATGTCAGTGGTAAGCACACCAGAAACTGTTATTCAATGTTTTAACTACAAAGAAATACCTAAACATGATTGGTAGGGCAAATATACATGCATTTTGAGATGATTGCAACTCAACACTCCCAAATAACAGGCACTACAATGCACCCATAATTCTTTATTTACATAAGCACTGCCCAGCTATGCAACTGACAACGAGGCTGCTGATTCGACCCTTAATAATGCATCTCATTAAACCCAGGTCAGCATTATGACTGAGTTGTAAATTAACTGAAAACATAAGCAATGCATTACGTTGTTTAGCAGTAAAGTCAACGCAAAAAAATTACACGCAATTAATTTCAACATATCTGGAGAGTTAACGTTGGCCAGGGACACAGCCATAGCTACGGTTGTTCGGTGATTGTAGTGTATCACTAAGTTAAAGCGTTTGTTCACCGAGTTACCAGCACAAAGAGTCCTTTAAATATTTTGAGAACGTTAATGCACTGTCCCTCTCGAATTACTTGGCCTTTAGTCCTCCCTACTCATAGAATTAATCCCTCACGTAAGGTATAAAATTAATGTGCTATGAACGCACCAAAACAGTCGCTGTCTTCTGACTAATGTATTATGGGAATAGGTGTTCACATGTGTGTATGGTATGACTGATTCCACATCATAGTTTTCAGAAGTAGCATCTTGTTGGCGGCACAATGTTGATATCTATTTGTTTACACCAGTATAGAGAAGCTTTGTCAGACGTTTACCGTGGGTAGAAGTTTTGAAATCAACAGGAAAATGGCGAGTTTGTGCTCCCCAAACGGTAATATATATTTGCAAATGTCTGGGTGTTTGGCACTGTGGAAAAGCCCATAGTCTGTGTTCCCTCCACCATCTAAGTTTATGTTTGTTGACATTTCCTGCCGTAAAATAATTCAAATCTGACGGTGATATCCATATTTAAAAACACGGACTGCTGCGGGCATGCAAAACAGCGGTATATTATAATATGTTGTTACATGGGCATCGTCGAAAAGCACTATCGGTTTCCAACAGCAGCCTTGTGCCTGCGCATAAATGTAACATCTGGTCCGACGTCCTTCGTCAAGTTCAGGATAAATATAATGCATAAGTTTTATAGTCCATTATTGAAATTTCGACGGAAAAAGATCCTACACAAATTATACTGAACGAAGAAAGACGGATGTTGATCATGTGGACATGAGACCAAGGGAAGACTCAAAATTATTACATGTGATGAAATGATATTCTCTCACCATATAGCACTAGTTGCAGCATTCATGTTTAAGATTGTAGAACTCTACAACATTAGTTTTTCATTTATCATGGCACTTTTGTCAGTTTTAAAAAGTCTGTTCTACCCAACTGAAATGAGACTGATCAAGTCTGTGTAAGAAACAAATAATGAAGTGAGACAGTTTCTTCCGGGAGTACTGCACATCACCCGTACATTCTAAATTTCATTTACCTACCTACATTGACTTCATTATAATCATATGGTAAGCGCATAGTGCAATTAATAAACAAATGTCATAAAAATTGATCACCGCTTTTTGGTTCCGATTCCGCGTCCTGTGTGAACATGACCAATGGAGGGGAAAAGGATATCTATAATCCTTTGGGTTGCTTTGGTATACAGACCTTGTTACCTGTGGTCCCACCTGTGGTCTGACATGCCGAGCTACAACTACTCCCATAGTAACTTCAATGTGCAAGCATCAGACCAGTACCAGTGTTAAATCGGAAAACAGGCGAGCAAAGTGTTCCTGAATTTATGCAGAACATTGACACATTACGGATAATTATGTTATGTAATGCTCGTATCCAGAGAATAGTATGCTCCACACAAAATGTTATTCCTTTTATACATACAGTTGTATCTTTGTTGTGTTTCAGATGCGCATCTCCAGATGACTTGAAAGGGAAACCAGTGGCAAATGTTACAGAAGAGGGATTCAGCGCAGTTTGTCCACCCGTCAATAGTGGGTCTGGAAATAGTGCCATCGTCTTGGGTATTATTATTGCAGCTGTTGTCATCAGTGTACTGATTATAGGGCTCTTTGTTTGGAAGATGTACAAGAAACGAAGAGAACAGGGCAAGAACAAGAAAGGAGTGCGGTATAGTGCCGTCTATAAAGACACTGTGGAAACAAACCAAAATAAGCCTGGGCAGGGATTGCCTACTAAGCCAACTTCTGCCTTGTAGCACCGCCTGCTATTTTCCACTGCACTTACATTGTGCCCACTTTTGATTGCGTTTGCACAGTGACCATATCATTTGTGGCAAGGCACGAAGTTAAGCGAATCCGTATAGATCAGCAGCCAAGGACTAGCACCTGGTTCTTGTGCTGTGAGAGGCCGATGCACATATCATGTCTTCTTGAGTGGAGACAGCGTGCTGGAAGTGTCTCTATGATAATTAGACACTTGGCTTTGTGAAAGAGGATTTTATTCCAGAATTTGTACTTTATCTTATAATGTAAGGCATCAAAAACACACATATAGCATTGTATTTTCAGCACGTGCATACCCCTGATCATGTTCCAAGAGTCCAGTCAGCATGCTGTGCTGATACGAGGTGGTCTTATCGGTCAAAATCATTTTTTACTCTATGTTTGAGAGGGAATTCCAGAATCCCAAAGGGAAATCCCAAAAGTTTTTTTACTCCCAAACCATGTGGTTGGCTCATTGTTAAACCAACCAGCCAAACCGCGCCCTGTTACGAACTATTTCCAGGCTCCTCTTTCAAGCTGCGTGTCATGCCTCCGCGTCGCCGAAGAGTTGGTCCCATTATCGAGAGTGACACTGACAGTTCCCAGGGTTATTAAGTGTTGATAATGCCCTGTTTTACTTTTGCAAAAAGTACATGGAATATTCGGATTTTACATACACTGTCCTTAATACGTCTTTCTATGATGAGGTATTCATACTCGTACCAATGTACCTGCCCTATGTTTGATGCATTAATATGTAATTATATTAGCGGTTAAGCGTGCCACGCATGAATATCAAAGAGCCGTGTTAGCTATTCGGCCACGCATGAATATCAAAGAGCCGTGTTAGCTATTCGGCTTGCTGTTCGAAATGGTGGCGCCCTTGAAGCGATGGGCACGGCAAAAATCCAGGTAAATTCCTTCTCAAACACAGAATAAATAAAATCTTGCACGTTTGATTGGGAGTTACACTGTTTTTTCTCACAAGTGGTCCTTGTTGATGTGGAAAATCACAAGTGAGCTCATTTGTGATTTTCCACATCAACAAGGACTACTTGTGACAAAAAACACGGTAACTCCCCCTCGGCCATGTAAGAGTTTCTATGAAGAACAAATTGAAGTGGTCCGTCCATAGGAAGACCATTTTTTTAACCTTCTCATGAGGCCACCATCTTCATGCAGAAAGTGTCTATTTTTGTGGCGCACCTTCTAATGCGTCCTCGTTTCGGAGGTCTAAGAGATCTCCTTATTAAACGGAAAGCAACGAAATGAGTCAAACACATGAAGCTGAAGAAAAGGCTTCAAATCGATCACTGTCTATAAATTTGAGAAAGAGAGTGTAAACGTGTGTATGTTCTGCCAGCAACTGCATTGGTTGCCTTAAATAAGTGAAAAATCAGATAGTAACACATGCCGAGTAAAGTTATAGACCGTGCATAGGCCTATAATCTTTGGTATAAGATGGTTGTAAATTTTTGTGTCGTTTTACATAAATATCAACATTAATTAATAAAGCTGACCACAATTGATTTTTGTGCTGCCGTACGGGTCAAGGTCAACAGGTCACAGCAATACAAAACATGTAGGTGCTTCTCATTTAACAGTGTGAACTTTACTTATTTAGATTTTAAAGTCGAATATTGTTTGCTATATTACGATAACACTTCAGTTACTGTGCTGTACATATTATTCGCAAAGTGTGTTTTGAGAAGGTATATTTTGGTTGAATTCAAGTTACGCATATCACATATTGGTCAGACCAAGGAGGCTATATTGTGCTGTCCATGATAAGATGTTTACTATGGCATTGTCTATTTTACTGGTGGAGTGTGTGTGCTGGTAGATCGTCTATCATTGTTTAATGAATTGATTTGGAAGTTTAGCGATAAAGCTGCCAAGAATTTCACAGTACTCAGGAGAGACGTCGGCGCAACCATACGTGTGTAACATTGACAAATGTGCAATAAAAGGGTCCTGTTTGCACTGAAAAATTGGGATTTTGTTCCCAATTTTCGGACCAAACTCAGCATAAATTATAACAGCCTTGACAGTGTGTGTCCTGCACATATTTAGGGGTACAAGAGTACTATTGACAGATCCTCTAATTCATATTGTTACTTTTTATCCTTACCAACCAGATTTTCATTTTGTACTGAAGAAATGGACAATGAAAACCCTATAAATTACACCATTTTTCCCGTGGAAAGGTGTCACATAACTGACTATTTCAGATAAATGATAACAAAACAAACAAAGAAGATGATGTTTTAGTCCCCCAAAACTCGTGGCGTCAAGTGATACTTCGGAGAGTATAGTAAGTATCATTATAATTAGGTTTTACTGTAATCTGCTGCCTGCTCAACAGACAAAGTTGTATACTCCACATTAAAACAAGCACGCAGCTTAGTCTGCTCAGCAGGCAATGTAAGGACAGCTTAATTACCGAGAAACGTGTCGTTGTTTTACAGGAATGAAGCTGCTCCGAGGTGAAAAACCATATAAAATTTATTTGAAATGACCAACTGGAGATTACAAAACTACTGATTAAAGCACAAGCCTTCTACTCCAAATTAAAACTTTATTACCGCTGCAACTCGGCATTTGTGGACAAAAGTGATGTATGGGAACTGTAATGTCATCAATTGATTTTAAAGTGCCAAGATAATTGAACTGAAATGATGTATTATTACGTAGGACAAAGCTTTATAGAATGATATGGTGAATGAGATGCGCCACCTGGTGACAGAGGCCTCATGTATTCTCTGCAGAGGTAGAACGTGGAATATTCGGTACACACAGGATGCGCAAAGATGACTGCAAAATATGGTAAAACAAGTACAAATTACAGATTACTTGCATAGATACTCTTGTGAAATGATTTGAATGACTTTTTTTTGCAAAATGTGATAATTATGTCTTCCTAATTGTATATAATCAAATATCACTGTGATATAAAGATTTAATAATGAATGAATTGGTGTGTACATAATCATTACAAATGTCACTTCAGCTCAGGAGCATACTTTGTGGTTGCTGGTGTCGTTGTGCGTATCATATATATATATATGTATATATATATATATATATATATATATATATATATATATATATATATATATATATATATATATATATATATATATATATATAATGCCGTCATAGGGTTGATGTGCATAGCCAAAATCATAATTGAATTCGTCTAGAGGGAGACAATACGATTCATTCAAAATATTTGCAAACTCCTAAAATTGGAGAGAAATGATAAAATGTTTTTGAACAGGGCTTGGTTGCTTCTGTGTGCGTGTGACAACACTGTGCCCTGCGCGTCTGGTAAACAGTGGTATTATGCCGTATAATGTGGCGCAAAAAAATGCGATAATGTGGCAAAAAAAACAAAACATGACTGGGTATTCATGCGATAAACGTATGATATGTTATCAAGTGTCACACTTTGCTTTCTTCCCGGTTTCCATGTTTTTGCGCTCCCTGACCAGATCAGAACAGACGAACAGCAGTAGAATTCTACAAAGTATCAGACGATTAATATCAGAGTAGCAGGTTACCATCCTAAATTTAGTATATGTAGGTGAAAACTTGAGTTTGCACTTGTAGAGACATTTTATTTGTTGACTTCCTCATGGCAGGAGTGAGACGTCTTAAGTTACAACAAAAGCAGCTGTTATTGGGAAAAATTGTACCTCTTTCCATTACTACAACATATTTGCACGATCATCAGTCAAACTTTTTTACAAATGTGTCAGTCGCCCGTTGTGCGAAATTTCACAGTTTGGTCACTTGTTTTATGGGTAATTTACTGTGAGTGGCCCTGACAGTTTTGTCATTGTTTTATGGGGTGTGTGACTCTGACTGTTTGGCTACTTGTTTTATGGGTTACCTACTTAGTGTGATCGTGACAGTTTGGTCACTTGTTTCATGGGTCACCTGCTGTGTGTGATCGTGCCCCTATTGGCTTCGAAGGAAATCACAAAAACGTGTGCAAACGGGGATTTGGAGAATGGTTGAGGTCATTTATACATGGTTGGAGCAACATATCTTGGCTGCTATGTTGAATGTTCGACCTGGACATTCGTAATTGTGTTGTGTATGTGCGATAATCAATTAAACAAGTTGTTCCTTCATAACTGCATTGTTTTTTATCATAACAATCTCCATAGACTATTAGAATAATCGGATTAACTTCTAATGCTAGATTGATTGAATTGATAAAGCTTACAAGAAAATCGTTTCTGACCTCGGCTGACAGGCCAATTGAGAGTAGGCAGCAATGACGTCATTGACGTGGCTAGTTTGGAGTTCAATTCACAGACATTCGCAATTAGGCTTTTGCAGTGGGAGCGATGAACAAATGGTATACATTTTTTTTTACAAAGATTGCCATACCCCTTTCCACATCTACCTTCCTGTCTTTACGTGGATATGTTTGGAAGCCCCTGATGGTCAGTCACTGATCAGGATAAGATTGGCCCTTCCATGTTTCGGACGAAGTGATTGCGTATACGTCCATGGGAACTGTGTGGGAAGAAGCAATTCAGTCAGCTTTTTATTTTTTTATTTATTTTTTTTTTGTGGCCACGTTCATTGGCACGTGCTGCAGGAATATATTAACTCTTTAACTCTTATGGACCCGGGTTACAGTTGATGTCCTTTACCAATAGTAACGGAAACAATTGTTATGAATAAAAAACATCCGAACTTAATTGAAAAATGGTGCTTGGAGTACCCACCAGGACAAAACCAAGTGATAGACCTATCTGATAATTAAACTAATATCTTAAAGAATTCGTGTCAAAACATTCCGTAGGTTGAAGATTGGTTTAAACGTATTTTATTTCCAAAAGAAAAACAATTGGGAAGAAGGGCAAAGCCCTATATTAATCCCTCTTGTGGAGAAAAGACGGAAACACAGGACTGACTTGACAGCACAACTCCAATGAACCACCGTTCATCAAGTCCAAGGGGACTTGATGAGCAGCGTGGTGGGAGAAACAAACGAAAGGATAGACGCCACCAGAACAAACACAGATAGCGGGGCTCATAAAGTTGTCAATATTGCCAGTATATATTATTAATATGCATTTTCGAATTATCGATATGAGTGATTAAGTTACAGTTTCACCTTGGAATCGTTTACTTTTTTCAATAAACTCTTGAACAGATAAAAATATAATAATATTGTCCTCGAGACTGCAAGAAGCACTGCCAAACAAAATTGTGTTAATAGAAAATGGAGCCAAACGACCAATGGTTGTATGTAATGCATCTCGAGCGACAATGTAGTTTGGACAGGTGAGAAAGTAGTGCCAGATACTCTCGGTGGTGGCGCCACATGAACAAGCTGCTGAATCTTTTACACCAATCTTAAAAAGATGTTCGTTCAATTGGCTGCGGCCCATACGCAAACGAGAATGTAAAAGAGACAGATATCTTTTGCCTACATTAAAAAGTTCGGGAAATATAACAGAAAACTGTCTGGGAGTTGAAATTTTCTTCTTAAATTGGAACAAAGTTGGAAGATTTCTAGTTTCCGATGGGAGAAGGTTCCACAACGTGATAGCAGAAGGGAAAAAGGAGTTTTCGAATAAGACTGTTCTACAATTGAAAGAGGGTAAGTCTGAGCGTCTGCTTTGATCGAGTCGTGCCCTAGTATTACGGTGGAATATTGGAATATTGGGGAGAAAAGAGTACAAATAGCTAGGGGTTAATTTATGAACTATTTTATACATCATGATTTGTTTGGATCTTTCTCTTCGTTTGGACAGGGTCTCCCAGCCAGTTTCTTCGTATAGCTTTTCTATAGGGGTGGTTTTCATTGCTCCTGTCACGATGCGGGCCGCAGTCATTTGAATGTCTTCCAAAAGTTTTGCATCATCCTGCGTGCAGCCATCCCAGACTACGTTTCCATACTCTAAAATAGGTCGAATGAAGGAGGTATAAATCGTTTCTAGTGTGTCCCGGTCAAGGCGATACTGTAGAGTTTTCAGAATGTTTACTTGTTTACAGGCTTTAGTTGCAACTTGTTTAACATGTTCATTCCATTTTAGATCTGATTTTAACGAAAGACCCAGATGCTTGTGCTCTAAAACATTCTCTAATTGGTGACCTTGGAAAATCAATGGAGGGTGATCAGGGGGATTTCTTTTTAAAGAGACGAGCATGGTGTCTGTTTTAACAGCATTAAAGGATATAAGCCATTCCCTAGACCATTCGTCCAGGGAGGCCAGATCATCGTTCATGACAGTAGCAGCATGAACAGGATCTTCAATAGTAAGATAAAGGGACGTATCATCCGCAAAAAGTTTGACTTCTGAATTTACAACGTTGACTATATCATTAATATAAATCAAAAAGAGTAGAGGACCTAATACAGATCCTTGAGGCACACCAGCACTTATAGTACCCCAGCTTGAGGATTGACCATTTAAAACGACGCGTTGCTTCCGATTATACAGGTAATCTTCAAACCATGTCAGAAGATTATCAACGATGCCGTTTTTTTCCAGTTTATGAATAAGACCTTTGTGCCAGACTTTATCAAAGGCCTTGCTTATATCTAGGAAAACAATTCTTACTTCTTTTTGCTGATCAATGGCTAAACATAGCTCATGGTATAGGGAAAGTAACTGGTTGACTGTTGAGTCACCAGGAATAAATCCTGATTGGTTTGCTGAAATGAACATATTGTCCCGAAAAAAATTGAACACGTTTAAAAATTACTTTTTCCATTACTTTTCCTGTACAACTTAAAAGGGATATAGGACGATAGTTATTACACAGGTTCTCGTCTCCCTTTTTGTGTAAAGGAGTCACGTGAGCTTCTTTCCAAATAGAAGGGAACTGTTTCTGATATAGAGATAAATTGAATAGTTTAGTGAGAGGTCGATAAATAATGGGAGCTGCTTCTTTCAAAAGTCTAGTACTAATCCCATCTGGGCCAGTTGCTTTAATAGTATCAAGACTTTTGAGTATGTCCAGTACTTCACCTTCAGAAATGTTTAAACCTCCGAGTGTATTTAAGGGGTGATCGGGCGGTAGAGGATTGTTAATTGAAGATGAGTCAAGAGTGCTTTGACTCAAGAAAAACGAGTTGAAGATTTCTGCTTTAGAAGCGTTGTCGGTGACGTGTTTGCCATCACGTAGTAAAGAAGGAATATTCTGACGATGATTTCGATTCAAAAAATGTTTAACAGTTTTCCACCACGCTTTATGTTTGTTTTTAGAATTTTTCAAGGAGTTATTTAATTTATTATGATGTCGATCCTCGGCTTCACGGAGATGTTCCTGATACAGGTTACGAAGCCGATTATAAGTGGCCCAAAGTTCGAGACTATTAGGTCCGTGTTTACCATCTTTGGCTTTGGAATATGCGCGCATCACTCTGCGCTTTTCACAGCGCAGATAAGATGTGTACCAGGGTAAATCGTCCGGACGAATGGTAACTTCTTTATTAGGAATACATTGTTTGGCGGCTTGCAGAAAGCCTTCAGTCCAAAGCAGGCAGCAGGCATTTATATCGTTGGATGGAAAGAAGTTGTCCCAGTCGATTTGACTTAAATATTCTCGGAAATGATTAAAATTTGCCTGTTCATATAACCATATAAATCTTTTATACACGGGCTCAATTTTGCGTCGAAAACTAATATTGACAGACACTACGCTATGGTCGCAATTAGCAATTGGCGGCAAAACTTTTGATTCAGAAATAAAATTCGGGATGTTAGAAATGACCTGATCTAAACAACGAGACGTATTTTCAGTTATGCGGGTGGGTTCATGAATATGCGGAAAAAAGAAATTAGTATTACAAAAATGGTCAAGCTTTTTACCTGGTGCCGTGGAAAAGTCGGCGTTAAGGTCACCTGTTATGATAATATTATGGGTACCGGTAGTTTTTGCTTGGTCGAGACTAGCTTGAAGCTTGTCCCAGAATGAAACAGGGGAGTCGGGTGGCCTGTATACAACTCCTAATAAAAATTTATTATTATTTAATTTAATCTCAGCCCATAATAATTCCAGATCGGGACTTTCCAAGTCTTGACGCCTAGTAGCTATAAACTGCTGAGATACATATAGTGCAACACCACCGCCTAAACCGTTAGGGCGGTCCTTCTGCATAATATTATGGTAACCAGATAAAATAAGATCATTGCCTGGAGTATTTGGTGTCAGAAAGGTTTCCGAGAGAGTTATGAGATCATAATATTTAGCAATGTCTGCGCGAATACACCTCATTTTATCTTGAGACAGGCTACGGACATTAATGTGACAGAGGGTAGTATCACAAAACTCATCAGTTGGTCCAGGATTGAGGTGAATGTCTCCGGCTAATAAAATCAGAAGCGGAGAAATGACAAATAAATATACATCAATATTTGAACATTTACGATAAAGGATTGAATTATAAAGGTATAATACGAGTAATCTTTGTCGACTGGCGTGAGTGAAGATGTTACTTATGGAAGCCGCAACCAAAACATAGAATAAAGAGTATATTAAGAAGATTTCAGAATTTGAAAGATGGAAACTGCACCTGAAGTCCGGGATGGCTACACACAAGTGGTACAAATACACATGAGGAGAGGAACAAAGTATTTGCTTGCAGACCCTGAATTTGCCTAAAGAAGCACCAAGGAAGTGATGCAAAATAAATGGATATTTTAACCAGAATGAGCTGAAACAAACGTGGTAAATCAGTAAAAATTGAAGGTAATTTGTCAGCTTACTGTAAAGAGTGATACAGTTTCCATGTGTGCCGGTAGGTAGCCAAGCATGATATGCGTCCATGTGGTAAAAATTGAAAACGCAGAACATAATGGGTATGTAAGCAAACCAAGCCCCAAAGCAAAATATAATAAAATACAAGTAACAGTGCGACACCAAGTAATAGCAACCAAAAGAATAAACACTCGATAACAAAAATTGTACGATATATACCATTACTTGTAGACATTTGGAGAGCGTATTTAAATAAATATTGCATAAACGCTTACAAAAGAAGTAGAAGTACAATATGTTCCGCACGTCAATCAATGAGAAATAATTCGAGTTATTACTCCATGTGAACGTATTAGCACACCAGTACTCTATTTTGCATGCAGGACATTTATCGTAGGACTGCACCGCATTATAACATATACCTAATAGATGTAAAGTAAACACACATGTGAAAATATGAGACACCACTTGACATAATAAAGTCAAACGAAAAATATTTTCACACAGCATACATATGTTAAGGACGTACTTAATCGTAACAGAATAATTACTACGCAAATGTAAGATACACAAACTGGTATACTTCGACAACCTGTGAATATATTTGAAGGCCCCAACATTAAGTGGCACAGAAAATGCACATAGTAGAACATGTATATATTGGACAGCAACAACAGTATTCTTTACAAAATACATTGAAAAATGAATACATAAAGGACGGAAGCTGAAGAAGTAAATAGAACGGCAACCGTCAAGTACGGAATAGCTTTTTGAGAGCAGATAATTCATGGTGGTAATAGTCAATGATAACAATTCAAAAAAACATCCTGCAGAAAGATATAGGCAAACGTTGATTAAACCTTGTAGAAAACCGATAGACCTAAGTAAATCATATATATGTTCAAGAGCCCATACACAAAAAAGCACAGTGAGTATCCTCAACGTGCTCGCAAAGCACGTGGGATGATGAAAACATGTAACACAAAGTAGACAGAAAATTTGATAAATTGACATGGTCGACAAACAAGGTTTTGGATAAGAGAACAGCATAGATTAATGGTTAAGCAACTTTTTCATAAGTGATTTCGCCAATATATATATATATATACGCTTTCCAATTGAAAGTCATTACAATACAAACAATGTATTAGGCAACATATCGTTAAACTACGGTTCAGATGTGAGTTATTGGAGTATATCATTCGGTACGAAACATTTCAGCACATTAGAAGGCTAACCCTTGTACTCTGGGTTTAATCTTGATCTTAAGCACAGTGGGTAATCAGAATATATAGGAACATAAGATCACAATTTAGAAAAGAAAGCCTCAGAAAGGACCAACAGGCTTAAGCTACCAAAAACTATTTTCAACATAAACAAAAACAATGTAGTTGGCGATGCCGTTTCAGCATGTTAGAAATTCTACGTTTCAAGTCATTTACCCAACAAAATAAATAATTTAAATTTAAAGAATAACAAAATGGAGCCAAAAACAACAAGTAGGTAAATCGTAGGTAAATCATAAGTAAATCGTGGGGTGATATCAAATGTCAAGAGGAAATGCTCAGCAGCATGATAATTATCATGAGGTGTTGATCTGTAGATCGCAGTAAATTGTCAATCACTGTCCGAGAAATATTGACATGATTCCAATGTCTATAATATTTACCTTTTGTAGACATCCAAGTCACTTTGGTCGAAGATTTGGACTACTCGTCCTTGATCAATGTTCCCTCCGCGGGCGCATTCACGGACGAACATTCGGCCGTCAGTGGTCCAGCAACTGTGGATCTTGTTGTCACGCTTCAATCCACGAGCCTGGTACATGATGCTGGCGCGCTTCCTCGTAAGATCTTCCGAAATGAAGATTCCGTTGTTGTTTTTCCTACCCTGATAAAGCTTTTGTCGTATGTTGTGTGATAATAATTTCACAATGATGGCACGTGGCTTGGTTCCTTTCCTTCCTACTCTATGAGACCGACCGATTTCCCATCGATTTAGAGGAACATTCAACTTTTCGGCGGTATTGAGAACCAAGTCGTCGGTGTTTTCATTGTCAGTCTCCGGATCTTTCGTCCAGATGCGAACCACATTGCGCCTTCCATATTGCTCTAGCTCGTCCTGTCCACCTTCTAGGGTTTTAATCTTGTCCTGAAGGGCGTTAATTGTGGCCTGCTGGACAGTCAGTTTAGCATTTGCATCCGCTAACTTGGTTTCAAGGTCGTCAACCCTTTTGGCATGACTACCTAACTGAGATTGAACCTCGCTGTCCACAGCGTCGTTAACCATTTTCTTAAAGAAAGATTTAATCCTCGGGTCAATCAAAATGCGCAAGAAATTGTTGGCCCCATCAACATCCACTTCGATATCATCAGTGACACTGGGTTTAGTGACACCACCATTGGCACTATCAACCTCGGTGCGTGTTTTACCTGTAGGTGGCGGTAGGTTGAAGATATCAATGAAGGTCCGGTGCTGTTGTACAGTGTCAACTGCCACTGATCCAGGATTTTTTTTTTAAATGACACTAGGGAATATTTTTATTCAAACATATTTATTTCATCTGGATCGCCCTATAGTACATCGAAATGATACTAATAAGTTGGGTTCTCCAGAACGTGGAGATACACACACCATATGTACAAAACACACAGGACAAACAATGATACCAATTCTTTGTAGATAAACAACTGTTGGGATACAAAGTACATTGTTACGGACTCACATACCCATAATGAGAAATTACGTACATATTATATTGCATGAAAAGTGAATAAACAATCATATATTATTATAATAGAGCTGAACAGTCACACGAGGTCATTTTTTTCAGCATAAAAACCTTCTGGTGTCCACAATGTATTTTTGGAAAGCTTCACAGATTTGAAAGTTTAAGGGATCCGACAGTTCCTTGCTGCCAAAAAGGAAAATTATGTCTCCCGGTGGAAGCCGGGGGACATATTGGTTTAGTGCCCGTTTCTTCCGCTTCTTGTTGTTGTTGTTGTTGTTGTTGTTGTTGTTGTTGTTGTTGTTCATGTTCTTCAACACTTGGTTTCCGTGCGATAAGTCATGAAGAACTTGATGGAATTTGATGAAACTTGGTAGGATTATGTATCTAGACAAGACCTAGGTTGGGATTGTATTTGGATGACCTTGAGCGAATTCTCAAGGTCACAGGGTCACTTATGTGAAATTGGTTTCCGTGCGATAAGTCTTAAAGAACTTGATGGAATTTCATAAAACTTGGTAGGATTATGTATCTAGGCAAGACCTAGGTTGGGATTGTATTTGGGTGACCTTGACCTAATTTTAAAGGTCACAGGGTCACTTATATGAAATTGGTTTCCATGCGATAAGTCATGAAGAACTTGATGGAATTTGATGAAACTTGGCAGGATTATGTATCTAGGCAAGACCTAAGAAGGGATTGTAGTTGGGTGACCTTGAGTGAATTCTCAAGGTCACAGGGTCACTTATGTGAAATTGGTTTCCGTGCGGTAAGTCATGAAGAACTTGATGGAATTTGATGAAACTTGGTAGGCTTATGTATCTAGGCAAGACCTAGGATGGGATTGTATTTGGATGACCTTGAGCGAATTCTCAAGGTCACAGGGTCACTTATGTGAAATTGATTTCCATTCGATAAGTCATGAAGAACACGATCAAGGTTGGGATTGTATTTGGGTGACTTTGACCTAATTTTCAAGGTCACAGGGTCACTTATGTGAAATTGGCTTCCATGCGATAAGTCTTGAAGAACTTGATGGAGTTTGATGAAACGTGGCAGGATTATGTATGTAGGCAAGACCTAGGTTGGGATTGCATTTGGATGACCTTGGTGAATTCTAACGGTCACAGGGTCACTTTTGTGAAATTGGTTTCCGTTCGATGTCATGAAGAACGTGATGGAATATGGTGAAACTTGGTAGGATTATGTATCAAGGCAAAGACCTAGGTTGGGATTGTATTTGGGTGACCTTGACCTAATTTTAAAGGTCACAGGGTCACTTATATGAAATTGGTTTCCATGCGATAAGTCATGAAGAACTTGATGGAATTTGATGAAACTTGGCAGGATTATGTATCTAGGCAAGACCTAAGAAGGGATTGTAGTTGGGTGACCTTGAGCGAATTCTCAAGGTCACAGGGTCACTTATGTGAAATTGGTTTCCGTGCGGTAAGTCATGAAGAACTTGATGGAATTTGATGAAACTTGGTAGGCTTATGTATCTAGGCAAGACCTAGGATGGGATTGTATTTGGATGACCTTGAGCGAATTCTCAAGGTCACAGGGTCACTTATGTGAAATTGATTTCCATTCGATAAGTCATGAAGAACACGATCAAGGTTGGGATTGTATTTGGGTGACTTTGACCTAATTTTCAAGGTCACAGGGTCACTTATGTGAAATTGGCTTCCATGCGATAAGTCTTGAAGAACTTGATGGAGTTTGATGAAACGTGGCAGGATTATGTATGTAGGCAAGACCTAGGTTGGGATTGCATTTGGATGACCTTGGTGAATTCTAACGGTCACAGGGTCACTTTTGTGAAATTGGTTTCCGTTCGATGTCATGAAGAACGTGATGGAATATGGTGAAACTTGGTAGGATTATGTATCAAGGCAAAGACCTAGGTTGGAATTGTATCGGGATGACCTTGTGCGAATTCTCAAGGTCACAGGGTCACTTATGGGAAATTGGTTTCCGTGCGTTAAGTCATGAAGAACTTGATGGAATTTGATGAAACTTGGTAGGCTTATGTATCTAGGCAAGACCTAGGTTGTGATTGTATTTGGATGACCTTGAGCGAATTCTCAAGGTCACAGGGTCACTTATGTTAATTTGGTTTCCGTTAGATAAGTCATGAAGAACAGTATGGAATTTGATGAAACTTGGTAGGATTATGTATCAAGGTAAGACCAAGGTTGGGATCGTATTTGGGTGACCTTGACCTAATTTTCAAGGTCACAGGGTCACTTTTGTGAAATTGGTTTCCATGCGATAAGTCTTGAAGAACTTGATGGAATTTCATAACACTTGGGAGGATAATGTATCTAGGCAAGACCTAGGTTGGGATTGTATTTGGGTGACCTTGACCTAATTTTCAAGGTCACAGGGTCACTTTTGTGAAATTGGTTTCCATGCGATAAGTCTTGAAGAACTTGATGGAATTTCATAACACTTGGGAGGATAATGTATCTAGGCAAGACCTAGGTTGGGATTGTATTTGGATGACCTTGAGTGAATTCTCAAGGTCACAGGGTCACTTATTATGAAATTGGTTTCCGTTCGATGTCATGAATAATGTGATGGAATATGATGAAACTTGGTAGGATTATGTATCTTGGCAAGACCTAGGTTGTAATTATATCTGGATGACCTTGAGCGAATTCTCAAGGTCACAGGGTCACGTGAAATTGGTTTCCGTGCGATAAGTCTTAAAGAACTTGATGGAATTTGATGAAACTTGGTAGGATTATGTATCTAGGCAAGACCTAGGTTGGGATTGTAGTTGGGTGACTTTGACCTAATTTTCAAGGTCACAGGGTCACTTATGGGAAATTGGTTTCCGTGCCATAAGTCTTTAAGAACTTGATGGAATTTGATGAAACTTGGTAGGCTTATGTATCTAGGCAAGACCTAGGCTGGAATTGTATTTGGATGATCTTGAGCGAATTCTCAAGGTCACAGGGTCACTTATGTGAAATTGGTTTCCATTCGATAAGTCATGAATAACAGTATGGAATTTGATGAAACGTGGTAGGATTATGTATCAAGGTAAGACCAAGGTTGGGATTGTATTTGGGTGACCTTGACTTAATTTTCAAGGTCACAGGGTCATTTATGTGAAATTGGTTTCTCTGCAATAAGTCTTGAAGAACTTGATGAAAATTGGTAGAGTAATGTATCTAGGTGAGAGCTAAAATAGGATTGTAATTTTCAAGCAAACTTGGTCATTTGTAATTTGTTATCACCTGTAGCTTATTCAGAGATGTAAGTGTTCCACCGGGAGACATTTGATTATCTGTTGGAAAATCAGTCTGTTCTAGTTTCGATTAATCTGTTACTTGCAAGGTGCACGATCAAATTTGGGTGGACACCTGGAGCTAAGATTGGAAAAACAGAGGCAAAGAGATTGTTTCTAGGTACGGAATACTCCGGGCAGAATAATAAAAAGTGTTCAAGATCTTCAGTAGGGTAAGTACAAGAGCAGGTAGGGTTTGGGATAATGTGGACTTTAAAAAGATCGAAGTTAAGCCTAGAGTAGCCCAGTCGTAGTTGGGTATGACATATATTGGCAAATCTGTTACCATGGGAACAGTAATCAGGAACGTCATCCACGGCAAGCAATGAAGCTTTCAGTTTAGATTTGAATATTTCAAGGGAGATAGAATCGCGAATATCAGAAGGAAGGTTATTCCATTGCTTGATGGCGTCCGGAAGGAAAGAATTTTCAAGGCGATTAGTTCGGCATTTAATAGAGCGTATAGTGGAGCTGGGTTGTCGAAGGTTACGACCATGGAAAGAAGGAGGAACAAGATTGGAAAGATATGGAGGAGTTAATTTATGGTACATTTTGTAAAAGAGGATCAATTTAAAGTACTTGCGCCTGGTGGCGAGGGTTGACCAGCCAAGTTCATGTAGAAGAGTAACATGTGAGGTATGCCTAAGAGCACCAGTGCAAATTTTTAGAGCCTCAAACTGGATTGATTCGAGTAAGTCGGACAGGCCTTGACCACAATTGTCGAACAAGACACAGCCATATTCGAGAATTGGTCGAATCATAGATAAATACAATTTGGACAGTGCCTTACGGGAAAGTTTATATTTAAACCTACGAAGGAGTGCAATCCGCTGACCAGCTTTATTTGTTATGTGCACGCCAGGATAAGCGATGACTCAGAGTTAACCCTAGGTGGGTGTGTGTATCTTCCTCAGGTATTACTGACTCTCCTAGGCGCACAGGTGGGTGGCCAGGTTCATTAAATTTGGCGGTAAAGATGAGGGAAATAGACTTTAATGCATTAAAGATGACTCGCCATGACTTCCCCCACTTCTGTATGATAGAGAGATTATCGTTCAAGTGATTCGAGGATTCAATGGGATTGTTAACGATTTCAAGAAGACTAGTGTCGTCAGCGAAGAGTCTGACTTCACAAGTAAGATCATCGACTATATCATTAACATAAATTAGGAATAGAAGTGGGCCCAATATGGATCCTTGAGGTACTCCAGCTTCAAGAGGTAACCATGAAGACGATTGTCCGTGAATAATGACTCGTTGGAAGCGGTTGGATAGGTAGCTATCGATCCATGTTACGATATTATCAGAGATGCCTAGTTGTCGCAATTTAAAAAGGAGGCCAGGATGCCAAACCTTGTCGAAGGCTTTAGATACATCTAGGAAGACCATCCTGACTTCCTTGGAATGTTCGAGGCCGTTATAGATATTATGGAGGATATACACAAGTGGGTTAATGGAATATTTGAGCAGAGTCGCACACACAATATATGAGGACAATAAAGATAAGGGCACACACCATTTTCAAAATTGCCACTTGCAGCAGACAGGGAGCACATAAAAACACCTGTAAAAAGTGGACAGAGTGACCTGAGCAACATTTTAACAATACTGACCCAAGGGAAAGAATGATTTAAAAGTTGAGCAAAATGTCCTCAGCGACATACATGGTAAAACAACAGATAACATAAAAGACACCAGGGGCTGTATTCACAAAGAATTTGATCTTATTTTAACTTTAATCAATTAAAATCAGTGTGGTTTGGGCCTTAAACTACTTAATCCTTACCTCAATATTTGATCAAAACTTGGAAGATTAGCCAATGTATGCTCTTGGCGACAATATGAACTTAAGGATTTACAGTTTCATTTCATTAAACCAATCTTAGTTTGATCCAGTATTTAATCTTTTGATCCAGGATTAAAATCTGGATTAAATCAAGATTGATTTAATAAAATAAACACTTTTAATTCCAAAGTCCATATAACATTTTAGAACAAAGATTAATTAATCCTGTAAGTTTAGATCAAACATTAGACCAACGAATCAGTAGTTCAAGGACCAAAATCACATTTGCTTTCATTTTAGGTTTAAATCCAGGATCAGATTAAACTCTTTGTGAATACGGCTCCAGGAAACTGAGAATAAAATAAATATTGAACAGACGTTCTGGATAAACACTAGAAAAAAAGTTGTTGACAACACAGACGTTTTGGAAAATTATGTAGCCTTGATGGTTATGTGTTCGAAAAATATCCATGTGGCACATGATGGTGCCAGTACGAGTCGATATAATCAGTGAAGATATCAATGATATCGTAAAGTTGAACTCACGACATACTAAAACTTGAAATCCGAGGCTTACTGTGAAAGACCTTAGCCTTACATCGCACTGGTGCTTCGGGATCTGTTTTTTTTCTCTCTTACCAATCACAGAGGCAATTAAGCCATTATTTTTATTTGAGAGGATATTTGTGTGGCATGTGTTCTGTCTGGTATGGCAAGCGGCCTATCATTATGGCATGTAATGTGATCCTTTTTGCATGGAATGTTCTCAGTCTCATATGGTATTTGTTCGATTTGTATGGTTTAGGATCAGTTGTGTAGAACGTGTTCATTCTTATGTGGCAGAAGATCAGCCTGTGTGGTATAATGGCATACTTCTATGATAGAAGGCGGATACACACCCAAAACACATTCTCATGGTTTTAAAGAGGGTTCGACTGACGTTTCCTGGGAAATTAAGAACAGTTTAAATATATTAACATATATTTGTATTCCTGCTTTGCCCATAATCGTAAGTCCTTTCTTATTATCCATTATAACTAAGTCCTGAAAAATTGCAAATCAGGAACGATATAGAGATGCACCCTGGAAGACAGTTTGGCACAGGCCCACGACCAGATTAAATGCCGCTGTGGTTAATGATACTGTACTCAGAAGTCTAACATATGTTGCAAAGTGCCAAAAAGACACATTTTTTTTTTCAATCTGAAAGACAACCTTTGACAGAAGCGAATATTTGGTAGAAATCCAGCAACACTGGAATTGTCTCAGTGTTTTTTTTTTTGCAATTGAGGACAAACACCTTTGATAGAGAGAGCTCTTTTGAAATCTTGTCAAGGTTAATTTCAAATGAGATCCCCCCCCCCCCCAAGATTTCAGAATTTAAAAAGGGAAGGTGAATCGACAGAGCCACACTAAATGTACAGCCACACTGAGCTTGAAGAGAATACGGCCAGTGTTCAGAAAGGAATTCTGTAATGTCAGAGCACACAATCCTCCAGCAAGCTCGGCTGACAAAACTTGGAAACCTGATATCCAGGGACTCCCAAGTGCATGGGTCGTCGAGGCACCCATACCGGTCTATTTGTTCGGACTTGCCTACATCTTCACGCAAGAGTTTACAGTATCCATAATATTAAAACTATCAACACTGTTGTTGACTAAAAATGCTGCATAAATGTTTGTACAATCTGCAAATCTGTCGATAAATCATTAGAAATCGACCGGGAGTGTTTCTGCCGACGGAGTGAGAGTTAGTTAACTTATAATGCTGAAAACGAGCAGAACCACTGAAGTGTCACAATTGACATAAATTAACCATAAAAGTATATATTGCGTATTTATATTGATACGGACCAGTAATCTGTGGCCATACAAAAACTGTGGATGTATACATAATTAAACAAAGGATGCGACATGAATGACTAGCCTGCATTTAGATGGATGATTAACACACGTCTATTATACCTATGAATGGCTTGCACGCTAGGGATCCCGTGACACAAGTTTCAGGACAAAGAACCAGACGTAATGCTCTGCTGGAAATTGATAAACTCATCTTCATATCCTTCTTTATGTGTTTTCAAATTACTTGTAGCGGTCAACAGGAACAACATAACATATGTTTCGTGTTCCTTCAGTGCAAAATCTTGGACGTTTTCACACATACATATATATATACATACATACATACATACATACATACATACATACATACATACATACATACATACGTACGTACGTACGTATATATATATATATATATATATATATATATATATATATATATATATAATATTGGTTTATGGAGCTGGAATGTAGAAACGTAGTTGCAATTCAAAGCCACTTATCTTTGATGTATTCTTTACATGCCTATACGTGTACGTAGCCGCAAGAATATCCAGTGTGCATGGATACCAACAGATACCCCGCAGTGACAACTGTATAAACAAAGAGATAGTAGGTATATGTTATGTTCCATGTTTTAACATTTAATCCAAACTTTCGATATTTCACATTCGAATTATAGATCTCTATGAATCAATTTTAGACATCCTTTAAAATGGCCGAATGTTTATAGATATCTATAAAGATGGCGGGAATTTGAGGAACATCCAGTTTTGCGTCGCAACGATGGCCACATTGGTTAAAACATATTTTTATTCAAAAAAGCGATCGGGAAACAGGCTCTGCCTATATATATCCCTCTCGTGAAAAAAAGAAATAAAAGAACAATACAAATGCTGTACAAAAGATAAAGACGGGCCACAGGACACCACATTGACGTAACATTGACAAGGACATACATACAAAAAGATCAGACATCACAGTTACAGGACAGACAGAAGTATGCATTATCAGAATACAATACTGTCGAGGCCAGCCAACACTGTTCACATAAATACTGCTCGCGGAGAGAAAAAAAAAAGTACAGGCCCGCACGTGAACCACCAGGAGTCTCAAGCAAAGCTTGTTCGTCAACCTGGGTGGAAAACGTACGGGCTTCAGTTGAATCTGCCAGAATTTAAGATATATGTGTGGGTACTGTCAAAAATAATTTTGTTTACTGCCTTTGAACACTTGAGATTTCCAAACATAAGAGTTTGTAGCGTGAAAGGAGCCAATACTATGATATTTTGGTGCAATAAATTCCGCTCAGTCGTGTATTTGGTACACTCAAAAAAGTAATGAAATGAATTTTCTATTTCGGCACCACAAGAACAAGCAGGAGAAGTTACTATACCAATTTTATGCATATCGTGGTTCAACTGGCTGCAGCCCATCCTAAGTTTTGCATGTAGAATATTGGCTTTCCTATTACCAATGTAAAACAACTCATTTGTCTTTGGTTTCCCTTTATCCAATTTACGCTTAAAAGTATCTATATCTTCAGAATTTCGAACACTGGATGGGAGTAAGTTCCATTGGCGAATCGTTGCAGGAAAAAAAACGAATTATTATAAGAATTAGTTTTTGTACGAACCTGGCTTATGTTCTGTCTGGATCTCACGTTATATGCATTTCTGTTGGATACATTTTCCGGAATCAAATCGTGTAAATATGCAGGTGTATGTCCATTAATAATTTTATAAAGAAGTATGAGTCGGTGTTTTTCTCTACGCGTAGAGAGAGTCTCCCATCCAGTTTCATTGTACAGGAATGCATGATTTGTTCGACAAGACGCGCCCGTCACTGCGCGGGCTGCAGCCAGTAGAACATATTCTAGAAGGTCTGCATCAAATTTCGTGCACCCTCCCCACACAACGATGGCCACATTTCCAAATATCAAAAAATGATTTGTATATATCTAAAAACATGGCGGAATTCTAGATATTCAAAAAGATGGCAAATTATAGATATCTTAAAACCATTATAGATTTCTAAAATAAATGACAGATATCTATGGAGCGTCCTGTTATTATTTATTCTGGATTTATAGCTATCAATAATTCATTTATTGATACCAAGAATTCGTTTATTGATATCTATACTTAATTACTGATATCAAAAATCTTTTATTGATATCAAAAATTCTTATTATTGGTATCAATAATAAATTTCTTAATATCAAAATCCTCTTTCTCTTTATTGATGTCATTAATTCGATCTCTTGAAATCAATGATTGACTTATTGATATCAATAATTCGATTTTTCGATATCAAGAAATCATTGTTGATATTAATAATTCGAATTATTGATATCAAGAAATAACAAGAATGTTTGATATCAATAATTTGAATTATTGATATCAACAAATCCTTTATGGATATAAAAAATCGAGTTATTGATGTTAAGAAATCATTCATTGATGTCAATAAATGAACTTGAATTCTTGATATCAAGAATTCCAGAAACCTCTTTACAAATGACTGTATATTCCCTCTTAATGCTCTGACAGTGATATGCTTATTAAACATCACTGATTTATAACTGCTGACGAGCAAAAGACTCCTCTATTCATTTTACTCTTATTCTACAGTTTGTTCATTGTTAAATTAAATTAATGACCATCTGCCAAATTGGGTGAATTTGATCACATTCTGTCCGGTGATGAGAAGGACGATATCCTAAAATTTGTGCAGAAATCAATTTTGTCAGGCACAGGATGTTGCGATATAAAGGGTGTGTAGACAATACTACTGTTTTTCTTTATGACAGACAGCCGTAAAGTCATCTTAAAGCAATTCAACAGGTGTTCAGCACCAAACTCTACCCGCCAATCAGAAATTATGCTTCCCAGAGTACAAGGGAGCATTCGATGTGGACTGCTACTTTGTATTTGTTGATATCAGTTTATCAAATTCTTTGAAATAAAAAATTCACCAACATAATGGATATCAAGAATTCATTTCTTGATATCTATAATGAATTCTTGATATCAAGAATTCGAATTCCTGATATCTACAAATGGTTGGAAAATATTGATATCAATGAATCGACTTATTAATATCAATTGACTGATTTATTGATGTCAAGAAATACTTAATAAATAGAAAGGGTGCCCCATAGATATCTACAGTTGAATTTTAGATATCTAAAATTACAGTCAAATGTTAAATCGCCTTGCTTCCATTGAAAGCCATTTTAACGTTTAATCCCATCTGTTATTCCAGTTAGAACTGTCGAAAAAACGAATTATAGATATCTATAATTTGAATTATGGATATCTAAAAATCAAGTTTATATATCTAAAAAGACCGTCGATTTATACTGTCTAAAATTAATTATAGATATCTATAACTCATTTTAGATATCTTAATATTATTTTTAGATATTAAAAATATGATTTTAGGTGTGCAAAATTCACCTTACTGACATATATATGAATTAAATAATAGATTTCTATATTTCTCATTTTAGACATATATAGATTATTCGTAGATAGCTACAATTTGGCCATCCTTTTAGATATAAAAGAACATCAAACTAAGCACCCTGCAGAATAAATGCAACCACCGTCTTTGGGCCACTTTTGTACGTCTTTGGCTGTATTTCAATACAGTCAGAACCTGTCATGAAAGGCACGCAAACTTAGTTGTGTCTCCACAAGCATTATTTTTGGGGGACACAAATGCCTCAGGCTGTGCCCAGGTAACAAATTAAATGGACGTCAAAGAAGGTAATGTGTGAAAGGGGGAAGGACATCCACTTTTAAAATGTTTCAACAAATGTGCAAGTTACCTAAGTAATGATCAGAATCTCATAGTTAGTTGTTGTTTCATTATCCCTTGTGTGTACGGAATTGTTGATTTTAGCCACTTTGTCTTTGGTAGCAGTCTGTGTAGCTGAGGCTGACTGTTAATGGTGACATACAGATTCTGAGGCTGACTGTTAATGGTGACATACAGATTCAACATGATTTCATATGCCACATGCTGTACATCGCCTGTCTCTCTCGAGGTACATTGGTTTTTGTCCCGTACATGACTTCGTCCAAAATGACTGCGATTCAAAATGGCGGCTGACTCCTTTTTGCTAGAAGTCGCCAGCACTACAGAATTAACGGTTCGGGTACAAGCTTGTTCACTATCGTGTACAAAAGAACCAGCTAAGCTGTCTGTCTCCATTGAGATAATGATTACCAGCCACGTCCTTCATATAATTTGTCTATGTTGATGCTGTGCATAGCGCCAGTCACGATGTGAGCAGCAGCAGTTTGAACACTTTCGAGTGTATACCCAACGATGAGCAAAGTCAACTAAAAAAGAAGATTTGCTTCAAAGCAAATCTGTCTGTTTGTCTTTAAAAGTTGCAAATATTAAATGCTATAACTTTTATCCTTTGGTACTTCACGTGACATTAAGTTTATGGCTGCATGCAAATTTTAAAGTCCAAATGACATTGACCTTTGACCTTTACAGGTCACATGTAAACTGCACAGTGTTACAATATCCACAAGTTAAGCCCAACATGAACCAAATTGGATGAAAATTGACCAAGTTATGGCACGATCAATGTTCCAAAGGGCCAAGTGTCCTTGACCTTTGCCCTTTTGAGGTTACATGTTCTTCTAAAAATGTGGAGTGTTGCAATACCTACAATTTGAGTCCAACGTGATTAGAATTGGATGGAAATTGGCCAAGTTATGACCGGATGAAAGTTTCAAAGGTCCAAATGACCTTGACCTTTGACCTTTAGAGGGTACATGTAAATTTTAAAAATATGCAGGGTTACTATAGTTACAATTTGAGCCCAACATGATCAAAATTGGATAAAAATTGACCAAGTCATGGCTAGAAGAAAGCCACCATCGAAAGTGGCCCTTGACCTTGAAATGACCTTTGACCTTGATATGACCTCTACCTGAAGTGAACCTTGACCTCATAAATGACATTTTGGCTTAAAATTGACCTCTGACCTCGACATGACCTTTGACTTTGACATGACCTTGACATTTGAGATGACCTTTACTTTGCCATGATCGAACTCCTATACACTCAGAACCACATCTGCTATAGTATATAAGATATTGAAGATTTAAAACTTTAATTAGCCCTCATTTGCATAATTTTGAAAAGCATGACCTCTCATTATAAAAAAAGCCAGACTTCATTTACAGAAATATAATTGTGCCAAGTTTGGAGTTTCTATGTATAATACTTTTCACATGAAATGTCGGACAAATTTGCCTGTGAAGAAAGAAAGAAAGAAAGAAAGAAAGAAAGAAAGAAAGAAAGAAAGAAAGAAAGAAAGAAAGAATTCATAGAAAAACAATATATCTGTGTTGGCACACAGACATAAAAAGAAAACATTCAATGCTTGGATATTTCAAAAGTTGTGCTTGTAACTTTAACCACATCTGTCTCCTAGTTTGAAATAGTTTCACATGTTTGACACTCGGACTTATCGTTTCCCAATTAACTTGGGATTGTTTTGTGGGCTTTTAACTTTTCCTGCTGTCATAAGGCTTTCCACGTTTCCCACCTTGCTTTATTCCTTGCTTTGCAATTCATTTCTTTTTCATTTCTTTTTCATTTTTTGTTGTTGTTGTTTTATTCAGTACTTATTAAAATATAATGTTTCCATGCCTCTTATTTTCTTTGTACCTTCTTGTTTGCACGTTTATTTGACTGAGGTAATTTCTCTTGCTTTGTTAGGCCAACTTTCCATTCAGGTATATGCTTGTGCATAGCAGATTTTAACTTTTCATGGACATAATCCAACAATTCTCCTAGTTTACATTGTTTTATGATTTGTCCATTCCAATTGTAGGTCTTACATTATAACATTGTAGATACCCTAGTTACACAAAAAAGTTCTAACCTCACATGAACCTGTCGTGCAGCAATTAAAATCAAACGAAAGCATTACATGAACTGTTGCCAATCGATGCCTTACAGTCAATATCGTCGATTGGTGCCTTACAGTCAATATCGTCAATCACATTCTCCTCATTTGTTACACTTAATCAGCGTATCAGCTTCTTGGTTCCATGTATGCCTTGTGCTGTTTGCAACATGTTGACATAAATATGACTTGATTGCCAGCCTCCGAAGACATGATCTCACCGTACCACCCTACTGCCCTTTGATCTCACCGTACCACCCTACTGCCCTTTGATCTCATCGTACCACCCTACTGCCCTTTGATCTCACCGTACCAACCTACTGCCCTTTGATCTCACCGTATCACCCTACTGCCCTTTGATATCATCGTACCACCCTACTGCCCTTTGATCTCTGGACAACTAAAACCACCCAACAGGAGCAAGTGAGAATACCCCAGTTGATCAAATACTTTAAAGATTTGGTTCAATTGAGTGTTTATTTGATGCCGTTGAATTTGGAGTCAGACAGATGGCCATAAGCATAAGCTTATTGTTTCCATTTCAATTGTTTGTAACTAATTGTAACTGTTTGGTCGTTTTCCTTTCAAATTGTATGCATCGAAAACATAGACACCATGGAATTCAGTGTTTTCGTCATGTACACTGCTATACCTCTTACAGTTTCTTATTTCGCATTTGTGTAAAGCACATAACCTGGTATCTGTAGTTCGGTTTTTGTCATTCTGAATCTTGGATTCTTAGGAGTTGCTTCAGTCTGAGGTACCCATTATTTCTGGCTTGTTATACTAAATTATTTCACGATACTCTGGTTTCTTATTTGTAACACTGTCAAAGTGTGTCTTTAAACTTCATAGAAAATTTATTTTTGTTGTTGTGGGGCCTTAGCAAACCCATTATTAAGAGCACAGTGGCCCGAAATAAACAGACAGAAAAAAGGAGGGATAAAATTCCTTTCTCTGGAAAATTGGAAGACATGTTAGAAACACTGTTCTTTGAAATACTTACCCAGTGATAACTGAGTCAGGAAACAGGGCAATAATTTTCACATGCATATCAACCCTCCCAGTGTATGGATGGAAATGAAATTTGTCTTTTTCCATTGGTAGAGAAACCTTGATTTTGGGACACAGGAACGAAATCTTGGGGAAGGCAGCATTTCAGCCTTATGCGGATATATTCTGCATCTTCAACCTTGAAAATTTCTATTTGACTTTTTATTCAAATTTGCACTACTTTCTAAGGTTAAAACAGCATTAACAGGCCTGTGTGTGATCAAAATTGCTGAACCACACGAACACAAAAAACTTTCATCAAGAAGAGATTACATAAACTATTGTTGCAAGATTAGCCAAGCTATTGACACCTTTCTGGAAAGACTAACTCTAGTCAACATTCTATGATGATTAATGATAAATCATAACGTTTGAGATAATTAAAGACCATATTGTGTATTTTTTATTTTAAATGCGTGGCATTCTCTACCATTGCACCCTTCAGTAATTTGGAAAATATTGTCCAGTTCTGACGGTAGGTGTCGCTCTTTGCCTGACCTCGTTAGGCCCTGTGCATCTCCAGAATGTTTCTTGCCATGCTAATTAGTAAACAGTTCAGGAAATGTACGCAGTTCAGATTATGACAAGTAACGTACCTAGGTACGATGTCCGGGTTCATTGTACTCCTTTACTCTGCCCCTGCATTTGAGGTGTAAGACGTATGACACATGCCACAGAATTTAAGACGCCTTTGCACTGTGGGCATCCTTTGGTCCTGCAGGATGTTCCAACTGGTTGTGCCTGGGTGGCGATCCATCTTTGCCCAGGTGACCAAACCTGCATGCCGATAGGGTCATCCTACGTGGCAAGCACCTGCTGACAAGGGCATATTTTGATCAGGAAAGTTGATGTGCTTTGAAGGGCTGATGCTGCAATGTGAGAAGTCCAAGGCCGATAAGATGGTTGCCTTGACATGATTGCCAGCTAAAGTTCCAAAAACAATTAGTAATTCCCGAAAAATTTGATACGTGACACACTTGGTATTCCCACGTGGCTACGTTAGGTGTACACATCCATCGTAGGTTTCCTAATGCCCATGCAAGGTACCCACTTTGTACCGGTATAATAACAGGAGAGTTACGAGAGGATAGTCGTGAATAAATCCGTTCGGGGAACACTACAGTGGTACCTGTCTTGAGAGACCCCTCCAATAAGAGACCGTATATCTTTTTTAGACCGCTCTCTCAGAACATTGTGCTATCTTTTCCATGTTATTATACCTCTAATGAAAGACCACCTGTTTTGAGAGACCACATATTGATCTGCCCTAGGGGCGGTCTCTAAAGACAGGGCCCACTGTATTCTCTAAGGCATGGTCAACAATGACATGCCCGAAGACCACTTCACGTGACGTGATATTCTTTGTGCATGCAGTAATGAGTCTCAACTTTTGAAATGGCGTTAGCAGGACAGATAACTTGGAATAAGGAAATGCTGCTGATGTACACATGCATGTATACCTTGTACTATTGCATCTCATGCTATCAATACAGTTCTGTGTTTGGCTTCATCTTCAGCGCTCGGCATTGTGAGACCCATACGTTATATATATATATATATATATATATATATATATATATATATATATATATATATATATATATATATATATATATATATATATGTATATATATATATACTGCGTATGAAGCTTACATAGACGATGGTGACAGATACAACTGTTAGAAAGAGTATGAAAGAAGATGTACTTCTGAATGTGGTATGCAGAATAACTCGGGCAGAATGACATTGGAAAAGCATTGTTAGTCATACAAAGAGGCGTGCCTAGACTGGAAGCGTCCGTAGTGGTGCTTTGTGTGTGGTTAGCAAATTTGGTATCCTGGTATCGTCTGCATGTGCTACCAGTAAATTCCATGTTGGTACTGTCTGTGCTACCAGTAATTCCATGTTGGTACTGTCTGTGCTACCAGTAAATTCCATGTTGGTACTGTCTGTGCTACCAGTAAATTCCATGTTGGTACTGTCTGTGCTACCAGTTATTCCATGTTGGTACTGTCTGTGCTATCAGTAATTCCATGTTGGTACTGTCTGTGCTACCAGTAAATTCCATGTTGGTACTGTCTGTGCTACCAGTAAATTCCATGTTGGTACTGTCTGTGCTACCAGTATATTCCATGTTGGTACTGTCTGTGCTATCAGTATAGATTTCGATACTGGTAGTCCTTGTACCTTCTCTATATTTGTATTGTCTACGCTATCAGTAGGATCTTCCGGTTGTTGTTATCTGTCCTTGAAACTGATTCTGTTGTTGTCTCTGTCACCCTTAAAATTTGCCACAGCATTTAATATTGTGTTTTTGTAATATCTACCGTGTGGGTAACATGTAATCTATATTGGTATTGTTTAAGCTATCGATGAAGTACTGCAGACTAGCACTATTGCGCTGTCGGCGAACCTTTGAAAGCTGTCTCTGTTTATGCTGCCAGTAAAATCTTTCATACCATTTACAACTCTGTGTTTTTTTGTTTTTTGTTTTGTTAAGTCAGTTGTACCCTTTATGCCATACAGGTGAAATCCTCGCTGCTGGTACTGCTTGTGTTGTTGCTTTTATCTTACATGTTTGTATTGTCTGCGCCTTTTGTAAAATCTATACCACCAATAACGTCATCTGCACTGGTTCTAGTTTGCTATTTGTAAAATCTTGTACAATCATATGCCTCGGTACTGCTTGTGCGGTCAGTGAAAATCTTCCACATTGATATTGTTTGTATTCTAGGTAAAAAATCTTTCACAGTACTGTTTGCGTTAGTATTAAAAATCTTCCGTACTGGTACTATTTGTGCTGTCAGTACTGGTACTAAATGCGCTAACATTTAAATTTGCAGTGCTGGTGCTGCTGATATCAGTCAAATCTTCCTTTGGTCTGCTGATACTGAGCATGTAGTCATCTCACAACTGTTATGTGCATAATGGGGCATGACATGCAAACTAATGTCACGTTTAAAGATTTTACGTGTGTCTTGATTTTATTATGTTCTATTTATAAAGGTACTTTTGTATCCCACGACACCATTATTCATTACAAACGTGCAACTTTGTTGTTAATTTAAGATTTGTTCGTGTCAGGAAAAGATGAGCGAGATAAAACACATATACATTACAACTATGCTCATAGCTGATATAATCAATATGTATGACATATGGCTGTCTGGCTTGTACAGCCTCTTATGAAGTAATATACGCGTATATTATGTCATCTTGCGTCATTTTTATGTAAAAGAATAGGAAATCTGTCGTCATTTTCCCCAATTTTACTGCAGTTCATTCTAACTCGTGGAATGACACGCGAGAGTGACAAAAACTAACCTCATATCTGAGGTTTTCACAAAAATATGTTACATGTGAAAGTACTCCATGGAACCTGCGTTCGGACAGGACTAAGAGGGTTTATACTGAACGAGTTCTATTGTCAGGACTTGAACGAAGTCAGCAAAATAAGCCCGGGGGGGGGGGGGGGCTTCGCCGTGCAGGAAAGCATTATGGTACGGATTGGTAGAACTCTCACTCACTAGACACTGCTGTTAACTGGTGGATACCAGTTCAATATATATATATATACATACATACATATTGGTAAGTGCACGTGAATGATATATACATCAAAGCAATAAAAAAAGTGGACTGTCTGAGAGGGATGAAATTTCTCCTAGACAGGAAACATCTCGAAAAGTTGTGCCTCGCCTTCATAAGGCCTATCCTCGTATATGGAAATGTTGCCTGGGACAACTGCAGTCAAGCATGTCAGACTGAATTAAATGTAGAGCGATTGCAACATGCCGCAGCACGAGTAGTAACTGGAGCTACATAAAGTGTCAATCTTAACGCACTGTACGAGGAACTAAAATGGGAATCGCTTTGGGAAAGGAGACAGAAACAGAAACAGAAACTTATTCTCATGTTCAAAATTCAAACTGGTCTGGCCCCTGAGTATCTACAAGACAGAGTGCCCCCTGTGCACGAGTCTGGCATTAATACACGACATGCACAGGACATAACCCCCATTCTCTGTAGAACAGTACAACGTAAAAAGTCGTTCTTTCCTTCGACCACCAATTTATGGACAAATTTGGATGTACAGACGCAAAATTCACAGTCTCACGCTAGTTTTAACATAAATCTTTACAAAAGTGCTACACGCGCTCCAGGTTTCTATAGCGGTGGAAACCGCAAAGCGCAATCTTTAGTTTGGGTCTGGCCCACTCGGCCAGTTGTTCTTGCGGAGCTGACCGAGAAACTATTGACAATTTCCTTCTTGAATGAACAAACTATACCACGATTAGAAATCGTCATTTTGGCCCTCGTTATGCAAATGGCACACTGAATCTCCATGCTTTATTATTTGGTGATCAACAGCAAAACCTAAAATAGACACGAACTTATTTCGGTCGGTCGAAAATTTCATCTTGGAAACAAAACGTATTTGATGCTTTTAATTGCACAAAACAGGTAATAAATAAGTATGTACTTCTTCTAGCATTACATCAACTGTATAAAGTGACGACAATTGCGCACTTCGATGTAAATTCGTAAATGTGTATATACGATCTCTATTATGTGTGATGTTTCACCCCAAATATAAGTTTATACGAAATACAGTTGGTATCGTTGTGCATGGGAGAGGAACCACCATAAGCCCACGGCTTTTTTTCCAATCCCTTTTCTTTTCCAGAAAATATGTATATATATATATATATATATATATATATATATATATATATATATATATATATATATCTATATATATATATATATCTATATATATATATATGTGTGTGTGTGTGTGTGTGTGTGTGTGAGAGAGAGAGAGAGAGAGAGAGAGAGAGAGAGAGAGAGAGAGAGAGACTAGGAAAGCCATACACATGACTGAGATAGACAATGGCGCAACCTACATTAAACACCCGTCACTCTGATAATTAATTTTGTAAGCCTTATTGAAAAGATATAACTCTGATAGAACATGGCACCAACCACTCTTACTCTGTACACCCTCTTGACTGTTAATAGTAGATCCTTATTCCATACACAACTCGGTGGTTGGTAGTGGTAAAGCTTCCATTCAATACAAATCAGTTTAGTAAGCTTTGGTAAAACCCTCATTCAATACACATCACTGGTAAGTTTGGTAAACAGAAATATCTTGGTCTGGTGATAAGTTCAAATTTATCGTGGTCTAATCATATTAATTATATAGCTTCTAAAGCTAAACGACTAATTGGTGTGATGAAAATGCTGCAATGTAAACTTAGGCGCTCTTTGGAAATAGTTTACTTCATGTGTATCAGACTTATCTTAGAATATGGAGATGTGGTCTGGGGAGGATGCACGGAGTCAGACGCCGAACTCTTGGAGATTATTCAACTGGCTGCTGCCCGTGCTCTAACGGGAGCCACATGTTGCACTAGCCACTCCAAAATTTACAGTGAAACTGGATGGGAAACCCTTTCGAAGCGCAGGGAAAAACACAGATCAAAATTATCCTACAAAATGATCCATGGCCAGGCACCTTCATACCTGTGTAATTTAATTCCGGCAAATGTATCATCCAGGAGTCAATACAACATTAGATCCAAAAATAACTTAACTGAACCCAAATGCAGACTCAATCTGTTTAAAAATTCCTTTATACCCTCCACTATTCGACAATAGAACATGCTTCCACGTGCTGTTCGCAATTGAAAAGACGTAGAATTATTTCTACGTAAACTTGACAGTGACATCCAAAAAACCAACGAATTATTTTACATACGAAAGAGGAGATTAAACATTTTACATGCTCGAATCAGGATGGGTTGCAACCAGTTGAACCACGACAAGCACAAAATTTGATTAATTAATTCCCCTGCATGTACATGTGGTACTCCTTCCTAAACTTCTTTCCACTTTCTCTTTGAATGTCCGAATATCACCGCACATAGGAATTCTCTACAGTCAGTAGTAATACCCCTGGCTCCTTTCACTTTAAATACCTTACTATATGGAAGCAAGAGTTGTTCAAAAGCAAAAAACAAAATTATCTTTGAATCGGTACAAAATTTTATCCTTCTGTCAGGCAGATTTAAACCTCCGAAAATTAAATTACATTAAATTCATAAAAGACATTATCATTATCTTTGTTTGCATGTGTGTCTGTGTACACATGCACATGTATATATATATATATATATACATATATATATATATATATATATATACATATATATATATATATATATATATATATACATATATATATATATATATATATATATATATATACATACATACAGATGTACATGTATCTGTATTAGGGTATATGTGCGCGAACCTGTACACGTATATATATTTTTTTTCACCGAAGATTAACTGGAAGTCCCCTATCTGTCCTGTAAATATCGTGGGTGTGTACCTTCTAAGTGTTGTGTCTGCGTCATTGTACCGTCCTGTGTCTCGTAGTCTTTGTTTTACCATTTTTATCTTTTTTTTCATATATATATATATATATATATATATATATATATATATATATATATATATATATATATATATATATATTTACTTCTCTACATATCTAGCGTAGTTGCACTTAATTCAACTATTCGTACTTGTTAACATATTTTTAATTTTTAAAACACGAGAGGGATTAATATGGGTATTGCCTTTTTCCCAATTGTATTTTTTGAAATAAAATATGTTTAAACCAAGTTTGGTAAAATCTTTATTCAATATAATACAAACACCCTGGTTATCTTTGGTAAAACCTAAGTTGATATATATCCCCCTGGTAAGCTTTGGTAACACATTCATTCAATACACTTCACTCTGATTGGTTTTGTAATCAATAGACATCACTGTGAGTGTGTGTATTCTTAGAACCAAGATACAACCCAACAGGTGATCCATTTATCTCAAAGAATTTGCAAGCACTGATGATTTGAAGCCTTACATGCACCTGAAACTGGACAGAAATGCCGAGTTTACAAGATACTAGTGTTTGCTTTTAGACAGTGTTTATAAAACCACAGACACAGTGATGTCTATGAGTATTCCTGTCACAGACGCAGTGATGTTTATGAGTTTTCTTGTCCCTGTGGCCCTGTGTGCTATGGGAATGGCGGAACCTGCATGGACCACACTCCATGCCCCGGCCACTACCACCAAGAAAACAGATAACTAAATATTGAGAATAGTTGTCTTACACGTGTTTGCAAGCAACGAGTGACCTTTCCGGGAATATTTCTCACCTGTAGCAACAAGGAACCAGCAGAGGTTGCCAGTACATTCCTGTGGATGTAGAGGTATGCAGTGGGAGTACATGTGTTACTGTGGTGGCGGTTTCTTTGAAACTTTACAACTGACTCCCGATCAGGTGTTCTTTGTGGGAAAACTGGGGTTATCAAGGACTGTAACATACGCACTGTACACACACACACACACACACACACAGACATATATATATATATATTTATATATATATATATGTGTGTGTGTGTGTGTGTGTGTGTGTGTGTGTGTGTGTGTGTACTTTTGTGTGTATATATGTAGCGAGGCAGACAAACAGAAACAGGAAAAGGGAGTAATACAAGTAGATAGATAGATAGGACGGACACTGGGCCATAGGATGCTAGGACAATTAGCACACTCTCGCTTGCTTTAATAAGAAGACATGTCTTCCTTTTCTTAAACTTTTTTTCGGAGAGCATTAATTGTCAAACAATTTTCTTTGCATGAAGATAAACAAAGAGTGTAGCTAACATGCTTAAACAATGGGATCTCGCCTTAACTTAGGCTGTAATTAATCATCAATAACAGACTTCTAGGGACTTATTCTAGCTCTTAAACATATACCTGTCTGTCACTTTGTCAAGAGGGAGTGGTATGAAATTCATACCAAAAGCTTCTAAGAATAATCACGTCATTTTGTTTTCTTTGGAAAAATTGGTAGAAAAGGAAACGGATGATATTGTTGTAATTAGTTTCAGCTCTGATACCATGCAACAGACACGTTATGGGAGTGGAGGCGAAGGTTATGACACAACCACAAAGGAATGATCCCATCTGTTCCTTCATAATCCGTGTCCGTTGATGGAAACTGCTGTGAGAGCCAAATCGCCGTGTGCTGGTAATGGCTTGCATATTAAGCACCACTCCTTTGACTAATACAACTTTCAGTGCACAAAGTGTGCCAGGGAACATTCTGCTACCGCCAAGCATGCCACTGTTAGTTGCGGCTTATGCAGCTTTGAGGAGTTGCATTACGCAAAAGAAACAGTCAGGATTAGTGGTGCGCGAGTCCCTTGTTAACTTTGGAGATCAGTTAAGTGGCAGGACCAACATACCACCACTGGCAATATTTACAACAGCAAAATTGCCTGTATGCCGATTCATCTGAATTAGCGTGAATATTGTGGCAGATGAATACAAAAGTGCAACACGAGTTCTCCAGGCGTTTGATCCAGTGCAACCATGGATAAAAGCCAAGTATTTCTGGGCACAAAATACTAGTAATGGAATTTCCATGTTATAGCGCCTCATTCGACGCCATATGAGCAGAAAATGCAGAAAATAAGATCCGATTTGTTTTTGTAGTTGCGTGGAACCGACTGTAACAGTTTATCAACGGTTTCAGTTTTTAAAAATACTATGCTATTCCTGAGGCAACTCATGTCAGTTTCCTATGAAAATACTTTAAGACAAACTGGGGAAACTATCAGCAAACAATTTTTGACTGAAAAATAAACTTTCTGCGCCCATTAGGAATTTAATTTCAACTCTAAGTACAGGTGTCGCTAGCTAGTGAGGGCACAACGTCTGTACACCATGTCCAGTCGCAATACCACGTTATATGATACGGTGAATTTAAGATGGCGAGAGACAGAGCGTGGTACCCTTACACTAATACCTTAAATTTTTAGGGATTTTGGTGTCAGTGAGTCTCTACTTACCTCTCGACCACCATTGCCTGAACCTCTGTGTCTGGGCCACAACGCCCGACACAATTGAGTTGAGACTCAATTGGTTTGAAGACTTGGCGGTCCCGGGAGCGCCACCACTCGGTTCTTGTGGAAGGGGGGGGGGGGGTGTGTGCATGCGCCCTTAATATTCCTTCCTCCTTGTGATTGGTCAGTGGACGTCAACTGTGGAGTTTAAGTGGGGAGGTCGGGTGGGCTTCTCTGGTGGTGCAGAGGTAAGTACACTCACTAATACCAAAATTACTAAATAATTCATGTATTTGTTGACTAACGTTACCTCTTGACAATCATTGCTGATATACAAACACATCTGTAGGAGACAGTAACAAAACATGTATACCAATCAACAACCACCGGGACTGACAGCCTGGGAGGGACTATCAGTCCAAGTGAGGAGGCAACATCTGTTGAGAAGACCTCAGAGTTTCGTGGATATGACACCTTTAACGGCAGAATCTTGGTCTATGCCTAGAAAGCCTCCTTACTGACCAGCATGGGAAAATCAATGCCCCCCCCCCCCCGATACCACCAGCCAACCCAAGAGCAGTCTGCTGTAAGGGAGCTCTGTCTATTTCCACTGTTCAGGTCCTGGAGATCTAGCAAGACCAGTGAATCATGGAAAACATGGCATGCACACAGGGGCCAGTCAGTATTGGTTCTGTATGGCAGTGTCCAGTTGAAACTGCTGGCTTTTGGCCTAGCGGACCCTAAGGGTATCCATCCAATACAAGTCTGAGACAAGATGTAGGCCTACTCTAGGAATGCCAACATCACTGAACATAGACTGCATCCTACAGTCACGTAGACACTTAGACATTTTGATATGGTAATTTTTTTTTAATTCAAAGAAACTTCATGTGTATAACACCACATATGCATTAAAATTAGGTATACAATGAAAGACAGCGATGGTTAATGGGTTGATTTTTTTATTTATAGAATTAGATATAATTGTGAATACAATGCTTTCATAAAAATATATAGAAACAATAAAGCTTAAATACAATATGAGGCATCGATGGGTAACACTGGTAGTGCAATAATGGTGTGCTATGTAGACAAACCTTTTATCGATTCTGGAATGCGTATTATACAATTAACCACATGCCGAGCTCAATTTGTCAATAAAATGGCAGTGCTGGAAGGTTAAATTTGCCGATTGGACTGGGTTTTTCTGTATCTATTCACAGATTATAGCAAGAGGATCGTTGAATACATTGTAGGTAGGTACCCGGATGGCTTAAGCTTAATATGGAGGATTGTTGTGATAGCTACTGTGGTAGTTCATGAGTTACGCTTCAAAAGGCTTGTCCACGGTGAACTCCGAAAAGACTAGTCTAAACTCCGAATGTGCCATGAACTGGAACATGATGGCATCTAAGGGATAAGTTTCAGAAACTGCAGCAAAGGAGCTTTCCATGCTAGCAAAGGCACAAATGTCATCTTCCAGCATGATCAAGTTGCCCAGGTAATACTCGGCAAAAGTCGTAGATGACTGCCAGTGGCAAGCCCAGAGGATATCAACAACAGCAACATCCATTAGGGCTTGCTAGGAAGTGTAAATGAGTCACACCTCTTGAGGTCCAGCCAAGACATGCTTCATGGGAAAAGGCTGTCCAAAGTATTCTCATAGGCCTTCAGGGTGGTTTGCTTAATCCACAATGATATCATATTGTGGCAGATCTGTTGCTTTCAGAACCTACCCAGGGGCAAAAAGATTCCTGACACTGTTCCCGCAGGAGAGATACCAACTCTCACTGGACACAACACTCTTTCCTCAGCAGGTTGAGCCATATCCATGGTATGAATGGTAAAACCCCTAAAGGCCATTGATGTATCTCAAGCTACTTGGTTCTTTCAAGAAAACCCAAGTGAGGTCTCAGGGTCACGTGGGAGTGGTCAGGTGACCAATGGACTCGGTCATGTGCCAGAGCATGGATCTCACTTCTGCTGGCCCCAAAAGCAAATGTTAAGAGAAAACAAATTTTTCACATCCAGTACTTGAGGTCCACCCTGCGGGGTCGTCTAGGCACTCAAAAGGCCACCTCTTCAGAATGACTAAGACCAGCAGGAAGTCCCATCATGGTAGGACCTGCCTATCTGCTGGCCTGACCATGTAGAAGGAGGCTATGAGTATTGACAGGTAAGGATCGCTCCCTATGTAAATGTCTGGGATGTTGGCAAGGGTTCAGCGGATGAGGGATCAAAACCTCTCCATGGTTCTCAAGCTCTTACTGAGGCCCACCTGCTGGTACAACAGGAAGTCCGCAATATGCAGAAACCATGGATGGATTCTTCAACTGGTTCACCAGTCAGAAAACACCTTCCATCAAGCCAAGTATACCACTAGAGAAGAGTTTCCAAGCACTCTCTGGCAATTCTATCTGTGACTGATTCTGAGAGATCTCTGTTGCAGATGTGATGTGGGACAACCACCAAGCATGGAGGTTGAGTTTTTTAGGCTTCCTGTGGAAGACACTCATCTGTGGTTGCACCAGAAGTTTTGGCTATGCCAGTAGCTGTAGTGGTGGCTCAGCCCTTAATTCCAGAAGATCCAGGGACCAATTTATCCTTGGTCACCAGGGGTGTGGCAAAGATCAGATTGCCATTGTGGGACCAAACCTTCTGCAGAACCCTCAAGATTATCTGTGGAGGCTAAAAGGTTTAAGCCTAAGGGTTACTCTAGTCCATGGCTAGAGTATCCACCGCTAGGGCCTGGGGATTTGAGACAGGCAACAAGTAAACTGAGAGTTTTGGGTTTGCACTTTGGGGTACGCCACCAGGCCCACACGGCCTGAATGACCTGTGGATGGAGCAACCACTCCATTCCTACCAGGTGACCTCTTCTAGAGAGTTGGTCAGCAAGGACATTTTCTACTCCCGGGACATGCCTCATGTGAATGCAGACACTGTGTTGGGAGCACCATTGAGTGATGCATTTGGCTAACTCTGTCAGCTTTTCGGAGCACATCCTGCTCTGCCAGTTGAGGTAAGCGATCAAAGTCCTGATCTTGCACATAACGAGAATATGTTTGTGCTCTACTGATCCTGGAAGTGGAGGAGCGCTAATGTATGGCCTCTAGTTTCAACCAGTGTTGGAATGTGGCTTGCTTCAGCCCAAAGCTGGACAACATCTTGCCTCTCCATATTGGCTCCCCAATTGGACTGAGATGAGTCCATGTACATGGTGAGTTGCCCCTGAAATGACATTAATGTCTCTCCCAATATGGTGTTCTCCCACTTTTTCCACCAAATGAGGACCAGCGGCACCTGCACTTTTAAACCCTGGTCCTTCCACCATCTGTCCTGCACAGCATGCTGCAAGGGGCAATGGTGTAGAGGGCCCAGGGGGACCTGTGAGTCCATCAAGGTCAGAGAGCCTATCAGGGTTTGCCACTTCTGGGCTGAGCAAACCTTATGAGTCTGAAATGCCTTGAGAATCAGCTGGAGTCTCTCCCACTTGCCCTCTGAAGTACAACAGATGATGGCAACCAGATTGAACAGGATGCCAAGCAAGACAAAGATCTGCTGTGGTGTTTGGCTTGACTTTGGGAGATTTGCAATCAGGCATAAGCATTTACAAAGTTCCAGAATGGTCTGTGTATGGTGCAGTGAATCCAGGTGCTGTAGCACCCAGATCAGCCAGTCCTCCAGGTACACATAAATGTGCACTGGACTCTGATGAAGATGCACAGAACAAAACAGATGAACACCAGAGGTGCTGTGGCAGTGCTGGAGGGAGCTCCCTTAACTGGTAAGCTTGGCCAGAGAATACAAACTGTAGATACTTCATGAAGTCCCCATGATGGGCATGTGGCAAAACACATTCTAGAGGCCCAAAGACATCATCCACTCCTGGGCTGCAGGGTCGCTGGCACAGACTATGGGGTCTCCATCCTGAAGGACAGCATCTCCATGTACTCATTCAGCAATGACAGGTCTATGACGAGATGCCAACCTCTGTCCCTCTTGGGGACTAGGAAGAATGGGTCATAGAACCCAGGTGACCCAGGATGATCCACCCGCTATATGATGTTCTTGCTCCATAGATGTAACACGCCTCTAAGAACACCAATGCTTTGGGATCCTTTGTGAGGTATATGAGCCACTTGCATTAGTGGCATAGCGGGTCTTGTCTTCACTGAGAGGCAGTCAATTGCTGTGTCTCAGAGTATTTTAGACGAATGAATCACCTGTGCTAGACTCCCACTATAAGCAAAAGGCAGAAAAGCAACTGCTGACTGGACTCTCAGAGACATCTATAGTGGAGGGTGACGCTGAGTAGGTGTAGTCCAGAAGGCAAGAATCAGGAGCCAGGAGGCTTCCCCGGCTTCTTGTCCTTCCCGAATTACTTCCTGCTCTTCCTGGGCACTTGCAACTTCTTCACGCTTTTGTATATATATATTTAACATGCACAAAAAACCTCACATTAATTCTACTTATCAGTGCATTCGACTGCATCATGGGTGAATCTCCAGTCCAGCATGTTAGCCACACGGCCATGGTAAGTGCAGAATTTTATATCTTGTTTTGTTTTCCCTTGGATTAATGCAGTATTTTGTCACACTTACTGTTATGAAACCATACGTCACAGACGTTGGAACACTGAGCTTGAACAATGGACACAAAGGAACATTCTGAATTTCACAAAAATTCAGCCTATTTATTATTCATAAATGTCAAAGGTTGGGACATTTTGTAATGTATTACAGTGTGTGAAGTTCATTAACATACTTGGATCTTTGTCTTTGAGAGAGAAGAGTATTTACCTTTGGCTTGTACTTGATTTGTAAAGACAAATGCCTGTGGAGGTTAACTGATGAAGGTTTTCCATTTCTATGCATATTTCACAATTCTTGTTCTTAAAGCACTCACTGTGGTATGATATGATTCTAATTGGGGGGGGGGGTATGTGTGTATGTCTGGGTGTTTGATGAAAAGCTATAAAGATTTACAATAGTTAAATCACATTATAAGATAATTACACAACCAGATATGAGAAGCTGACAGTGCTAAGCAGGGCAGACGTTCGATATACAGTGCATTTTACCATCAGCGGCTCTGCCCTATCCACTTATAAGATAAATTATGTTATTGCCTTTGTGACACTTGGTTGTGCCAGTGAAAGTGGTCAATGCAACCTTCGTGTTACACAATGGTGGCATAATCTTAGCGCGTGGTTTAGACATACCAAATTTAAGTTTGTTTTGCAGTTAAGCAGGTGGTATTGGTGTTACAAACGTTGGAGAAGGGAGTCTGTTGCATAAGCATCCATTCGCCATTCTGTATGCTGCTATCGAGATAAGTTCTCGTGCAAAACTTGATATTTTTAAATGATTGCTGAGACTCTGTCTGATCAGGATCAGAAAGGTTACAAGCCAGTCTGAAGTAGACAGCAAGGAATTTGATATTTCATTGTTACATGGCACTTGCTGAACCAGGCCCGTCGGCACAGGCTGGTTATTCACGAGCAATCAGCAAGTTAACTCCCTCCGTCGCCAGCAAGCTATGAATCAAGTCCATCGATTGAAATATTGTGATGCAAATCTGGGCAAAGGGAAATAGATTTATAAGGAAAGTACGTATTTATGTATGTGGGGCGTGGTTTTATATGACCAGATGGTGGTAAACTCGAAAGGCTGTATGCGCTTTGAAGTGTTTCATCAGTACAGGAGTTGTCTTATTATGCAAAAGAAATTGCTGTTAGTCCGAACAACAGAATTGACGTCCAGTAAAATGTGTGTTTCAAAATGGGCAATACATAGAGAGTGTAAATCCAGGTAAAATACTAAGTGTACATCTTCAGTATATTTTAGGATGCTGCATGATCTTCACTTTGAGGTGGTAGGCGATAAATAAAAGTTGCCTAAGCACTGACCCTTCGAATGAACAATAATGATGCAATCCACAGTTGCGGGGAATAATATGTTCTACCTATGCAGCTTTACCATATTTATATTAAGCTGTGGCAAAGTTAAAAACTTGTATGACAAACTCATCTGCTATGAGGTTTGCTGAAAAGTAGTAGAGCACCCGAGGACTGCGTTCTGTGACACAAGGTTCCAACGGGCAGAAAGTACACAGATAGAAAAATACACCATTGAAAGTATTCATATTTAACTATATTAATTCCACATCTGCCCTGGTCCCCTCAGTTAGTAGGCAATGGACCTACGCCTCTGCCATGATGAGCGCACCCGTTCTGTCACTTTACCCTCCTGAAATAAGACTTTTTGTACCGAACAATTGCAATTTCCTCAATATGTCAAGCATTTTGTTTGTTTAAAACATTTATGAATTAAATGTTTAGTTTTCTCACTGTGTAACTTTTCTCATAGAAGCCCTGTTTTATCTGTTTAATCATTTATATTTCCGGGCATAAAATTTCCTGAATACACTCCAAAATCAGAATTTCGCGAGTTTTGTTTTCTACATTTTATGCAGGCTTTCATTCCACATTCAATCTGCTACAATTTTCCAGAGTTTAATATTCCCGAACTGGGTTTCCTCGGGATAATCCGGGAATATTTATCCCTCGCGAAAATTTTTGATCATAGAGTTCTTATATATGAATCTGACCTCCATCCTGCCAAGTCCCTGGCTGAAGCCTAGGTGGCAGCACATGAGCCCAGTTAATATAAATACCTCCTATTCGAAGTAAGCCACCCACTAGTGACAAAGACAATGTTGAATTCTTTCATTGCCAAATTAGACAGAGTTTGGTGTGTTCTAGATTGACATAACGGTACTGGATTGACCCTCTTTGTAAACAGACGTCTTATTGAAGCACCAGATCGTCAACAGGTCATCTATAGGCCATCAACGTTCCTCACCACGCTTCGGACGTAACGCCGAAAGCCAGCAGACGATCATCAAATATTTAACAGTGAACGTCAAGTTAAAATACTCTGTTATTTGTGTCTATATCATGTACTTGTTTTTCATTTGTACTCACAATTAAATAAATATATTAGACATCATTAAATATGGATATTGTGCTTATATATAGTTAAGCGGCACCTAGCTGCAACATTAAAATGTATGGCGGTTTCCCATCTTCCTCCTTCGAAAATATTGTAATAAAATACTGAAACTTACACTGACTTCGACTTTTTTGCTGTCTTAAATTTTGTACTTAAAATAATTTATACATAAATTGGTGAAGATAGCCGTATAGTGATCTGTTTTACACCGTTTATTCTAATGTAGGTCTGGGCACTAGGAATCTTTTCCTTCTTATAGTTTCAGAGATCAAAATAGGCAGCAGGAGAATACGTCTGTCCCATAGTGAATGAAGTTGCTGCCTAAGTCAAAACTTTGTACTCAAACTGTTCATGTAATAAAGTTTGAATTTGTTTCCTCACTTGTACAATACCGTGGTCCCTGACTTGAGAGGCCACTCAAATGCGAGCCCACATTGTAGGTCGAACCCTGCTGCTATATTGCCCATGTTATTGTACTGCTAGGGAGAGACCACTTGTCTTGAGAGGTCACTTTTGGCCTGTCCTTGGTTTAAACGTATTTTATTGGACATTACAATATATATCATAACAGTGATAATGCATAAAAATAGGAACAGAGGACAAAGTCCTCTGTAAATCCCTCTTGCTTGAAAGGACAAATGAACAGGACAATACCACAAACAGATACACGCAAAAGACGACTGACACCTGGATGAGACAGACAGTTGGGCAAAATGCTAACCACCAAAGTGGTGAAATAGACCAACCATAGATTTAAAAAAAAGAGTACATACAAATGATGATGTTTATATAATTTACAGAATCAGCCAGTACCCATTGTATCAAAACGATCTGTCCTAGAAATATATTCATGCACTGCTAAAAAATCATCAATATTAGGGAGATCCGAATTGATAACTTCAGCGGCTGTAGCTGGATCAATATTCAGGTACAGAGAAGTGTCATTAGCAAACAGTTCATATTCGATCTGACGAGGTCAACTATATCATTTATGTATATTAAAAACGGAAGAGGTCCAAGTACAGAACCTTGCACAATGCCAGCATTTATTCCCCCCCCCCCCCTCCAGCTAGAGGTTTGACCTTGGACCACAACTCGTTGGTAGCGATCATTGACATAATTAGAAAACAAGTCATGGATACTTCCTACAATACCAGATTTTCATTAGTTTAAGTAATAGACCAGAGTGCCAAACTTTATCAAATGCTTTACTAATATCATGAAAAATAACACGAACCTGGTTTTGCTGATCGACGGTCAGACATAGTTCGTGGTAGAGAAGAAGGCCTTCATTTGGTGTGGTCTCTCAAGACAGGGGCCGCTGCAGAAAGGTTTGTGGTTCATACTACAAAGCCAAATAGTCTGCAAACATTCTAATTATCCAGAAATGCGTGGGTCGAGTTACAAGAATAAGCTCTCTGTCCACAATAACCTCCCTTCCCTTTCCTGTTATTGTCCATTTATAGATAATAAGTACATAGATTTTGAGGAAAACTGTGATATGTTTTTAAGTTCGGTTTGCGGTCAGCATGCTGGGTCTTGAAACGCAGACATGTCATTCTCGTGGGCAAGCGGTTTTTCTTTGCAACTAGTTAGCACGTGCTTGATACGTCCTTGGATGTACGTTTTGGACTCTTTTGGGCACAGACGAACTATAAATTTATGTGATTTAGCAAAACATACCAACGACCATTGCTTTCGGTCGGAATTGATTTGGATTTGTTTCCTTAGGACTACGGTTTGGATATGGTAAGGACACTGTCTAACTTGCTTCTCCGATTGATAGTTGTCCAGTTACCAATTTATTCATTCTGTTTCCTGTGCTTTGCGTATCTGTATTAATTATACTTGAGTTTTATTGTCTGGAACCACTTCCTAGTCGTTATTACCCTATTCCGTTGTTCAAACTCTTTGCTCTCCATAAGCTAATCTGTCATCGTGGAACTTATATCAATATGAAAGTACTATTGTCATATTGTCCACGTTCCTCTCTAGAATTTTGACATAGGCTGCATTATCCCAAATATAGTAAAGGGTCTTCAGCAGGTAACTACAGCATTCAGATTGTAGTAAAAGACAACCCCACGTCCTATTACTATAAATCGCCTCATCTGGGTGCACTAAAACGGAGCTGAGATGGTCAGGAGCAGCTGAGATGGTCAGGAGCAGCTGTGGAAAGACCGGGCAATAGACCAGTTCATAGGACTCGGGTTTATTCGGTTCACTTCGGCCCGAGTTCGGGACGCGCACCCTGCTTTGTTTACATTTTGTGTGCGACCACGCTGGCCGGATTTAACGTGGAAGGATCAGAAAATAAAACACAGGATGTGCTTGGGTTTAATGAAAAATCAAACCGTCAGCAAACTAAACATGCACATTTCACCACTGATGTGACATTTTAGGTAAAAGAACACCACAATCCATGCTGTAATTACTAGCGTTAGCCGTGTGAACATATAAAAGCGTGGGCCCGACTCGGCCACTTGCTGATAGGACAATCAGGCCAACAATGGAATGCATAATTAATTAGGGCCCGGAAAAGTTCGGTACAAGTCGGTATGAACTGGTCTATTGAACCTTACTTGGTTACAACGAGAGAAATGGCCCACCTCCCTGGCCTTGGTGGTTCTGTGCACTCTCGCGTTTCAGACCTTAGGATGGAAGTGGCTCAAATCCTATAATAAATATAGGGACCGTTGCGGGCATTCCTATCCTGAATTACGCATAAAACTGTGAGTTTCAAAAGAAACATAGGACTGTTGTGGTTCAATGGATGCGCCTGCACCACGAACCTTTGAATTGGAGTTAAAATGGGAACCCTACCTATTATAGTTTTCAATATATTGAACTTTCATTGAATGCGTGTGCAAAACAAACTTATAAATTGGAATTTTGAATGGTAACTCTCCCCAAAAACAGCTTGAAAATACTCAATATGTAACTTCCCAAATGCCCTAAGTAGCATGAATTAAAATTCTACACTTTTTCTGGTTTATTGAATGCGTCCATGGCACAAACTTGGGAATTGAAAATCGAAATGTCACATCTGGCTTGTAAAGCTTTGGAGATATGGAGGATTTAAAATTTTAATGACTGCTATGATGTGCATAACTTTTAATATCGAGATATTCCAACACAGCTAGATTGATATTTTGGGCAAAATTTAATGTGTTTATGTTCAGCAATATAAGAGAACTCCCCGGGCAAGAAAGAAAGAAAGAAAGAAAGAAAGAAAGAAAGAAAGAAAGAAAGAAAGAAAGAAAGAAAGAAAGAAAGAAAGAAAGAAAGAAAGAAAGAAAGAAAGAAAGAAAGAAAGAAAGAAAGAAAGAACGTTTGTCTTGCAGACACACATAATTACTCAAGTGTTACGTCGGCATACGTCTGCGATAGTTGTTCCCATGTTCATGTTTTGCACAGTACCACAACATTATCGATCATAGTCTCCTTTAAATATGTTCTGGCCGAGCCGTGTCTACTCAGAAGAGACTGACACCTGTAGACATACATTAATGCTTTCAAATCCAGGTTTTAGACAGAGTAAACAGTTTTTCTCCAAGCGCTATAGACGATGAAATTTGTCAACCGGCACCATTCCCGCTGGAACCGGCAGAGAAAGACAGGACTAGGTAAACGTATGACTGTCAGATGGTACACTGAAGCATCCCTATCAAATGCAACTTATCAACCATGGAAATACTGTATTCCTGTATAGGATGTCATTCTTAAGCATCGCTCTTAAATGTTACTTTATTAGAATGGAAATATACAGTCAAATAGATCAATTTCTTTAAGATGATATGCTTACGTCTTCCCATCAAATGCCAATTTTCAAACTTACCGTTTGTGTGTTAATTTTTCATTTACTTGTGTTTTTGTAGTGTCATATTGTATTATTTTGGCAAAATGCCATTGTTTGTTATATACATGGTTCAGCTAATAAAGTTCATATACATATACAAGAGTGAAATTAGGCTCAAGCCAACAGAACGTCCGTTCCACTGAGATAAACAAAAAATACGGGTTGACATGATGGTATTCTGAGTAAAAAGCAAAGAACTACTGTGTAACAGCACTTAACTGTGCATGAACCTTGTATGTAGGCCTGGTAGGGTCACCAATGTCACTGTTGGTGGCGCGCTCATTGGGATGCTCGCATTTTTCAATGGTCACCTATCTGTGCCTTGCAAGGTTTCATTCCAAGAGTTGTGTATTTTTCTAGTTTTGAGATAGGGTTTAAATTACATTGAAACAATTAATGGACCACCAGCTTTGTAAGTCTGGGTACCATACTGAAGGGCTTCAGCTACATATTATGCAGGGTTGTGTTCTAATTTTCTACTGATTTTTGCTAGCCATGTTGAGTGACCATAGGTATAACATTAGCTTTCAAGACATGTTTTGATGGGTCACGTGATTAAGTAATCACTAGTTTTCTCTCTCACCATACGAGGACCAATCGAACAACAGAAGCTTGAGTCTGACTAAGCGTTTAGTGGGCAAATGAGAAAAGATGGACTTGTGGTTTTGTGCACCTTTAGAACTGATTAATCAAACACCAACCAGATAAAACTGATTTAATGCAATTTTTATGGCATGAAACCCATGTGATTTTGACGGTAGGAATGACTTGACGGCCAAACAATCCACAGAAAGAGAGCAGTGCACCTTTAAGAGCCAGTGCACCTTTAAACGCCAATGCAGCCTGAGCAGAGAGGTGCCAGTGAACGAGTACTGTCGGCATGCAACAGTCCCTCCAGACGCAACACCTCTACTTACTGATAAACAACAGGTGGTGTATCAGGGTGCATCCTTTTTATCTTGTGGGCATTATTAACCAATTGGTACATACCTTTAAACTACTGCGGGGCTAGGAGCATCACCTGTCTGACACATTGATTTGGCATGACTGTAATTTAACCACATTGAGTGGACCCTGGGATAAGCAAGACGAACAGCTGATTCACTAAGTTCTGGTAGACAGATCCATGGTATTTGCAACGCATGTACATAAAGTTCCTATAACGAAGCGGTATGGGGGAGGGGGGGGGGCCTTATGCTAATTCAGTATCGCTTGGAGACGCTGTTATGCTTGCCTGCTGGACTGACTACTTTTTTCTAATCAGGGCAAGACGAGACTTAGGAGCAAAACGACAGCTTCGTAGAAACCTCGACTGGAAAGCCTGGAAGGGATGGGGAGGGGTTGGGAAATTCGGGTCAGCAATAATTTGACTTGCACGCTAACGTCAACCTTCGACCCGATCTAGAGGGAATATGATCCGGACAAAAACAGCGTTTTCTCTCTGGTATTTTATGATTCTAAACCAGAGTAAAGAACTACCAAAACTTGGTTCTGATTGTAATCATGATTATCATCACGCCAATGATCACTGAATTTATCGCCATAATGATCGCTGACTTAATTAGTCCAGACGGTGGCAAGTATAAACTAAACGTGCACAATATCAGATTTGACAATATGAACCGAATTTGGTCACTTCTTCTTCTTCTTCTTCTTCTTCTTCTTCTTCTTCTTCTTCTTCTTCTTCTTCTTCTTCTTCTTCTTCTTCTTCTTCTTCTTCTTCTTCTGCTCCTGCTCCTGCTCCTGCTCCTGCTCCTGCTCCTGCTCCTCCTCCTCCTCCTCCTCCTCCTCCTCCTCCTCCTCCTCCTTGCCTGCGTTTCCCCTTTTCTTTGTCGTGATGACGCAGTCTCCCCTCCCTCCTCAACATATATTTTCTTCTTTGAATTAGTTTTGAGCGTTTTATTGCACCACACATTACTGAGGGTAAGATACAGTTAATGATGGTGATTACCTTGCAGCCAAATTTGTACTATGTCAAGAAATCACTGTTACATATATTAACATTTTTATAGTGAAACCTGTAAATATGGGTGAAAATAAGATATCAACATGATGCATGCATGTTTCTCGGTATCTTTTGATTGTAATAAAGTCCAGTGATGAACCTGCGGTGCTTGGGCGAGTCAAAGATTCACTATGTTTAAGAAGGGACATGTACAAGTTAACCCCTCCAGAGCACAGACCATTTTTGACAGATAGATAAATGTGGTTTGTCAGGAGGATTAACCTTCTTACACCGAATTGGGGGTAACCTTCTCATACGGAGACAGACTACTATTACATAAGTCTTTCAACTCTATTTAAAGAGCCAGAAGGCTGAATCGTTGCCAAAATGACTAAAAATGACATCTCATGTTGAGTTCAACAAAAAAAACAACAAGACGCAAGTGGCCCGGCGTTTTGGGTTGCATATTCTTTGCGAGAGGGAGCTTGGTTTTGAGCCCAGAGTTCAACGAGAAGATACTTTCTTCTGTTCAGAGCACAGAGACCAAAGTGACGACTGGTTTCATGGGGTTACCAGCACTCCAATATACGGTTTGAATCTAAATTCAAATGGAGACTAAGAATGCCTGAAGAAAACCTTGATCTAATTCAACAGGTGGTCTCATTACTGATATGGTCTTAAATCAAGGCCCTAATATATATGTGTGTGTGCATTCGTGCATATGTACGTACATACGTATGCATGTATGTGTTTGCTTTGCATATAAAAAAATCAGACTGACAGTAGGTTAAATGATTCCATCAAAGTGCGCTGAGCGCTGAGCTACCGGAAGCCAGTGGATGTGTGCCAACTTGATGTTTATCACAGTGAGATTTATAATGTGACTAACTGGTCCTCTGCACAGTTAAAAATCAAATGACAAGGTAGGAAATAAGTGGCAAGTTTTTGTGTTCAAGTTTTATTTAGAGGATGGCGCACACATTGGCAAAATGCGAATATTTTGCCCGCGTGTGCCGAACACTAAAACTTTCGAACTTGCTGTCAATTTCCAAGGGTTGTTGAAAGAATCGTACGCAGAATATACTTCGGGAAAGACAGCAGATAGCCTGGGTGTGCATAAAGTGATCCATAATAATCAAATCAATAATTTCAGTCAGAGTACGATTTAACTGTTTTATTCTCAAAGCTGGAGAAGTTCGTTTAAATTTTCTTCAAAAATTACATATTTTATCATGTCAATAAAAACAGATGTTGTAATTGCCGCGATTGAAGCAAATTATTAGAACCTTCTGTGAAAGAATTTGCATGAAAAAGGCGAGCTGATCACTTTTTTTTTTTTTTTTTTACTTTGAACAAGATTTGATTTTACAAACTGAAGCGCCTTAATCACCACCATGAAGAAATACTCGTTCCTGGCTCGCGGCTGGTTCCCCTTGCTTGTAGCTAGTTTTCCTGGCCTTTTTTTTTTTTTGTTTTTTGTTTTTGTTTTGTTTATTGTATAACCTTATTTATAATGCAGAGGTTAATGATGACAGGCAGGTGCAAGCTTCCGAAAAATGGTCCAGGTAGACTGAGTTCCTGGAACATAATGCAAGTATCTCTAACCCAACTCCGTATTGACCCAGTCCCCGACAAAAAGGCGGGCCAAGAAGCGTACACTGTACGTTCCTTGGGCGAACTGACCAGCGTTCCATGGACAGTCAGGGTGAGGGTCACTTGACTGGCTCCGAGGAACGCTACGGAATATGTGTATGCAGCAACAGGGTGAACAAAGAGAGATAACATCAAATGATAATAATGAATATGGCCTTCCGTCCGCCCGTTTCTGCTTGGATATCTTAACATTTTATTTTTGCTATTGATGTCATTGTACAGTGTTAGTTCAGCTGTATACGAAGAACGATTGATTCACGCAATGACCTTGGTTGACAAAAATGATAAAAGAAACAGTATCTTTACACGGGTTCCTCTTCGTGCTTATTGCAGCGAGCAAGAACTACAGTACAGCACGGAGCCTACAACTGTAGCTGGCCCTTTGAGTTAACACAAACACACACACACTAAATATATATATATATATATATATATATATATATATATATATATATATATATATATATATATATATATAAAGAGAAACGGACAGACAGACAAACAGGAGGTGCTCTTGTTGAGTACAACCCTCAATCATTCAACACAAATCTGCTATTTTTATGTGGACAGTAATTCGTGAGTTACCAACGTGTTCATGGACATATGACTATAGCGGCAGTTTGAGTGTATTTGATCTTGATGTTAAAATCTAATCTTCGCTTGCCTGCTCTAGATAATAGCTACACTTTTTTTACATCTTTTTGGTTTAGATTATATAAAAAGGTGATGATTGATGGGGTGGCAACCCACCATGTGAACGGATTCCTTTCACAGAGCAGAGATGATTACTTAAAATCATCTTCCTGCTCCGTGGCGTGTGCCTCTTTGTACTGAAGACTAACTGCTTGATCTGATTATTTAACCCACATACCCCCATATAACCCTTTCGGACGTGCTTTATATGTACACACACACACACACACACACACACACACACACATACATACACACACACACATATATATATATATATATATATATATATATATATATATATATATATATATATATATATATATATATATATATATAAAGCTGTTTTGACAGGCCACATCTGGAACGGACACGGACCCAGAAGGGATTACATACAGCCGGCACAGTGGTCTCCCGAAGGCGAGTTAACCCTTGTGCCACTTGACTAACAACTAACAACTACTTTGAATTTCCATCCACAATTTAGATTTATTCATGTGCGTTTCTACACTCATTATACCAAATTCCATTTTGTGGTCATATCTTTATTGAATTATTGATATCATAAACATATTTGGTTTTTGTGAACTGATTTTATTGAAACAGTTTGACTAACTAATCTTGTAAAAATGGTGGATTTAACTTATCTAAATTGGGTATTTGTGGCTGGATAAGTGGTCTTTTGGAACTATTTTTGGGTGGTCACTGGTCAGGTTCCGCAGGTGGTCTCCCAAAAGAGGCAAATTATTATTAGAAGGTGTCCCCCAAAGGAAAAGTCTCTCAAAACAGGTTTAAATTTCCTGTAGATAAACTCTTTTTAATCCAGTGTTTAAATCATCAGTACTTGGTAAAAAGCTGTGGTCAGGTTGTTCTCTGGCATTATTAACAGGCACATATGGAGTTAGACTCAATGTCACAAGTCATCAGATTTTCTACTTTAATTTGGTAAAACGAGCATTTCTAAACCACGCCCATAAAGTTATTGACTGCATTATGGATCAAAATGTCATTGTAATCTGAGCAGGGTAGGGTTAAATGACCCTGTTCCAAAGCACCAATGAAGCCGCACTCATTCGTGACGTCATGATTGCCTCTGCTGATCTAGTTTGCATGACGCTAAGCACTCTGGCGTGCAAATGATCAACAATGACCCATTCGGTTGTCTTTTTCTATGATGTTGTCATCTGAGAAGGAATGAAAGAAAGCACAAGAGTAAGCTACCGAGGCTAACATGCACCCAGTCCATAGATCCACTTGACCTTGTTGGTGCACATAGCCCCCACCTGAAGATAAAGTCTCAGTTTTATTACGTGGCCAGATAAGGGTTATTCAACTGACAACGCATTTGTGGGGTAAAGGAATTATCTAGAAAACCTGCAAATAGCCCCTGCCATATATACATATATATATATATATATATATATATATATATATATATATATATATATATATATATATATATATATATATATATATATATATATATATATATATATACATATGCGTTAATAAAATATAACATAACACCAAGGTTCCTCTTCACGCGTCACCTGGCGAAGTTTTTATATGGACAGGGATGCAGCAGAAACGAAAAAAAATGCTGTTCGTGTCGTATTTAGGGAAAATAAGAGTTAGGCAACCACTTGACAAAATATCTTGGTGCTCGCACGTACTTATCGCCTCAAGTGAGTTCTTCTTTGCTTTCTTCTGCTATGGCGACTACTTTGCCCCAGTCGTTGCATCTGTTTAGTTCCTTACCAGCCTTTTGCCATAAACGTGGAAACTAGTTTCGCACAAATCGCCTCTTTGCTCTTACTAGGTTTCGGTAATTTAACCACAGTCACAGTCTTTCTGTGCTGTTCATTATTTTACTTCCATAAGACAGATCAAAATGCGTAGCAGGTGTTTAGAGTTAATATTTTAAATGTAGTAATGTAAACGTTGACCTAGCACCATTACGGCTTCATCTTCACTTCAGAATTGCAGCTGGCATGTGAAAGGCACACACCAAGGCAGTGGTAACATGCAGGAAAGGGCAGACTGTCAAATGCCAAGATTATCAAAATATATATACACACCAACCTAAACACTCCTCAGTAAAGTGCTTCAACACCCCCAGCCAAGACCATCAAGTTCCCGTTAGTTAAAATGTGGCCGGAAAATATTGCTTCACTGACTGTTCGCTTTGCTTTAAGAAACTAGATAATTTCTCTACAAAAGCTGCTGGAAAAAAGGTCATGTCTTTGGCAGGGGACGGACATTCAGCGTCACTGGAAGTCAATACAGAAACCTGCCCCGAAAGAATCCCCAGAAAATATGAAAACCTTGGCTTGACTTATTTCTATGTACACATTGTGCTCGCCCTGTTTTGTTTGATACCCGATGGTGGCCCAACGCATCCTGTCAACCAATGAGCCTAAGTCAACTCGAGGGTGGCCCAGCATCCTGTCAACCAATGAGCCTAATATAAGCAAAATCCAGGGTGGCCCAGCGTCCTGTCAACCAATGAGTCTGAGCAAACTCGAGGGTGGCCCAGCATCCTGTCAAGCAATGAGCCTAAGTTAACTCCCGGGTGGCCGAACGCATCCTGTCAACCAATTTATCTAAGTAAACTCCAATGCACCTTGTCAACATATATCGATGGGCCTACGCTAAGTTCAATGTATCTTACCAACGAATAATTTTGGGCCTATCAAAACTTACCCAATGCATCCTGTCAAAATTAACGTGGGTCCTGTATGTTACGCCGGCTAAATATGCCACCGTAAAGTAAGAAATATATATCTATGCAGTTTAGGGTGAGACATAATGCTGACTCAACTTAGGCCTAAGGTTTTTAGTAGGCAAAATAGGGCCACCAATTAGCCAGGAGTAATGTATATGCCTGAGGTCCCAGATCCATGTGATAAAAGGAAGTTATTTCAACTTGAAGATTTTTATAAACTGCAATATTTGTGATACGTCTTCTGTGTGCTGATGTCCAATATGGAATTTGGACGCACAATGGCATAGTTAATGCACAGAATGCAAGCTCTGACAAGCATGAGGATTTCTAGATCAACCATAAATCGGAATGAACTTTGAGTGCATGATGTTATTATAGTGCGCAGAGTAGTTCAGGTGACGTGCTGTGATGCACGTAAATGGTCACAAACATGACACCTACTTGCTTTGTCAATATTACCTTAACGTTCTGGGGACACAAAAGATTTATACACTCTATAAATGCGAAGAGAGAAAGTTAAAGTAGAGTGAAGCAATGGCCGAATATTTTATAGTTAAAATATCTACAGTAAAACATGCCCTTTTGAAATCCTATCTGATGTGGCCAGTTTTTCGCAGACCGGCATATTTGAATGCCATTTTCATCCTGATGATATCTTGTACAATGGACACCTGTCAGTTGTGTGAGATGGACGGTTTTCTTGGGACCAGATGCAAAAACCTCCTTTTGCGAATACCCCACAGAGTGTAGGCGCACTGTTCTCAGCTTCCGATGGCCCAGGTTGTACCCAAAGGTTATGCTTAAACAATGATCTAATCCAAAATTAAATCTCTATATGGATGTTTTACAGCATACTCTTATAATCAAATGAGTGTAAATCCTTTATTTTATTTTACGAGAGAGCAGACTGACATAAAGCGGGAGATCCGTGAGTTTCATGATCACAGTATCTACCATGCGGTCGAAGTCATCATTGCAACCAATCATACGAAAACAGTAAGTACTATCTAAGCACGTGGCAGCCATCTTTGCATTTATGATAAATCAAAATGTGGTTTGTCGGATTTTAATTTTGCCAATGTTTAAAAATGTGTAAATCTGACCGACCCACATAATAACCAACCTTTTACGCTAAGTTCATCTTGCTCAATATGACTGGAAGTGTGCAATTTGCGTCCAGAAAACCTTCAAGTTGTGATTTGCAATTTGGATTACGCAAGAAAAGTTGCACAGCATTTGTCTGCACATAACTGCACTGTATCATCATGGGTTGATAGATATTGGTACTAATCTATCTGTATATAGTCCTGATTCAGAACGATGCTTCTATGAAAATTTGGCAGAGTGGTGTTTTTTTACAATTAGTGGAATTTATTCCTTGCTCCCACCAGTTTCTTTCGCGCGCGCGCATGTGTGTGTGTGCGGGGCCTGTCTGTCTGTCTGTCTGTCTGTCTGTCCAAATGATACCGCAGACGGAATGCCCAAGAGAGATTAAAAATCTTATGATCGTACTTCGTGTGACAAGAGGCGTCTGTCGAGGAAATTACCTTTCCCTTATTTTTCTTTTTAATATTTCTATCAATAATTTATCAATTAAATGGTATAATTTTGACAGTGGGGTTCAGATAGGCAAAGGTAAATTCAGTACTTTCGCGTGTGCTGGCGACCTTACCTAATTTGCATCCGGAGTAGCATTTCTGCAGGAACTGAGATGTGTCTTCCCATGTTTCAGACTTCCTTTGCTTGTGATCACAATATAACACATATTATAAAAGTGGAAAGAGGGGGCAAATTTTTGGACTGCATTTCATACTGAAATGTATCTTTACCAAATAAAAGAGTTCGATCCACGTAAAATTTCATTCGACTCCACATAAGTGTTTATAATTTATGCATTGAAACTTGGCCTCACAAAAGGCCCAACAAAATTCCTTTCAAGCAAAGACCTTTATGATGTATGTGAAGTTAATAATGAGCATTATGTTACAAAACGTTCAAAATTCAAAATTCCCAGAATTACATTGTTCGAAAGTATAAAATAGATTTTAGCCGAGATAATTCTGAAGCGGAAAGCGTATTTTGATTCATGATAAGCCTAAATAACTCGGATCTGATCTCAAAATTTGAAAGAATGTATGGAAATTAATCGACCACTTAGACTTTATTCTACCTATTTCCGTCCTCATGTTTCATTTTTATTTATAACAGCATATATACAAGATTTAATTATAATTATACATACTAAAATTCAAAGTGCTTTACGATTTTTGCATCCATACAATGTTCCTCCTCTCTTTATTTGTGGAATTGTTAGGATCTACAAATGATGATGATGATGATGATGATGATGATGATGATGATGATGATGATGATGATGATGATGATGATGATGATGATGATGATGATGATGATGATGATGATGATGATGATGATGATGATGATTTAATCCCCGGAGCATGTCCATAGTCAAAATGAAAAAAAAAAAAAATACCGCTGTATATAAACACTTTAAGGATATACACACAGTTAAAAGACTACTGAAACACATGACAGGTCGGATCTGGTTGGTTCTTATCGGACTCTACTTCTACGTCATTGGGTCATACTACATTCTATGAAGAAGTAACTGGATACGGTAGCGATTTAAAATTAGGTCGATTCGCAACCAACCCAAAACAGCCAACGCGGCTGCCATTGCTCGTTAAGATTACTAAGGATTGCTTTGGCGACGGAGTATTGTGTTGCCTTTGTAATAAAACCTTTTGGACTATTGCTCCGCCACTATCTGCAACGAGACATGTATCATGTGCACGGAAGAGGCATGGGATACGTGGACGATCCCTATGCTTTGGTCGGCTAACACATCCAGCATATCTGCAATAGCTCCAAATTTCTTTTACTCCATGGATAACGTCATACCACGTGCTTTAGAAAAATCCGAAGACTACTTTGATATAGGTGGACTAATATATGTACAGTCGCTGATCTGGGTCAATTCCCCATACAGTAACAGTACAATGACCTGGGCAGTGTCGATTATCGTATTCACGAATGCCAACCGCCAATGAATCAGTCATATTAAGAATGGGGACTCCGTACAAGGAATATGTGTGTTTCCCATTTTCAGCTGGGTGGTGAACACCGGAGGTTGCGGGTTCGAGACCCGGCCGTTCCACGGCCAAACAATATATATATTTATTTTGTTATGTAATCCCAAGACAAACCCCCAAGCTTTTTCTTTATTTCCTTTGTTCCAAAACGGAAGATCTGAAGATTTAAGAGATTTATGTTTTTCATATCAAAAGCTATATATTTCTTAAAAAACGAAGCAATGTTTTTAATTTTCTGACTTTTACGTAGAGCGCATAAGCATTTCTTAGCAATATAAAATAATGACACAAAAACAAAAGTCAAAACAATATACAAAAAAAAAACAAAAAAACAAAAACAAAAACAAAAAAAGCATAACTCCTAGCCCTACACACTACGCTCTGTTCGATACGCTCCAAAGAGTTCCCCAAGTTTTCCGTTCCTTTTGCTGGTGAAATAAGTGGTCTTTCAATTACAGATGTGAACAGCTCATAAACATTAAGTTTATGGATATCCCACGATGGTTGTACAAACTTTCCATGTTGCCTCTTCTTTGTATTTTCCACTCTTCTAATATATACATTGACGTTGGAGATTGTTTGACCTTAACTATGGCAACCACAGGAATGCTATGGTAACTCTCTGTATCTCATCATCGTTATTTGAGACGGCCTTGTTTATCCGATCAGCTCTAGGACTTTTCCAGCAAATCTCTTATGACTTTGAAAATTAGCTTTGGATCATTATGATGCTGGTCTTATCTTTCAGGTGTAAAATAGAAAAAGATTATCATTGTTATCCTATATACGCCAATATGCTTCCGTATTTCTGGAGCCTTTTTTGTAAATAATTTTCCGTAATACGAACTTTTGTGAAAATTAATGTTCAGTGATTAAAAATTTCAAAAATGTAAATTTATGAGCTATAACTTATAAATAATACATATAATAGTGTCAGCTAACTGCTTGAGTAAATTAATAATGGCCAGTAATAATCCTTATGATTTTTTGGGAAAATATGATTTTCAGTGTGTGGTACTGTGTGAAGTGAGTTTTGACACCTAGAATGTTTCCGCTGACTGTGGATCATAAAACACTTTAAAAGAAAAAAAAAATAGACAAATAAAGTTGAAAAAATACAAATTTTGAAGAAATCATCCTTGGGTGACATATTGAACTTGATGTTTTAGCAATTTAGCTGTGATTAGACACGAGTTCTTTCTGAACCTGTTTCAAAATCATATTCTTTATTCAATTTTAGACAGCAAACAGATTGACAGTGTCTCCTTAAAAATTTCTTTAGGCTGTACCAATTTTTGAAAATATATACCTTTACGGGGCTATCTTTAAAACAAACGTTTACGGACTTTCGAAGTGAAAAGAGCAGTTTCACAATGCAAGGGGAGCTTGGCGCTACTATCTCGCTTGTAAACCTGACCTACCACATGTTATTAAAGTGTGTGTATCAATATACACTTTTCTGTTTTTCCTAAAATTCTTTCTTTCTTCTTTCTTCTTTACCAACAAATTTGTCCGACACTTTTCAAACTTGGCATGATTGTACCCCCATACAAGGAGTTTGACCGTTTTATACCGAGGAATGCAGATGTTTAAAATTATGCAAATTAGGGGCATTTGAAATTTTAAATCTTGGATATCTTCAAAAGTATAATGGAGATGTCATTCCAACTTCTACTAGTTGGTTATTGACTAGTGCGCATGTAATGAATTTAAAAGCAAAAGTTGTAGTTACTTAAATTATGCTAACCAGCAGCATTGAAAATTTTAAAAAACTTGACTATCTTCAAAACTATTATAGATACAGATGTCATTTCAACTTCTACTAGGGGGTTGTTGACCATTATGCGTGTAATGAATCTAAAACAAAAGTTGTAGAAATTCAAATTATGCTAATTAGCAGTATTCGAAATTTTCAATCTTGAATATCCTCAACACTACAATAGATAGAGATGTCATTCCAACTTCTACGAGGGGGCTGTTGACCATTGCACACCTAATGAATTAAAAACCAAAGTTGTAGCAATTTAAATTATGCTAATTAGCAGTGTTCGAAATTTTCAATTTTGAATATCCTCGACACTACAATAGATAGAGATGTCATCCCAACTTCTACCAGGGGGCTGTTGACCATTGCCCACCTGATGAATTAAAAATAAAAGTTGTAGCAATTTAAATTATGCTAAATAGCACCATTATAAATTTTTAACTTGAATAACTTCAAAGCAATAATAGATAGAGATGCCATATCAACTTCTATTCCTGTGTTATGGAATAGTTGTACATTGCCATACCAATATGCTTTGAAGACACACACACTGATTTGCTATGCAGCAGATCATCTTTCCTAGTTATCATAACGCATTAAATAGATTCTAGCTTTAATGTATTTTCCCCGTTGTACACTCATTTTCCAATTCGACATGTGAACAATGATTACCATACCATAACAAGTATGTGTTTATAAATTAAAACTTAAAACATATAATCTATTGATGGTGAAGAATGCATATAATTGTGAAATGAGTTTTTCATATGTGTTACTAACAAGTACTTCAGCTATCATGTACAAATAAAAATCATGTGTGTGTTCAGCCAAAGCTGTTTTAACGAAGCTCGGCTATCCCTAGGTTCTTGCATGATGACTTGGTTTCACGCCACGTGTGGTCTGCGTGGGTGGGTGGGTACTCAAAGTGTTTCGCTAATTTTCCTTCCCGATTTCCAGGCAAGAAAAGTGGTTATATGTGTCATCCTGTGTAGGTTATTCATTGGCAACACAAGCAAGCTGATCCTAGTTACGTCTGCAAGATTGTTCAACCTCCGCCAACTCTGAACTGCTGCCAGCCTCCGGCACGGGCCATTGCCACTGAATATACATGTATTTACCTCTGTGTTCTTTGGCAGCCCATTCACCTATTACACTTTCTCGACAGTTCCTGGTTTTTTCTTTGTAACCACTTGAAGTCTGCCCGAGACTTGACATAGAAATACTGAACGCTAAAAATATCTTTGTTTGCGTACTTGACTCTAGCCAGCCGCAGTCTGGACGTCTCAGTTGTCTTATAACCCGACAAATATTTTCTTCATTATATGGTCTTTACTGAATTACAGTAAGAGATAATACAAATGACATTTGCAAATATCAAGCTGCATCGACAAGGACGCGATCCCAAGCTTTACAATGTAATAAAATAGGCCTTTAACGATTTCTCGCCCAAAATGCCAAAAGTGCCTGGACATCAAATATCGTCTGCTCCAGAATTTTGACTTTTACACCAGATTTTATTTGTATGAATATTTGAGGCTAGGACAGGAAACAACACCACCGGAGGAACACCTCAATTTCTTGGTCTTGTTGACGTGTCACATGTCCTCCGCTGGACGAAAGCGTCAACCTTCTGGCTTTATTGATTTGACCTCCATTGGGTCAGTACATCAACCCCATAGTCTCCTTGACGTGACCTCTACTGGGTCAGTACCTCAACCCCATAGTCTGTTTGACATGACCTCCACTGAGTCAGTACCTCAACCCCATAGTGTCGTTGACGTAACCTCTACTGGGTCAGCACGTCAAACCCGTACTCTCGTTGACGTGCCCTCCACTGGACGAGAAACCTCAACCTCCTGGTTTTATTGAAATTCTATCTATTAGCAAAAGACTTTTGATGTTCAGCTGTTCGACGATATACATGTAAAACGAAACATCTCCTGAGAAACGGCCTTTTTGTATTAAGGTAAGTGGACTATTTTTCCAAGTTTGGGGAAAAAACTGAAGAGGAAATTTTGTTAAACATCTTAATCAATGTTTGAGTTAAGACAGATGTACTTGCCAAGTTCGAGCACTTCACTCATATTTTTACCCTTTCCTGGTGATTTAACTGTTTGAGAGGTATTTGATACATAATGACTAATTCACAAATCGCCAAACCAGGCCAAGAATCCTATGAAAAATGCTACTATATAGATATGTTTTCTGAAAGCTAGCACGCTGAAGATGGGGGGGGGGCTTACTTTGTATTTGCGTATTTAAGGGACTTCAGCGGGTAACTACACAGAACATGTTTCGGAGCCTTAACCCGTACATGTCTCTCTGAGTAGCACCTCCTTTGTTGTTGTTGTTGTTGTTGTTGTTGTTGTTGTTAGTTTTTGTTTGTTGGTTTTTGGTTTTGGGGGGGGGGTGTTTTTGTTTTTGTTTTTGTTTTGTTTTTTTTTTTTTTTTTTTTTTGTTTTCTTTTGGTTTTGTTTTTCTTTATATAGTTCACATTGTGATGTCTTCATATCGATGGTTGATAATGATCTGTGTTTCTTTACATCAAAGTATGATTGTACTATGTCAATTTTTATTTTTTTTTAAATTTTTTGCTTTTTGTTTAGTTTTGTTTTTGTGCTTTCAACCATGTGCCGGTTTTATGTGTTGACACAAGAAGAACACAAAATTGTCTTCTTCTGATAGTCATATCTACTTTTTTATTTTATTATTTTGAAAAAAAAAATGGAAGAATTGAGTAAATAAACGTGTCTTAAAGAAAGAGATCTCACCTCTTTCCCCTTTTTACGCCCCGTACTTGAGTTACTGGCCTTTAAAATGGAAATGGCATCCCATTCAAACATCACAGGTCCTGGCATTTGAATGGGCCTCCCCAGATAAATCTACTGCAAATAATAAAATCTGAGATCCAGTTTTAGTTCACATCATGACAACGAGATTGCAACATATTTCAGGTTTTTATGAGCAAAACTGATGAAATAGATATGACTCAAAGTTTATGTGTGGTCCCTCTGTTGATGTCGAGAAAAGAGCCTTCAAAGGAGGTGTGACCCTCAGTGGTATTTCCGCGATTGGCGTAACGCCCATCTAATCATAAGCGGTTCCTCCCGGTTCAGTATTCCGACAAGTCTTTCAAGTCAAACTTCAAGAATTGTTTATGTTTTAGTGGCTTTCTGAGCCAAAAATTGCATACCTCGACCATATTCTCGCTGTCTGTGCCTTCCCCGCAGCGCTCTCATTGGGCAAAAGAAATTTTGATTGGCAGTTCGTCGTTGAATAGTCCGTTAAAATACAAAGGTAGAGACTGCCAATCATTTTGGTTCTTCACGTGGCGACGTAAAACTGAAACCTCCTTGATCGGAGGCTGGGGGACTACCCGGTGCCAACAAGAAACCACACAGAACAGCTGAGACAGAGTCTAATCTTTTCCAAAAATTCACTCTTTGGGTTACCGACCACAGTTGTGATTGGCTGGTTGTGCATCCCAACGGAGACAGTCCGTAATTGTGAAAATACTGTGTATTCAGCATGCTGTAGCTTCTGCTTAAGTAAAGTTAGCTGGGTCAGGTTTGCTACATCACAGAGTTGCTTCATTGGTGGCCATATAGGTGCACTGTTTTCCAGGCCAGGTGGGAACTTTATGGTGGGGAAGGACAATGATGTGACCCCAGTAAGAGCACAGTTCATAAACCTGTATAAAGCTGATATCCAGGTGTTGTTTCGAATTTCAATTTTCACCAATTAACGAGCTGGGAATTACATGACAAAACTACACAAGGTTTTTTTTTGTTTGTTTTGTTTTTTGTTTTGTTTTTGTTTTGTTTTGTTTTTGTTTTTGTTTTTTGTTTGGTTTTTTGTTTGGTTTTGTTTGTTTGTTTTTTGTTGACCTTCGTATCTGTAAAATGCCGTACACGAAATTTTGAAATAGTAAAATACTAATTTTTTTAGACTGAAAAATGCTAATATGAAAAATAGAAGGATTTATAATTGTAGTCTGTGGCCTTTGACTTTATACTTCAGAAAAGTGGAACATTGAACATGGAACTTTAATGTTTTCAGCGTATCATGCCCAAACATTGCCAAAGGGGAAATTTTCACTTCATATGGTATTGTATACCTTTAACGTTTATCCATTTCTTTTTATGATTCACATTGTGATGTCTTCAAATCAATGGTTGATAATGATCTGTGTTTGTTTACATCAAGTATGATTGTACCTTGTCATCTCTGTTTTGAAAGTGTGACTTCTCGTTTTGCCTCACTAATTGGTTAAAGTTGGAAAACCATCCTTATCAATCAATGTGTTTACTTCGATCAGTTTAACTTTTGTGACACCAGCAAGTTTATTATTATTATTATTATTATTATTATTATTATTATTATTATTATTATTATTATTATTATTATTATTATTATTATTATTATTATTATTATTATTATTATTATTATTATTATTATTATTATTATTATTATTGTTATTATTATTATTGTTATTATGCGTTTCCCATTTCAGCTAGGCGACTGGTGCCAAAGCTTGCAGGTTCGAGTCCCGCTCGTTCCGAACATGAAATATATATTTTCGGCATTTCCTTAATGCTGGTGGATTTAAGTCCCCGATTCTGGAAATATATGCCGACTCAGTAAATATACTGCATGACCGTGTTGATATGGCACTCGCACATAACTACCTCCATTGAACCATTCTTTTTGAGGAATGGGGATTTGGTCGAGTGGATATGTGCGTTTCCCATTTCAGCTAGGCGACTGGTGCCAAAGGTTGCAGGTTCGAGTCCCGCTCGTTCCGAACATGAAATATATATTTTCGGCATTTCCTTAATGCTGGTGGATTTAAGTCCCCGATTCTGGAAATATATGCCGACTCAGTAAATATACTGCATGACCGTGTTGATATGGCACTCGCACATAACTACCTCCATTGAACCATTCCTTTTGAGGAATGGGGATTTGGTCGAGTGGATATGTGCGTTTCCCATTTCAGCTAGGCGACTGGTGCCAAAGGTTGCAGGTTCGAGTCCCGCTCGTTCCGAACATGAAAAAAATTATTATTATTATTATTATTATTATTATTATTATTATTATTATTATTATTATTATTATTATTATTATTATTATTATTATTATAATATTCCATTTTTGGGGGGGGGCGGGAGGGGGGGGGGGGTCCCGAATACTATCTAATGCATTTAATGCTACCCCACTAACTCTTTTCTGTTACTTTGTAACCGAAATCGGTTTTGGTTGCATAACATGTTTGCACAGATTATGATCGTTGTATTTTTTAAATAATAGTTGTAACATCTTGTTCAGCTCGTGATGCAGACTATAGGATTCTTTAATAGCCTTATTCGGCAAACACGTTTTTCGGTGGATTGAGTTGTTCAAATCAGTTACCATATTATTGACTTTACATCTGTCTTGTACTCTGTTTTGAGTATCACTTACGATGAATGAATTAAATTAGATTATAAAATTGTCTCAAGTATTTTGGCAACAAATTTACACTGTGTGGTGTATGATGAGCTTTGCGTCAAAAGTTGTCAATGGAACTCCTCTCTCTCTCTCTCTCTCTCTCTCTCTCTCTCTCTCTCTCACACACACACACACACACACACACACACACACACACACACACACACACACGAAAGCAAACTTGGAAAAAAAGCCTGCCCTATCACTTGTGCTCCAATTTTAACAACCCCCACCCCATAACATTTGATGGAAACTTCCAATCACAACTGTAGCTGGATAGCACAATACGTAACACCAGATTATAGCTGGAATATTCTTGTATTTTTTCCATCAGTCTTGTGATTTTCATCTTCAGTTGTCTATACAGTGTGAATGAAAGTCACGTCTTGACCTAGACTATCCGGGCAAAACGTCTGCTTGCATAAGGTCATGAAGAGACAGGCGGGTCAACGGTGGAACGTAAGCGCGAGAATTTTTGCATTTTTCTAGTTCAAGCACACTATTCCTATTTAATGATTGGTCGAAACAATTGGCCAATTTTTAGGGCCATCATATTGACCCAGACAAGGGTGCAGAAATTTGTAATGATTATTTTGCCGCATGGTCTTCACTTTCACATATTTTACGGGCACCATGCAACAAAAGAAAAACGCGTTGAGGTTGGCCATCTACAGATGCGAATCAATTCATGGCAGGTGAAAAAAAGCGGGAAGAAGTCGAAAGTTCAGTCATATAACTATAACACTCCAAAGTTCGAGGTGACCTGCTGTTGATAATGTTTTGCAGAAATGCCCCAGTCATTCATCGTTGCATGAAATGCTACTTTCAGATCGTTGGATTATGCTAAGGTAGAAATCCCAAACAACCCACGACAAATATTGCTAGATCTGATAAAAAATCGTTTTTGAAGGGAGTAACCCGCATGCATAGCAAAGTAAACCTGCAACTTATGGAGAACATAGGAAAATATGAAGTTTTTGTCTGGTACCCAACATGAATTGTATCAATAACTTCGACAGTAAGATGGCTGAATTTTGAGGCGAAAGCAATTTATATGTGACGTAACTGTGAACGCTAGATCTCTGTGACGTAATATTGGGCTAGGCGTCTCTATCTGAAGAGATATGCGGTCCGCTTGTAAGTATCTTTGGGTCAAACTGTATTGCCGAGGCGCAAATAATGTCTGGTTTATATGCACTCTACCGCTCTAAATGACATGATGGTAATGGTAGATAATAATTTTGAGCATATGGTAGACACGCGCTGCAGATGTGCAATGACTGATGAGGGCGCTGAATGTATATATGAGTGAAGCTGCTCAACTCCCAGCAGACATAGCAATTACGTTTAGATCTTCTCGGTATGCATCTTAATGCTGCCCTCGTAGTGGTCCACCAAAAACCGTGAGCGATTGAGATTCTCCGTCATTCAGCATCATCATTCTTCTAGTTCTCACACATTCAAGTTCACGCCGTGCTCGTAATGATAAAAATAAGCTGAATGTAAATATTTACATGCAGTCAGTATAAGTATGAGATCTATATTTGCCTCAATCTACGCATTGTAGAACGAAACCTTTGCTAAAGGCAGCACATGGTATTCAATAAATATTTCTCTCCTGGGGAGTGTAACAGTTTGATATGCTAATTAGGGCCTTCGCGGTGACTGGGCTGTTTTGTGAGCACTTATTTGTGCCAGGTATGGTATTTGAGACAGCATGTGGTGCATACAGACAATCAAAGAAAAATATTTTGTGCTGAAATCTAGACAGCTGAGAGACAGGATCATCTGGGTCATTTGATGAATGGTTGATCTTGTAGGGTTTGGAGTGGACCAATCATTTGACGGGTTCAAATGTCTCGTGATAAAGCACAGGACCAATAGTAATGAATACCATGATATATATATTTTTTTTAAATTTTCTCAGCCCAGGAGTCCTCTTCTCGACAAATTAATACATTACAATTTTCTCACATAATTTTTATGTTCACACATCTGAGTTTATGGGAGCATGTAGTTTTAGTATCAAACTATCCAAAAATATGAAAAAGTGATTAGAGGTTATCCAAAGGTGCTGGCTCCAGATTTTCCACCTTAACGGAAAGGTGTTTTTCCTTCTGTTTGGCTTAAAATGTCAGTTAGTAATTTTTAGTGTTTTTATATTTTATACCATGACCGAAATGTAGACATGCAAGTCATCTTTATCATGAGAGACTATGTCACTGAATCATTTGTGAAACATTTAGCCATAGCTTTGTTAGCAGTCAAACAGGAGCCCAATGTTGGTCCACATGCGGCGATGGTCGCCTAACATTGTTTTGATCATCGGTCCGACGTTCGGCCAACACAACTGGCCGACCGATATTTGGCCGAATGTGGGCCTAGCGTTATGGGTTGTCCAGATATATTGGTGTGGTTGCTTACACTAAGCCAGTTGTTGCACGTTTCCTGGAAAGGAAAGAAATAGTAATAAACGACGCAGAAAATGGGGGCCCATTCCAATCAATGATCAGCATACGTCAGCCAACCTATCAGCTCATTCAGCTTAACTTCCACAAAACTGAAAGCTGGCAACTTTTGTTTTTTATTAGCTCGACCAGTAGCTCAGCTAAGAGCCTAGCTACGCCTGATTTCCCATTCTGAGAAATGTAGATATGCTCATTTTAGCAGCAATAAACTGAAGTATTTTGTCTATGACGAAGAGATGCTGCTTTTACATGTGCTATGCTCATCATCAATTTTACAAGGCAGGAAATAAAGAGATAAAATCATATCTTTCAGGAGGGAGGCACTTCTGGAAATGTATGTTTTGTTTTTTTTTGTTTTTTTGTTTTTTTCCCATTTATATAATAATGTACATCTATTACGTCTTTTTAAGGACACTTTGTGTGGCAGCAGTTTGTATTGTATGGATGACAAATTTAAATGTTGTTTTGTTCCTTCAAATGGTTCTCAGTGTGTTAAGCCACATGCTTTATCTGTCAATTTTTATACCTGCGCTGTTTAACACGGCCGCAGCGTCACATCAAATTGATTTAGTTTGTTTTAACGCCGGCTCCACGGAGCATAATATTGGGAGAAAGGGTGAGACAAATATAAATTATGTTATCGTCGCTTGCATGATCAAAACATGGTAGTAAGTATGTTTTCGTACCTGTCTGGTCGAATGTGTTTTCGTGAAACATATGACTGAATTTACACCATGACCTTTTAAATGCTCATATATCGGGATGCAAGCATATGTGCAGGTCTTGTCTCCCACTGCAAGAGACTGTGTTATCTCTGGAATTCGTTATTAGTCTCACCCAATCACTGCCATGTCATTTGTCAAGTGGTCTCTCCTCTCGCACCAACTATCAAGAAACTGGTCGTGGGTGACTATATATATATATTGATCATTCCCCGCTCAAATCGCCCAAAGCGGTCGGGTGTAAATTGTTTTGTCCCTGAATGTTTTCTCTCAAGTTTATTGGTAGTAGAAAACATTTTTACAGAGATTTGTATGTAACACGTATCATCATGCCTCGGCCCATATCAATAGCTTTCCTTGACACGGGCTGGGCGCATTGCGTCATATCCTCGCCAGGGAACGCCATTGAGTCAGGATAGGGTTAATATAAATTTGGCGTAACCGGCAAGACCGGCAAGTGTTGAGCTGTACGACCTTTGTGCAGTTTGTAAACAGATAATACAGTCTGCCAAGGGGAAGACAGGTTACGTTCACCGTTGAATCCCTTTGACTTCCCTCCCGCAGTTGTCGCTCATTTTTTTTTCTCACATAACGCTTTGAGTGACAGATTGTAGCGAGTGGTATTACGTTCTTCGAAATATGTCTTATCGGTCACATGTTACTTTAGAACAACCCCCCAGCAGCAAACCTGTGTTATTGTTGGTGCGTGATCAAAACCGCTCCCATGAAATAGAGCTCCATTTCGCGGTAATCCTGCTTAAAAGTAAATACATTTTATTTAAAAGCGGACGAGGCCTCTGTCACGGCACAGCGAGCTCGCCATGCATCAGGTGTTACTCTACAAATTCGACCCGCAAAAAGTGTAAACAAACCAGGTTGTAGTCTGTACCTTCCAAAATAACTTATAAACCCACACATGTCCTATGGCAAATTGTTCCTTACAATATTCTGAATCATCTGAGAACAAGAAAACATAGTCATCATTGGGAAAATTTTGAGATATTACCGTTTGCTACAGCCAAAGTACTGACAGCAGTCACGCCGCCTTGCGCGGTGACTCGGAGAACTCACATTGTGGCCATGTATATTCAATTACTACGCTGGGTATATTGAAAGCTGACCTGTCAATAAATACTGCACACTGTACCTGTCAGTTTCAGAAAAGAGTATGTTACATTGGTCAAAATTATGTAAGAGACAGCCCCCTGTACCTGTAAGGTTAATTTCTAATATGCACTCTATAATCTTCTACCCGGAAGCCGGCCGAATTACTCACGTAATACCATCATGGCAGAAGTCGTCATCACGCAGCAACGTTTACCAGGCCTCGCTTCTTTCGTCTTTTAAGGGAAATGGCTGCGACCGCTGTTTCTGAGCATGCACATTGTTATGAGATGATATATCTGTTTCCAAATTTCTTTTATATTTTACTTCGCTTCCGGTAGGGTTGACACTAAGGTTAGCGCGCGAATCTCTATCTGGTTTTTCAAGATACGCTAAATCTGATTTTATTAGTAAAAACATTGAAACATGTACCATTCCAGATTAGTTTGTTCTCAACAACCTTAGCGCCTTATCTTTTCGTTTTCATATCACTGCTTTCCCATCAGAATCAACCTACTGCTGAAATTTGTTTGGGTTAATTCATACCCTAGGTGTCCCCAGTGATAGCGGACATCATGTCGTTAACTGGGGTCATCGTGACATAACAATTGTTTTATCATATGCTTCCATCTTTGAATAAAATTGTTGTGCCTGCGTATTGTACTTTCACTTCTATGCATTGCTGTCAAATAAACCAGTTAGGAGCTCTGAGTACAAAGAGATGTGTGCAGTATGAATGTGTGTGCTTGGAGCCTTTTCTGTCCATTTATGGGTTAAATTGAACGAAATTAGGGGTCTCAAGTCTACACAATACGGCCACATAATACAAAGGATAAGCTAATAACTTTGTGATAAAAGTCAAGAGACACACGTCAGACATGGTCATGGAGGAATGAAAACATAGAGGCAAGTCCTCCATAACCATGTATGTTTCTGATGCCCAGGGTCAGCTCTCAAATTGATAAGAAATTTTAAGCTATTTTGAACGTCACGTATTGGAAAGAATGGATAACCGCTCAGTAGTTGGACTATGTAATTTAAACACAGGTCTGCCTTTCTGTAGTTGTAGTGCTGGCAGAGGGGCTGTATTACCATTGAAAAAGTACCTGTGGCACAAAAAATGTGTAATATGAAGTGAATACATACACACTGTAATAAATTTTCTGTAGGCTTCCCTAAAATAAAAATTCAGTTTCTTCCCATCAATGCATTTTTATGAATCCATCAAACGGCTAGCATGTTTATATTCACATTGTTTCTTTTAAAATATTACTTATATAAGTTGGGGGTGAGCTATATGATACGCCTTTTAACCTATGTATGCAATAAAATAAGGAGGCAACAGTATGTGTTGTCAGCCAGTGGGGATTGGGGGCACGAGGTACACCGTATCCTGCTAATACAGGCTTTGCCAGGAAGACCACCTTTAACCTTTCTTGTATTTCCCAATCATGCCAAAGCCAGGTCCTTGTTTTTACGACCCTACATTTGACAAATATAGCTGAATTTTCATGGTAAGTTAATATAATATTTTGCTTTTGGATCATATAAATGCGACTTCCCCAGCTCTTTCTGATAAAATCATGCAGCTCCTCAATTTAAATTCGCCCTTTTTTCAGTTATATGCTGGGTCTGCGTCTTGTCTTGTTTCTGTAAGGCCTAACCCTTGGGCAGCATACCCACCATAAATTTTGGTGGTCCCTCAGTTCCTTCATATGTCTTGATCTGCCCCGGATTATCATTTTGATAACATCTGGTCTATAGCTCCCATACGTGAGCAATCCCAACGATACATTTTCGAGACATTTTCTTGGGGGGGGGGGGGGAGGGAGGGACCCTGTCATGAAATTCAAAAAGAACATAAGAAGTCATGTGTTTGGGATGTATGTCGGGCTATTTCAATTATCCAAATTTCTCTGTTCGAAATGATATTTCAATTGACATCAACACCTTTAGCCAATGAACAGCAATGACTTTCTTTGACACATTTAGGTTGAATGAACCATGAAATACACAGGTTGACTACCCAGAGAGTTGTATATGATGTACTACTTTATGGACATCTACATAAATCAGGCCACACTGGTGCAAAAAGGTGAAAAAAAAACACACAGGCAACACTGGTGCAAAAAGGGGAAAAAACACACAGGCCACACTAGTGCAAAAAGGGGAAAAACGACACGAATCACATGTGAATTTGTAAAAAAAAATAGACTTGGTCTATGGTACCTTAGAGGAATGTCATGCAAACTTCAGATATGTCAGGATTAAAATTGGGGAACCAGCATGTTGACTTCACCTTTGAAACAAGGAATCATTCACGTGAAATACACCTCTCCCTTTAAGGTGCCTGAAAGAAGTAAGCGTAATATGCTGCATAACATCTTCGGGAGGGCATGAAATCGATGGTTGAGAAACTTAAAGGCTGCCTTTAAGGAGTCAAAAATCCTAAACGAGCATCGTTAAGAATCCAAGGAGTCAAAAATCCTAAACGAGCATCGTTAAGAATCCAAACATTTTTAATGTTGGCTTCAAAGGTCCTAAAGATTTAAGGCTGTTCTAGAGAAGACTGAGTCCTTAAGGAGTCTTCAACATATTGCACCTTAAAGTTTGCTGATATCCTGTAAGGAGACGCATTCCTGGCCTGTGATAAACGCGTTCTTCCACAAGATCCTGCTAAAAAGCACCTCTAATATTGCGTATGAAGCCCACAACAGGGCAGTTTAAGAATAAAGTTATCATTATTTTCCGAAATAAGGTACCAATTACCGAGACAAGTTTTTACCGAAAAGGTACCTCGAAACATTAGCTATAAACAAGAAGATCATGATGACATACATCTGCTTATTTTAACAAAATTAGCCAAAAATTTATGCAAAAATCAATGCATTGTGACCATTTCAATAACATATGTAAAGACCTATCAAAGGTACATTTCTAAAAGGTGTAAGGAGTGTCCCTGTGCGATATTAGAGCAATTGGGTTAGTGGTTTCAGAGAAGATTTTATAAGATTTGCCTAAAAAAGAACCAAAAAATTCATATATTTTTTTAAATCAATAGAACGTGACCATTTGAACAAACTTGGTAGAGAACCATCCAAGGCACATCCCCATCAAGTTTGAATTTAATCTGGCCAAAATTATTTAAGTTATAATCATTACAAGAAATTATTATGTTAAACTTTCCCATTACAAATTTTTAAAAGATTTTTGAAAAAAAAGCATAAAAAATCAAAAAATCACTGGAGCATGACCATTTGAACATACTTAGTAGAGACCTACCCAAGGTATGTTGCCACTAAGTTTGAAGTGAATCTAACTGACAGTTTCTTCAGAGAAGTTGAAAGTGTCAATTACCATTAGAATGCATTAGAATGCCCATTGACTGGCATAGGAAGCAATAGAAAAGGTGTCTTTACCGATAAGTACCCGAATTGAAAAAAAAATCGTTAAAAATCAGGGATCCACAGCAGTGCCACCTAGTGACCAATTTGTTTGACCCTTACAAAAGGAACATATCCACCAAGTTTCAGCTTAATTTGAGTGATGGTCCTGGAGAAGAAGTCAAAAATAGCAAAAATACACAAAAAAATCATAAAAAATTGGAAAAAAATTTGCAGCGCCGCCTTGTGAACAAATTCTGAACTAATAGTCCCCTGGAGTGTCCCTGTGAGATATCAAAGCAACTGGGTGAGCGGTTTCGCCGAAGAAGATTTTTTAAGATTTGCCCCAAAAAGAACAAACAATTGATAAAATATCCAAAATTCACTGGAGCGTGACCATTTGAACAAACCTGTAAGAGACCCACCCAAGGTACATTGACCCCAAGTTTGATGTCAATCTGTTTGCTGGTTTCAGAGAAGAAATCAATAACATGAATTAGCATTAGAATACCCAATGACTTGCATAGTAATGAAGGAAAGCTGCATTTACGTGTCGAAAATAACAAAAATACACAAAAAAAAAATTTAAAAATAAGGAAAAATTGCAGCACCACCTGGTGAACAAATTGAGAACTAGGAGTCCCTAGAGTGTTCCTTTGTGATATCAAAGCAATTGGGCCAGCGGATTCAGAGAAGATTTTTTAAGATTTGCCCAAAAAGAACAAAAAAATCATAAAAATTCAAGAATCACTGGAGCGTGACCATTTAAACAAGCTTGGTAGAAACTCACCCAGGGTACATCCCCACTGTGTGTGAAGTAAATCTGGCTGACGGTTTTTCAGAAGAAGTCGAAAATGTAAATTGTGGACGACGGGCAGACGACGGACCCTCAAAAAAGCTCAGCTGACTGCCAAGTCAGCTGAGCTAAAAAATCATAATGTAAGTGCATATCAACAGAGCAGGATATTAGGTCAGATTTTTTATAATGATAGCGATGTTGATAATTTTGAATAGCAAAATGGACATAAATATATAATACCATTTTATTGTAACACTGTGAATAGTTGTAACATTTTTGACACCTGAAGAAAGGGACAATTTGATTTTTGCTTACCCGTAGTAACAACCGCCATGTTGAAACAAATGAGAAGGGTATTCCTGCGAGATCCACCTGACCATTGGACAAGCCGATGTCGCCTTAAAAACGTTAATGCCCCAGAGAGTGAAAATCGCGTCCGGCTTCAGACATACACGACGCAGAGCGTGAAATGTACGTCCAGGCGTGAAGGCATGGGATTCTTGAAGAATGACCTGTGAGGATGGAACTTTTTAAGAAGCTGTCTTAAAGGGAGGTAGTTTTGGACGCCTTTTTTACTCTGCAGCATCGAGAGCTCTCATTTTTCAGGCGGGCGAGCGAGGTGTTGAAAGCGAGGCTGTTTCATACTGCAACCGCAACATAGTGGCAATCAACGTGATGACGATGTTTTAAAGCCGTGCACTTCAACGTTTGTTTAAAAGATGTTGTACCTTCTTTCGACAAATTAAGAGTGCCAAAAAATAATATGTAGCGTAAAGCGTTTGAAAGCAAATATAACATGAAAAAAACAACCCAACAATTAAGTAATTATTTTAAGTTATTATTTTTTGTCGCAGCTGATTTTCTCCTCAGCTCAACTTACCGCATGGTTCTTCATCCGTCGTTATCATACGCTCTCACCTGTAACTTCGATTTATTTTTGCTCGATCCTATTCAAACTGCTTTTTAATTAAATCTCCACCAAGTTTCTTTACCGTATGGCACTCTAATTCCAATTTTTACCTTCTATTGTTTTTATCACTAAAAATTATTTCACTTTTAAACTACTTGGTCTGTTTCATAGATATAATGCAAGGTGACGCCTGGTAACCCTTAGTGCTTGAATTGATCACCTGATGGAGCTTTTTATAAGTCCAACAGACGTCTCAGTTTGCTCAGAATAAAGAATTGCTCACCCATTCGTGCCCGTGGTGCTTCAAACCTTACCTTTAAGCTCGCTGGGGGTGCACATCATATGGATCTATGAACACTGTGTTTAACAAGACATTTTTATGCTTTTTATTACTTTTTGTTTATTTGTATGTAAAAGCGTAACAACGCAAAATAGAACAAAATCTTTTTACTTGTCCTCTTTTATTTATTTATTTTATTTTATTTTGTGTTTTATGTAAGTTAATCATCTGTTGCACCAGCTCATAAAAACTCAATTGCGTACGAAAAAAAGTAAGGTTCAAAAAGCCAGAAAAAAAACACGGACAAACAAATCCATGGTGGTCTCTGTTCAGGCTGACAAGTGCCTATTTTATAAAAGAAGAATAGTTAAAGATCGAGCTTGGACATCTTATTTCAGGAGAATGGCTGGACAAAAATCACTCGGAAAAAGGCCGTTAGTGTAAAGATTAACTGCAAAAGCAGGTGAGGCCAACTTTGTTTTTCCCCTTTTTTCTGTAGAAAAAAAAAAACAAATGATTACGCGGAAATCAAAAAGCAAGTCAAAGTGTCAAAATGTGACACGCTGCTCTTCGTATGTAAACACCAGTACTTTGTTTTCTCAAAATCCTTTCTTTCCTTCCCCCTCTTTTTCTTTTTTCTTTGTCTTTCTTATTTACGCCCAAATTTTGAGTCGTTTTCACAAAAACTGCAATAGCTGTAAAATGCAAATTGTGCATGGCTATAACTCTATAATCAAAACCGATCCTTTAATTTGGAATCATTGGTATTTTTGAAATCATGCAAATCGGATGCAATCAAAGCTTTAAATCTTCCATATCTTTAAGACTGTTCTAGATAGAGCTGCATTCCCAGTTAAATATTTGGGTTTATACCATGGCCAAATCTAATGATATTCAAGCAAAAGTTTGGGAATTTCAAGTTATGCTAATTTACGAAATATTTTGACAATACACAACCTATTCCGCCAGGAGCTGGGTACTGTCATTATGGAGGTTTTTATTCTACTTCATGCCGTTATGCAACCATTTTGGAATCGTAACAAATTAGCTTGCACTGTCAGAACATGTATCCCAGGCCGCCTACTATCACAGCGTGTATCCCAGGCCGCCTACTATCACAGTGTGTATCCCAGGCAGCTCTGCTATCACAGCATAGTCAACTGTTCGGTTTGAAATGCTCAGGTCTTGTAGCAAATGACAAATAAACCCCCAACTAATGTACATTGAAAATTTTATTTATTTGTTTATTTTTGGATAAAATAGAGAATCTCTCACTATTCATATTGAACACATCCCAAATGCCTAAGACGGAGGACCATGACAGTCCCGTGCTCAGCTTACCTTACATGCACAGACTGAAGTTGTGCTGTGAACTCCAGGTCGATATCAAGGTAATTTTTGTTTTAAGACCATCATCACTGTGGCTAATATGTGCATATTCCCTTACCGGTTTTTCCTAATTTTGATAATTTGTTAATAAATTAAAAAATGACAGCACCACCATGTAGAAAATAGATTAGGTGGAGGTCAAGTCCAAAGCTGATAAAGAGCCACGCGAGGTAAAATTAAATTTGAAGGGAATCTGACCAGTTGTTTTGGAGAAGTCGAAAATTACCATAGCAGTCCCCATTGGCGTATTATTTATCAATGGGAATGTATGCATAAAACGATAAGCACCTGAAAAAAAGTTAAAAAGCAGGGATCGACAGCATTACCACTATGTAAACTACTTTGTTTAACCCTCCCACAAGGTCCATTTCCGTCAGGTTTCAACAGAATCTGAGTAACGGTTTTGGAGTAGTCAAACATAGAAAAAATGTAGCACTAATTGTTAAACAAATTAAGTTCTGGGGTGTCGCTGAAGTGTCCTTATGAAATCTCGTACCAACTATCCTGGTCGTTTTGGAGAAAATTTTATTAAGATCTGGTCAAAAAAAATAAACAAAAAAAATTCATTAAAATCCAAAAGTTTCTTGAGCGTGACCATTTAAACACATTTGATAGAAGGTTATACATCCTCACCAAGTTTAAAGGAAATATGAGCAACGGTTTTGGAGGAGTCGAAAATGTGAAATGTGGTCACAAAACGATAACAGACGCCGACTGATGACGACGGACGACTGAGCCTCCTTAAAGCTTTGCTCTACTGACAAGTCAGTTGAACTAAAAACTGACTGGCAAGATTGCAATGCAGCCAGCCTAATGGCGCTATCAAGGAGTCTGTATCGGGAAGAAGCATTGTGGATGAAGGTTTCTGGGTCAGCGCTCGATCCCAACAAATTAATAGACTTCGACTTCTCAGTACAAGTTTGCAATGCGATATATAAAGTCACAAATAGCCCTATTGCTGAGGTGGTTTGATCAATCAACGCATAGCAGTCTTGTAATCAACAATGACTGTTTTGACAATTTTGTGGATTTCATTACCACAGATCTGGAGCATGACATAATTTATTTTGATGCAAGGAATTGTTTTCAAGGTGCATTTTGTCATTACTGGACAAAAGCTTCTCAGTTTATTTGTTTAAAAAAGTAAGGCGCATTTATATATTTGCTGTCAAGCAAATCCCATTTTTGTGTCATCAAATATTGTCCAGAACTTTCTTGGAAATAGTAACGCCTGGAGACTCCAAATCTGGCATGGTTATAGCACTGTCTGCGAAATTTGAGAGTTTATTTGTAATAGTCAAAATCAACTTTGGTTTATGATTCATTGGATGGGGCCATGCCACATACCTGCAGATTGAAGTTAGAATGGCACCTCTGAGTATAATAGTTTTGAAGTTATTCAAGGTTTAAATTTCGTCTATTCATCTTACCTGCACTAATCAAAATTGTACAATTTTGGATTATGGTTCATTGGATGCAGCTATGTCACACTCTCATAAATTGAAATTGAAATGACACCTCTATCTAAAATGGTTTTGAAACTATTCAAGTTTTAAATTTCTTAAGCCCCTAATTTGCATTATTTGAAATTCTACAACTTTCACTTACTATCCATTATCTTGGCGGGGTCACAAACTTATATATGTCCATTAAAATTTTGTTTCGATCTGCAATAGTTTGGAAGATATGGAGCTTTTGAAATTATAATTGCTTCGTGGTTATCTGAATAACAGTGTCTGAGAAAGAGTCCCGACAAACTTGGTCGTGACCAAGGTATTGAAGATATAAAATTTTGAATGGCCCCAATTTGCATAAAGAAAGAAAGAAAGAAAGAAAGAAAGAAAGAAAGAAAGAAAGAAAGAAAGAAAGAAAGAAAGAAAGAAAGAAAGAAAGAAAGAAAGAAAGAAAGAAAGAAAGAAAGAAAGAAAGAAAACAGTGTGTCTGGGTTGGCACCCAGATATAATAATAAACATTCATGTGGAAAGTGTGCCCTGGATATTTTTACCAGTGAATACCCGCCATAAGTTTCGGACCTGCATCCACTATCTGGACAACTTTCTCCACTTAGCTCCATCTTTGACCCAGCGGTTGTTCTAGGCGATCTGCCCAGTGCTGCTACTTAATCCATAGCCTGGTGTCAGTGTCAGATACAATATTCCTATTCTGCGGCCCATCACCGCCCACAACTGGTAACTACAAAGCATTGTATTTACATTTTTAGTTAATACTAACACTGGAAAAGTCCCATTATATAATGAACATTACACTCATTCAACAAACTAAGCGTCCCCGAACACTAATTACACATATATTTTGGATTAAAAATATCAAATTGGGACTGATCACGCGGACTTCGCTGTCTTTTTGAAAATTGTGGAATCTGCACCCAATGGCTTGTAAATGAGGATTGTCATGGGACGATAGGAGGGGGAGACTATACGAGAAGAACATATTTTGCAAACATTTCAGGGCATCAATACTGATATGATATAAGCTGTGGCCGTGATTCACTTTGACATCTAAATTCAATGTATTTTTGTGCGACTGTCCTACAATGCATTGCGCCATATTCAAAATGGCACTCACCAACACGTGCATAATTTGCCAGCCTGGTGTCGTGTCGCATTTGGATTTGAAACTAACGATGATAACAGCTTCAGACACAACCGAGCAGGCAGATTAAAGCTAAGATAGCAAGTCATGTTTCAAAAGTACTTTAATGACCGTTTGCTCTAATAACTTGGAGAAAGGACACTTTGAACCTTACAATAACGATCACAGAACAACCGTTGGTATGCAGCTATACTGTTTCACCAAACAACCATGCCTATGCAGCTATGCTGTTTCCCCGGCCAAATTTAACCCTCCAAACAAGTTGAAATAAAATGCTGCGTCTGAATTGACTTTGCTGCAAAATAACGGCACCCGACGGCCACTTTCTCCATAAAATCTTTCAGCCAAGGTGGATCAGTTTTTATCACCCATTAAATTAGGGATGGGCTGCTTCAATTTTTTTTTTTTTTTTTTTTTTTTTTTTTTTGCTTTTTGCCATGAAATTTTTGTTTAAGGTAGTTCCTTTTATATCAGTTTGATTTGTTACCTGGGCAAAGTCAGAGGCACTTGTTTCAGCAAAAAAAAAAAAAAAAATCTTTTCATATGCAATTGGATTCTATTCAAGCTAATGTCTTCCTCTGGAAGCCCCAGAATCACTTTGATACTAACATGGTACCACACTAAGAAAGAAGTAAATCTGGCTCATTGCAGAAACAGGTTAATTAGTGTGAAAAGATAACAAACACAGTATCGTCAAGTCAGTATATGGGTGGTAACAAGGCACAAACGTAGATGTCTTCGATAGTGAAGGCTGCTATAGTATATGAGTGGTCTTAAGGAGCAGACGTGGATGTCTCCCATAGTGAAGGCTGCTACAGTATATGAGTGGTCTGTAGGAGCAGACGTGGATGTCTCCAATAGTGAAGGCTGCTATAGTATATGAGTGGTCTTAAGGAGCAGACGTGGCTGTCTCCAATAGTAAAGGCTGCTATAGCATATGAGTGGTCTTATGGAACAGACGTGGATGTCTCTAATAGGGCTAGTAAAGGCTGCTATAGTATATGAGTGGTCTTGAGGGGCAGACGTGGATGTCTCCAATAGTGAAGGCTGCTGAAGTATATGAGTGGTCTTAAGGAGCAGACGTGGATGTCTCCAATAGTGAAGGCTGCTATAGTATATGAGTGGTCTTTAGGAGCGGACATGGATGTCTCCAATAGTGAAAGCTGCTATAGTATATGAGTGGTCTTGAGGGGCAGACGTGGATGTCTCCAAAAGTGAAGGCTGCTGTAGTATATGAGTGGTCTTAAGGAGCAGACGTGGATGTCTCCAATCGTGAAGGCTGCTATAGTATATGAATGGTCTTTAGGAGCAGACGTGGATGTCTCCAATAGTGAAGGCTACTATAGTATACGAGTGGTTTTTAGGAGCAGACATGGATGTCTCCAATAGTGAAAGCTGCTACAGTGTATGAGTGGTTTTTAGGAGCAGACATGTATGTCTCCAATAGTGAAAGCTGCTATAGTATATGAGTGGTTTTTAGGAGCAGACGTGGATGTCTGCAGTAGTGATGGCTGCTATAGTATATGAGTGGTTTTTAGGAGCAGACATGGATGTCTCCAATAGTGAAAGCTGCTATAGTAAATGAGTGGTTTTTAGGAGCAGACGTGGATGTCTCCAATAGTGATGGCTGCTGTAGTATATGAGTGGTCTTTAGGAGCAGACGTGGATGTCTCCGATAGTAAATCTGCTATAGATATGAGTGGTTTTTAGGAACAGACGTGGATGTCTCCAATAGTAAGGCAAGTATAGATATGAGTGGTTTTTAGGAGCAGACGTGGATGTCTCTAATAGTAAGGCTGCTATAGAGATGAGTGGTTTTTAAGAGCAGACGTGGATGTCTCCAATAGTAAGGCAGGCATAGGTATGAGTGGTTTTTTAGGAGCAGACGTGGATGTCTCCAAAAGTAAGGCTGCTAAAGATATGAGTAGTTTTTAGGAGCAGACGGGGATGTCTCCAACAGTGAAGACTGCTGTAGTATATGATTGGTCTTAAGGAACAGACGTGGATGTCTCCAATAGTGAAGGCTGCTACAGTATATGAGTGGTCTTAAGAAGCAGACGTGGATGTCTCCAATACTAAGGCTGCTATAGATATGAGTGGTCTTTAGGAGCAGATGTAAACGTCTCCAATAGTGAAGGCTGCTATAGTATATGAGTGGTCTTAAGGAGCAGACGGGGATGTCTCCAATAGTGATGGCTGCTATAGTATATGAGTGGCTTTTAGGAGCAGACATGGATGTCTCCAATAGTGAAAGCTGCTATAGTATATGAGTGGCTTTTAGGAGCAGACATGGATGTCTCCAATAGTGAAAGCTGCTATAGTATATGAGTGGCTTTTAGGAGCAGACGTGGATGTCTCCAATAGTGATGGCTGCTATAGTATATGAGTGGTCTTTAGGGGCAGACGTGGATGTCTCCGACAGTAAGGCTGCTATAGATATGAGTGGTTTTTAAGAGCAGCGTGGATGTCTCCAATAGTAAGGCAGGTATAGACATGAGTGGTTTTTAGGAGCAGACGTGGATGTCTCCAATAGTAAGGCTGCAATAGATATGAGTGGTTTTTAGGAGCAGACGGGGATGTCTCCAATAGTAAGGCTGCTATAGTAGATGAGTGGTTTTTAGGAGCAGACGGGGATGTCCCCAATAGTGAAGGCTGCTATAGTATATGAGTGGTCTGAAGGAGAAGAAGTGGATGTCTCCAATAGTGAAGGCTGCTATGGTATATGAGTGGTCTTAAGGAGCAGACGGGGATGTCTCCAATAGTGAAGGCTGGTATAGTATGTGAGTGGTCTTAAGGAGCAGTCGTGGATGTCTCCAATAGTGATGGCTGGTATAATATATGAGTGGATTTTAGGAGCAGACGTGGATGTCTCCAATAGTGAAGGCTGCTTCAGTATATGAGTGGTTTTTAGGAGCAGACGTGGATGTCTCCAATAGTAAGGCTGCTATACATATGAGTGGTTTTTAGGAGCAGACGGGTATGTCTCCAATAGTGAAGGCTGCTATAGTATATGAGTGGTCTTAAGGAGAAGACGTGGATGTCTCCAATAGTGAAGGCTGCTGTAGTATATGAGTGGTGTTATGGAGCAGACGTGGATGTCTCCAATAGTAAGCCTGCTATAGAGATGAGTGGTTTTTAAGAGCAGACGTGGATGTCTCCAATAGTAAGGCTGCTATAGATATGAGTAGTTTTTAGGAGCAGACGGGGATGTCTCCAATAGTGAAGGCTGCTATAGTATATGAGGTCTTAAGGAGCAGACGTGGATGTCTCAAATAGTGATGGCTGCTAAAGTATATGGGTGGTCTTGTGGAGCAGACGTGGATGTCTCCAATAGTGATGGCTGCTATAGAGATGAGTGGTTTTTAAGAGCAGACGTGGATGTCTCCAATAATAAGGCTGCTATAGTATATGAGTGGTCTTATGGAGCAGACGTGGATATCTCCATAAGTGATGGCTGCTATAGTATATCAGTGGTCTTGTGGAGCAGACGTGGATGTCTCCAATAGTGATGGCTGCTATAGTATGTAAGCGGTCTTTAGGAGCGGACGGGATGTCTCCAATTGTGAAGGCTGCTATAGTGTATGAGTGGTTTTTAGGAGTAGACGTGGCTGTCTCCAATAGTGAAGGCTGCTGTAGTATATGAGTGGTCTTATGGAGCAGACGTGGATGTCTCCAATAGTGAAGGCTGCTATAGTATATGAGTGGTTTTTAGGTGCAGACGTGGATGTCTCCAATAGTAAGGCTGCTATAGAGATGAGTGGTTTTTAGGAGCAGACGGGGATGTCTCCAATAGTGAGGGCTGCTATAGTATACGAGTGGTCTTAAGGAGCAGACGTGGATGTGTCCAATAGTGAAGGCTGCTGTAGTATATGAGTTGATGTTAAGGAACAGACGTGGATGTCTCCAATAGTAAGGCTGCTATAGATATGAGTGGTTTTTAGGAGCACACGTGGATGTCTCCAATAGTAAGGCTGCTATAGATATAAGTAGTTTTTAGGAGCAGACGGGGATGTCTCCAATAGTGAATGCTGCTGTAGTATATGAGTGGTCTTATGGAGCAGACGTGGATGTCTCCAATCGTGAAGGCTGCTATAGTATATGAGTGGTTTGTAGGAGCAGTCGTGGATGTCTCCAATAGTAAGGCTGCTATAGAGATGAGTGGTTTTAAGGAGCAGACGGGGATGTCTCCAATAGTAAGGCTGCTATAGAGATGAGTGGTTTTTAAGAGCAGACGTGGATGTCTCCAATAGTAAGGCTGCTATAGTATATGAGAGGTCTTAAGGAGCAGACGTGGATGTCTCCAATAGTGATGGCTGCTATAGTATATGAGTGGTCTTTAGGAGCAGACGGGGATGTCTCCAATAGCGAAGGCTGCTATAGTATATGAGTGGTTTTTAGGAGTAGACGTGGATGTCTCCAATAGTGAAGGCTGCTATAGTATATGAGTGGTCTTATGGAGCAGACGTGGATGTCTCCAATCGTGAAGGCTGCTATAGTATATGAGTGGTCTTTAGGAGCAGACGGGGATGTCTCCAATAGCGAAGGCTGCTATAGTATATGAGTGGTTTTTAGGAGTAGACGTGGATGTCTCCAATAGTGAAGGCTGCTATAGTATATGAGTGGTCTTATGGAGCAGACGTGGATGTCTCCAATCGTGAAGGCTGCTATAGTATGTGAGTGGTTTTTTTAGGAGCAGACGGGGATGTCTCCAATAGTAAGGCTGCCATAGAGATGAGTGGTTTTAAGGAGCAGACGGGGATGTCTCCAATAGTGAAGGCTGCTATAGTATATGTGTGGTCTTAAGGAGCAGACGTGGATGTCTCCAATTGTGAAGGCTGCTGTAGTATATGAGTGGTCTTAAGGAGCAGACGTGGATGTCTCCAATAGTAAGGCTGCTATAGATATGAGTGGTTTTTAGGAGCAGACGTGGATGTCTCCAATAGTAAGGCTGCTATAGATATAAGTGGTTTTTAGGAGCAGATGGGGATGTCTCCAATAGTGAAGGCTGCTATAGTACATGAGTGGTCTTAGGGAGCAGACGTGGATGTCTCCATTAGTGATGGCTGCCATAGTATATGAGTGGTCTTATGGAGCAGACGTGGATGTCTCCAATAGTGATGGCTGCTATAGTATGTGAGTGGTCTTTAGGAGTAGACGTGGATGTCTCCAATAGTGAAGGCTGCTATAGTATATGAGTGGTTTGTAGGAGTAGACGTGGATGTCTCCAATAGTGAAGGCTGCTAAAGTATATGAGTGGTCTTATGGAGCAGACGTGGATGTCTCCAATCGTGAAGGCTGCTATAGTATATGAGTGGTTTGTAGGAGCAGACGTGGATGTCTCCAATAGTGATGGCTGCTATAGTATATGAGTGGTTTTTAGGACCATACGTGGATGTCTCCAATAGTGAAGGCTGCTATAGTATATGAGTGGTTTTTAGGAGCAGACGTGGCTGTCTCCAATAGTGAAGGCTGCTATAGTATATGAGTGGGCTTATGGAGTAGACGTGCATGTCTCCAATTGTGAAGGCTGCAAAGGCTGCGAGGTTTATACTGAGCAGCATTTCAGCATGGTGAAATGATTAATAGCGACTGGAGGCTTGCCGAAGGGAGCCTTTTACCATAATATATATACATATATGTATATGTATGTGTATATATATATATATATATATATATATATATATATATATATATATGTGTGTGTGTGTGTGTGTGTGTGTGTGTGTGTGTGTGTGTGTGTGTTGAAAACATATATATTTCTATAGTAAATCCATATGCTCAGTGCCATACCGTCCGAGCTTCCGGACTTCCGGAGCGAAAAGTCTTCTTGCGACCGGATTATCTGCTGTGTAAAGAACACTTTATTGCATATTGGTAGGCCTAAAAATCCCTTCCGTTTTTCATAAGAAATAAATGTATCACACAGTAAATAAAAAACATCGAAAGATTTCTATACACTGTTTTGTCATTATTTCCTCGATAACAGCAATAATGAAGATCTTGTTTGACCAATTGCAGAGACGCCATTCGTGTGCACGTGCTGTCGAGTCACGAGCGACCAGCACATATTGTCTCTTCCACCGTCCAATTGGCGCCCGCCAGGTGGCGTGCTAAACTACCCTTAGCACTTGGTGCTTGAGCCGAATCCGGCCTTTTCCAATGGCATTGCATGCTTGGAAATTGTTTTTCCTATCTGTATCAAGTCATTTATAGAAAAATCATGAAAACCATATATGCTGAAGTAGTCATTTTACACCATTTCCTTCATATCGCCATACGAACATTGTGACCAAATTTAAGCATAGTGGAGCTTTTGTTCGGCGAAGTGAATGATCGTGTAAATATGCCTATCGTTATCCATCAACCTTACGCAGTTTAAAATGCATATCACATCTTTTGTTCACGAGGCGTTTTTCTCCTTTAGTATAGTAGGTGCGGGATGTTTCTCCGCCAAAATTTAATAATCGATGGCAAAAATAATCTTTTTGCGTCACATTTATCTCGTCCGTCTTGGAAAATTCATCGGAGAACTGCATCCCTGTTTGTTTGTTTCAATGCATTGCTCAGCAATTGTCGGAAAAGAAAGTAATTTTCGGTTATTGTCGGCAGCCCAAACTAAGTACCATATTTTGATCGATGACCCCGTTACTTCGAATGAGTTTCCAAATATGGTCTTTATCGTTAAATTTGACTGATTTATGCGACGGAAATATCAAAGCACACCATACTGATGCCAATCGGAGGAGACTATAGGCCTACCAAAATAGAACAAACTTGACACACTTTTATTGTTCATGAGGAATTAATTCGAGGAAGTAGAGTGGACGGAAACCCATTTTATGTGAAGGGGGAAAGGGTTAAACCAGCAAACTTTCCGGGGGTTTTTTTAAGTACCGGTAATCATAATCCATGTCAGACTGACACGTTATTTTATCTATAGTAAGGCCCCTATTAAAACTATTTTGTTTATTATCACTTTTTTCCAAATTATGGGGAGAGACGGAGGATTTTAAATTTTATTTTTGTTATCCATGATTTATTCAAATATAATCCGGAATATGCCTTTATTGAAGACATGGGACAGAAGAGACCAAAAAGACGATAACGGCTCTTTAAGATATTAAAATTATTTTAATGCAGTATTTTATTCTCATAGTACCTACCAGAGACACAATTAACCCTTAAAGCGCTGATTTAAGATTGAGTCAGTAGCTTTGCTTGGGACACTGTGCCCAAAGTGTCCCAGGGAAAGCTGTTGACTAACACTACTTTTTGCTTTAGACTAGGCTTGCTCCTATTTGAATGAAAAGTATCTTCATGTGGAAAACCACTACATGTTTAACAGTAATGAGAAAACTATATTAGTGATTAGCACTGTAAGGGTTAACAACTCATGCACATCTAATTTGGTATAGCTTTAAATGTTATACAACTAGGTATGAAATAAGCACTAGCTGGGAGATGTTTCTGACTGTAACTGGTGTCTGCCTGCTAAGAGACTTGAGAGCCATTCAGGATCCTGGTTTCTCTTGAAACTGATTTCTGGTTGCTTTCACTTGTGCCGTTTGAGTCTCTCTGCAGGGAATACAAACAGGAAAGTAGTCAAGCGAAATGTTCAGATTGTCTACTGTGTCTCAGTTTTAACAAACATCCTCATAGCCACTGTACAGCATGGCTTTCTTCTGTGGGTTGTGTACAGGCTTTGACAAATAGGGCTATATTAATCACCGTTTACTTGAACCGGGACTAATTGAACATCAACCTTATTCCTCAAAGTTTGAAACTTGTGTGATTTTAAGGAATATAAAATAAAAAGTAAGGGCGGCAGAAAATAAACGGGCGGGTAGTGATGATAAATAAATATTTTTGATAGGGCCTAAACAATGGCATCTCGAGCAACACATATTCAAGTTGCCCGCATATCCTCCGCCTCCTCTACTTTTTTCAAGGCCACCTGTGTCATGACACAGGACCGCGGCAGAAAAGCGGAGATTTTATTATTATTATTATTATTATTATTATTATTATTATTATTATTATTATTATTATTATTATAAGTAGTAGTAGTGGTATCCTACCCACACTGCCATGCGCGCTGCATCTTCCTGTGAGGATTTTTGCAACCTGAATCCCACTTATGGAACCCTGACGTCATAACAATATCACTGTGGCCCTCCACTTATCTGCCCTGGTTCTCTAAATAACAGATGGCCTTTTAAAAAAATGTATATATTGTACGAGCCACATGAGTGACCCGGTGGGCTAATAGCATTCTCACTAAAAGGGGGAAGGGATAATGCCCAGGTGACGCTGTAAAAGATAAATTTCAGGGTTTCGCTACCGATTGTGTCAGTTTGCATTGTAACTGGCTTTGGGTGCTCCCACTGGCTGTCCGGTTACATATTAGTAGTCCATGGTAACTGTACAGCACTCTGTCAATATTTTGTCCCATCAGGTTCTGCTCTATAGCTCAAAACTGATTTATTATATTCGAATATTAGCTTTTTCTGTTCCAATTATTTCTGTGGAGATGTATTATGTACAGGACGGTATGACAGGTGGCAATGAAAAAATGAAAATGAACCTGGATACAAATACGCACAGAATTTTCAAAATAAGGTGTCGAGTGTTTGGAAGATGAGTTAAATGAGTAGGATGACTAGTGAACACCACTGGTCAAACTAAAAATACAGGCCAGAGCATGAATTTTTGCCAACTAATTATTTTGCGAGGGTATGGTATGTCTTTTAACAAACTCATGACGTTTTAAAATTTCATTTGTTTTCTTCATTTTAATGATTTCTAAAAAATATTGCCATATTTATATGGACCATATAATGGCCTTCTTTTGCTGCAACATTGATCTAGGTTTATGGGCAATGGCTTATTATGAAATGAAAAGGTAGAAAGTACGTGACATAATTTTGTAATTAATCGACAAAAGTAATCAAATTCATGCCAATGAACAGTCACATGGTGGCAACGAGTTAAAGGCAAGGTTTACTGTAAAATTTGCTGTATGTTTATTTTCGCTTATTTCACTGATGGCACAGGAATTTGAAAATAAAAACACAAGGAAATAGTATTTTAACATAGGTTTAATTAGATTTATGTAAGATATATTGATTTTAAAACTACATTCAAATGTCTGAAATGTAAAAACCGAGAAATGGCATACATGTGAATCTAGCTGTATTGACAGTGATGTCATGAGAATATAGTCAGGTGGTCAATATATGTAATCTTATTTTGATGACGCACTATTTCTTTGACACTGTCAATGGGTGTGTGTTACTGACAGAAGGAAACCTGTTCATGACAAACTGTATTGTTTCTTGTATGTTAGGTACATACCATTCTATAGCAATGAGGCAAATATAAAGTGACTGAACAACTGGTAACTGCGCTGCTCCTTGATGGGTCATTTATCAGTTACGAAGGTAAAATGTGCACGGGGGTCCATATGTTGCAAGGTAATCACGCTTATTATATTTATATGGCTCCGATTAAGAGGAATAATCCATTACAGAGCCTGTAGATACAAAGCCTGAGGGTAGTTGCTCCTGGTCCACGGGTTGTTTTTTTTTTTTGTTTTTTTTTTTTTTTTGTGGGTTTTTTTGTGTTTTTTTGTTTTTGTTTTTTGTTTTTTTTTTTTTGTTTTGTTTTTGTTTTTTTGTTTGTTTGTTTTTTTTTTGACGTTACAACGGATTCCCTAGTTTCCGCGCTTTGAGAGATCGACCTGCTCGCTTTGGTTTTTTGGAGCCTTGGGGGGGGGGGGGGGATTGTCCACCATAAATATACATAGCTACATGATGTGGATAAGTGCTACCCCTCACCAACCTTGGATTTTTATGGCTGTATGCAAAACACATTCTTCCTTCCTTCCTTCCTGTATTCCTCTCTTACTCCCTCTTCCTTCTTTCTACAGTTTGACTGAAGCTTTTCGCGGAGACCGTCATAGCTAGAAAAATCCAACCTTAAGCATGACCAAAGCCCTGATAAAATCAACATTTACCCCATGGTTTAAAATAATTAATATTTAAAAAAATATGCAAATTAAAGACCCTTGAAATTTCAATCCCTTCATACCTTCAAAACTATTCCAGATAGAAGCGTCAATCCAACTTCATGTGCAAGTCTGTGCTATGGACACAACCAATGAAATGGAAATGAAAGTTGTGGAAATGAAAATTAAACTAAATAGGCACACTTGGAAAAGTTAACAGCTGAATATCTTGAAAAGTGTTATGGATAAAAATCGTCAATCCAACGTCAATTCTTACGTTTGTACCACAGGCGCATTCAATTAAATCAAATTGAAAGTTGTAGAAATCCAATTGGCACTAATTAGGCACTCTTCCAGAATACTATAGATTGAGATGTCAATCCAACTTCAATTCGCAAGTTTGTGCTACAGGCTCATCCAATAAAATGTAAGGGAAAGTTGCAAAATATAATTTATGCTAATTATGCATATTCGAAAAACTTAAATTTTGAATATCTTCAAAGGTATTCCGCAATGAGGTGTCATTCCAACTTCAATTTATAGCAAATTTTATTTTTCTATTGCTGTTGCCAAAATTCTCTGTCGCAGTTCAAACACCCTAATGATTACGCTGCATACGTTTTATATCATGTTTTCTTTTAAAGAATAAATCTTGCCTGGTGCAGTAGTTATCTGCCAGTTAGAAGCAGTACTTTAATAATGCCGATCATAACTAAAGCATGCTGCATGCTGCATGCTGAGGACACGAGTTTACTTTTCAGAGACAGTAGTATTGGTACACTAAAGCGTCAACAATGTTTTAAATTACGTTTGTAATATAGGCGCACCCAATGAAATGAAGATGAAAGTTGATGACTAGAATTTTAATTTATGCTAATAAGGCAATTTGAAGATTTACATACTTGGCCATTTCAAAAACCACCACAGGAGAAGGGATCAGCCAAATATCAATTCCAAGGAATGTGTTCAAATGCGTTTGATTATCATTGAATAAAAAATGTTTGAACACTTTAAACACTTCTCTCAAGTATTCTTATTTTTCTGGTGTTGTTGCCGAAAGTCCCTGTCGCTGCTCCTGCCCCCTAACGGTTATGTTGCAAACAGTATTCATCATGGCTTTTTCGCGTGTCTAATTTTACAGTTTACACAGACGGCAAACAAAAACTTTGCTTTCAATAAATAATGCATGATAGTTCCCGCTGATAACCCGTTTATAAATTCATTTGGCTGTTGAGGCTTGGAATTCTGTAACCCTTATATTGAATGTGAAAATAGTGATTCATTAAAGTATATGTTAGACTTAGACAGTGACTCCACCTAGTCACGTTGAACGTTGGATTCACCTCCCGTGTGCACGTTGAGCTGTTTCTCTGGAGAAGTCGCATGATGCGCCCGGGCGTAGGTGCTGCGCTTGACCATCTTTATTGTAAACCAGCCAGATTTGATTGAAAACAATCACAAACAAAACTGCCAACCCAGCGAAACAGAGCACGGGATAGATAACGTTATGCCATTATATAATACACCTTGTTCGAAACATCGCAGATACAATTACTTTCTGCTCAAATTGCATGATATAATAGACAACAATCGCACAAAGACGTCATGTTTTTCTGATTGTCTTCACTCAGCCCAGGTTAATTTGGTGACATGGCGTGCACAGACGTCGCTTATGAGCGGAAGTTTGCGGGAAGGCAAGTTTAATATCTGCGAAATAGGTATATTTCAACTTGCGTAACATTTTTGCCTTCATTTCATATCTGGTTTGGACACATTTTGCAGGCGTAATTATGTTACAATTGAGTGCAAGTTATGATCAACACAATGAATAGCAGTCGGCGCAGCTGTCCCTGTACAATGAGAGCTCGTCAAACATTGTGTCCTTGCAACCTTCAGTTGTCATTGTGTATCCACATCTCATTTGTTTTAAAGGAAAGATCATGCAAAGATAATCAATAAAATGATTTAACTGCGTGAAAGTATTATAACATAATGATTTTACTCTCAAATCGCAAGTCACATAGAACTCTCTGCTGCGACTGCAACCCACGTTTTTCCAGGAAATGTAGAGATTATTGACTAACAGAGAAAATGAAAGACCAGTAAGACTAATACAATAGTCAAGACAGGACGAGTAGATTTCTGTTTATAGTGTTATATATTTTAGGCACAATATTAGTCATGATGATGATGATGATGATGATGATGATGATGATGATGATGATGACGATGACTATGATGATTAAAAGCTACCCAGTTATACAAGAACACCAGCGGTATGGGGTGAAACGCCGTGCGCCTGCACATAAAAGCATCCAATGTCTAAAATACAAACAAACTTACAGCAAGTGTGTATGTAAAAATAAGATCACAAACTAAAAAAGAAAATTTGCTTCACAGCAAATCTGTCTCGGTGCCTTCAAAATGAGAACAGTTTGAATTGCTACACTTTGCCATTGTTCAACATGTTCAACATAATCTAAACTTCGTGTATTAGCCTAATTTTTATAAATTAAAATGCTCAGCTTTGGTTCTTGCTTAAAGGGATGTGGCCATGGTCCAAACGTACAAAGTGAAGTTTGAATGAAACTACTATATATAATAGTTTTTACGCTATTCAACATTTTAGTTTTGTGTATTTGCCTAATTTGCATGAATTATAAGCCCAGAAGAACTTTGGTTTATTGTTTACTGGATGGGGCTATGCCACAAACACATAAATTGAAGTAGGAATGGCACCTCTATAATAGTTTTGAACCTATTTAAGATTTACATTTTGCATATTCACCTAATTTGCATAAATTAAAGTCCTACAACTTTAGTTCATGTTTCACTGGATGCGGCTTTGCCACGAACCTATAAATTGAAGTTGGAATGGCATCTCTATGTACAATAGTTTTGGACATATTCAACTTTTAAATTTTTCAATGCCCCTTATGAGCAAAATTTGAAATTCTACAAAGTATACTGTCCATTATAGTGGCAAGTGTCACAAAGGTATATATGCACATTGAAATTTTGAGTCCATCTGCAATAGTTTGGAGGATATGATGCTATTAACATTTTTGTTGCATCTAAAATTTGCATAATTTTAAACATCATGACTATTCCAAATGAGATGCACAATTTCACTGGTTAAGTTAGTCACCATGGCAAGTTTGGTGGTTTTCGGAAAAATAATGAGGAAAACTGTGGACCAACTTGGTCGTAAAGAAAGAAAGAAAGACATTGGCCTTTAATTTCTTTGTTAATTTATCTGAGATGAAAGACCAGCTGCCCTATGTGACCACTTTTGTCTGGCATTAGGGGTGGTCTTAAATTGCAGGTACCACTGTACAGTGAAACCTCTCTACAGTGGGCACTCTCGCGACCAGAGAAAAGTGCCCACTCCTCAGAGGGTCAGCCCTTCTGGGCAGTATTGATTAGTATCAGGGCTGTCCAGCTGAAAATCTCTGTAGCAATTTTTTCCGAACTTGTAGCATCTTTTTCTAGTTCTTTACATAAGAAACACTTATTTTTGAGAAAATCTGTAGCAATTTTGAAGAGCTTTGTAGCAAATTTTGCTACAATGCTCCAGTTGGACAGCCCTGTTAGTATATGTGCATGTACAGTGTACACATATCATAATTCAGAGGGATGCGTATACATGCAATACAAAACTGTCTTTGTTCCTTTATTACATAAACAAATTTTAACAGATGCTGTCACCCGGGGCTGTCACAAAACTACATGTACATGTACCTGTGAACTGAGACATGCACTATACTGACTCAGTTTAGGCTATGAAGAACAGGCTTCATCTCACTGGTTACAAGAAAACAAAGACATGAGAGTGTCCAGTGAGATGACACAAATCCACACACTTTTTTTTTTCTTCAAAATTCACCAAGTTGTGAAAACAGTCATTGATGACTGTGAGTCCACACTTTGATGGGTCTAGCAAACTCAGCTCTGTATGTAGTCTATTTTTAACAAAGGATACACTCATACTTATTCTGCCTGGAAGCCCAGTCCCTTGATCCCTTGGGACTGATAAGCCCAGCAGACTCCTAGCCTCAGGCGAAAACAGACCAGCTAGGACACTGGTCAGTCTCATAAGTCATGGTGCACTTACCGCTCTGTCCAGCATTAGTGTGATCATGGAGCAGATATGCTTCTTGCATGAACAGAAAGAGATTCTCTGTATTTTATTGAGAACTTCATTACACAGTTGTTGGGAGTACCCCCACCTCCCATTTGCCATAAGACCCAAATCTTTCAAACCATACACCTAGAAGGCTGCTTATGAGACAGGTTCAAGTATCATGAATGCAAAATGGTTGCCTAGCACCATGGAGGCGTGTAACTTACAGTACAACAGAAGCCCTAGTCAAAATGTGGATTGTTAGGAAGTTCACTGAATTTAGCACACATTAAAATTCCCCAACTTTTGTTTGCATGCTATTGGATTTGCCAGATGTCTCAATTCTATATGTGTAAGTTAGAATTTTGTGTCTATCTATACAATGTTTGAAGATATAAAGCTTTTAAAATTGTAATTCTCCATTATTTGCATAATTTTAAACATCATGACTATTCCAAGTCAGGTGCCTAATTTCACTGGTGGGTCAGTCATAATGGCAAGTTTGGTGGTTTTCGGAATAATAGTGTCCGAGAAAAACTCCGGACAAATTTGGTCGTAAAGAAGAAAGAAAGAAAGAAAGAAAGAAAGAAAGAAAGAATTCTTGGAAAAACAAAATGTCTGGGTTGGCCCCAAGCCATAATTATGGAAAAAATTACCAGCGCTTGAGTATTGACGCGTGATTTTAATTGTTTCACGTCTGCAGTTATATGCTTCTTTTGGGGAAAATCTGCAGCAGCACCCGTGTTATATTTACTTCATTTTTACTGGATTAAACACAATTAACTGGGCTGTGTCGTTTATGGAATTCACGCATACCTGGTTCAATTGAACTATTCTTTATAGGAATGGGGATTTGGTGCAGTTGGCATGCACGTTTTCCATTTTCAGCTAGGTAAATGGTACCACAGGTTGCTGGTTCGAGATCCGGCCGTTCCGTGTCACAAAACATATCTACTAAACAGCATATGCTCTTTCCTGCATGACGGGACATCCGCATAGCGTCCCCAGGTACACGGGCGAATATTCTGGACAGTTGTTTCTGGGAAAACAACTCTCACCAAACCTGGACAAACACAAAGAATATTTGAAGTGTTTCGTGGCCAGTCATGTACATCTTACATTTGCCACATAACTACACTATAGTTTGCGTGACATTGACTCGATGGAGAGCTGAGATGTAAGTATGTATGTCGACAACAGAAACTCTGCTAAGCAACTTTTCTTTGCCCTGGTCGAGGCATTATTAATGTAGAGCAATGGGTGCCCAGTCATTCGGCCGCCACTGATCCATGCACTAAATTCAGATTATAGTGGGTGGTCTAGATTTATTTATTAACGTCACAGGCCAACTTTACTGACTTTGATTTTCGAATGTTCAATGATGTGGAAGAACTGCTTGAGCTTTGACTCACAGAATGATCTTATTGTGCGCATTAAGACACAGTCGATAGTACATGTTTGGCACAGCCTCGGTCTTTTTGGTGCAGCTGTTGTTTGTTTGGATGGGCGGGAATAGGGGTTGTTTTGTAAAGCAGGTAAATATCGATTATGATAGTTTTGCATCAGATTTTGATACTTACATTCTAAAGCGGACACATCAAATCATTCCATACTATGGAAACAGGCATTGGTTAGTGGTCCGGACACTGTCTGACAAGTCATGCACTGTCTGACATGGCACCTGCAGCATGACTTGCCAATCAGTGCCAGAACTACTGACTTAAGACCACAGACATGTTGGTACTTGAATGAAAGCTCTTTTCATGAAGAATTTGAATATGTAATTATCGTCTGAAATCTAGGCAAATATACGGAAAAACAGGGACCGGTATAGAATGAGTTAAATCACTGACAATAGCATTTTATTCACACACCCCGCCTGCCGTGCAGTCGCTGTATCAGTTCCATATCAGGTGTCAGGCGAAAATATTGAATATGCTAATATTTTAGCCAATTAACGTGAAATTAAAAAGTCTACATCTGAACACCCATTTGGTGCTTTTCTGTGAATATATTAATTTTAAAAATTACTTTTGTCACCACAGATTGTCTATATTTAAAGAATAAGACGAAAACTAAATTGTCTTTGAAAACGGTGTACGTTGTAAATAGAGGAAGTTATGTACAGTTACTGAAGAGTATCAAAGCAGATTATAAAAAAATGAAAATAAAGCAGTGTTACTCGCCTGTATTTTTTCTTCTTAGAAAGTATGCAATTGTGCGTGTATCACACATGTAATTTAAACTTGCCTACTCAGAAAGTGTAATTGAAAACGTGTCCCGTTTGATTTCTTTCAGAATGTTAACCCCGCACCATTAGCCCTGCAAGTGTATGTATGCATGCTATAGTCACCGTTGCCTTTACATAGTGTGACCGACAGAAGAAGGCAACATAGATAGCTGTCAACATCTTGAGAGAGCACCATTTGGTTCCCTCAAAAAGTGGTCTCTCAAGACAGGTGGTCTCACATAAGAAGTAAAATAACACGGGGAGAATAATGTCATGATTGAAAATAGTTAATAATTGAGAAATGAGGGTCGATTTTGTGTGTGTTATGGCATAATGACGCGCGTGATTGAAGCTGACATCGTGGGCGTGGCGTACGCCAGTGAGCCTCGCCCAATACCTAAAGCGGCTGGCTTGGCTGTTCTTCAGCCAACCTGGGGTTGTATAGCGGAGAAAAGTTGTATTGCAAGGCTCGCCAATACAAGATTTTATTATCTTACAACCTCATGTTTGCTCTTCTCTCTGAGTGGTTTAAATTTATTTGGTTAATTGGCCCCTCAAGGATTCATTTATGATCGTGTCATTTATAAATGGGGTACACGTCGGCCCGCTTCATATCAGTGGGGAATTTTCCAGAACGGTAAAAAACTCTCTCCGATACCAAGGGGCCAAGCTGTGGAACAACTTACCCCCACACATCAAAGCATCTACTGATTTAAATCACTTTAAGACGTTAATCAAGGCATGGCTTTGCCCCTCCTGCTCTTGTTCTATGTGCATCCTATGTAAAACCAGGGTTTAGGAAGATTAAAATTCTTCCAAATTTGAGGAAACCTTGTTAGACCGGCTGTATATAGTCTCATTGTGAGTTCATTGTATATACCATCTCATCACTTGTCACTGTTTCCTCTTTTCATGGTCGAACAATAGTGCTGTTGCGCTAATGTTTTTTATTTGTACAATTCGACTTGAAATAAAGATTATTATTATTTTCCATTTTCTACATTATCCACACCTTTTATATTCTTTGGGGCAAGGCGGGTTGGGGAGTTGGGATTCCAATAGGAGGTATTCATATTCAACTATATAATCTGCGGAACTGCTGTGGTCCCATCTGTTGCTAGGCAGCAGAGCTTTGAGTTCACCATGATGAGGGCACTTGTACCAGTTTGGCTACTTACCCATCCAGAAATAAGAATTTTTTTGCAAAGCAAATGGAATTTTTATGTGTATTTGGTATCTTCTGTTTTAAAACATTGTGAATGAATGACCCTTCGTGAGCTTGTTGCTTTCTCAAGTTGTTAATTTTAACCCAGAATCTCATTTGGCCCTGCCTGATACACGAATCTGCCCTCCATCCTGTCAAGTTCCTTGCTACAGCTTAGATGGCAATACCTCCAATTGAGTGGTCATTTCTCAAGACAAGGACCGCCGCACTTGTCTGAGATGGAAAGTACTTCACAGTTGAGAAAGATACCGGAAAATTAAAATTGGTTTACCTGGATCTTGAAGCTTTTATGGCTGTTTATTCCTCAACTTGTACGCCAAAGTTAATTTTATGCTTACACGGATCGACACAAAAAACGATACCTGAAAGACCGACAGGCGTTGAAAAGACGTTTTTATTATGATCTGTTGGCTTAAATGACCATAAAATTTTCCAAATAATAAAATTATTATTATTATTATTATTATTATTATTATTATTATTATTATTATTATTATTATTATTATTATTATTATTATTATTATTATTATTATTATTATTATGCATGTAGCATGAAAACACTTGCATTTAACGATAGACGCTTCTGCTCTCTGTTGAGTACGAGTATACATTGGAAACAGATCCCTTTACACAGTAAAGCGAAGATGCGAGAGTATAAAACATAAACAAATACGGAGATTGATGGTACAATATGTTGTAGATACTCCGTATATATAATGAAGAAGCCTTTGATGTAATCCGTACAGCCACAAAAAGACTAAGAACAGCGTTTGTGTACCTAGATTTAAAAAATAGCAATATTCTGCAAGGAAATCCTCTGGGTACCCTGCGGCCATGTTGATAATGTTCTGAATGCTTTAGCCCCGTGTTGATCCATATTTGTTATTTCTTATCAGTTCGGAATGAGTAAAAGGTCTGTATTATGGATGCGCTGGCTTCTCAACTTTATTATGTAAAGCTTGTGTGGCATGTGTGCGCCACATGTCAGAAATAAGGCGTTGGGAATCAATCTGTACAACACAGACCTATACACGTCATGTTATCCACTGTGAACGAGAATATTTGGGGTCAAAGTGTGGGAATCATTTGTTTTGACATTCATATTTACATCCATTGCTCGGTCGGGGATAACGCGTCCAATAATGATCTGAAAAAGCGCAAAGATGTTAAAATATGGTTGGCCGATACTTAATTGGAATGTGTAACTTAAACATTCCTTGTTCAAAACAGTCTTTGGGGTTCTCTTTCTGGTAGTTCTCAATGAATGGTTCTAAAGTGCATCAGTTAATGTTTTAAAATATCTTAATTATTTATTCAGTTAGTTTTTCAAGTGAATTTGTTCCGTGAACTCACAGTATGTTTTCAGTTTGCTATTGACACTGGCATTCCCGCTTCATCGATGCGGAGTCCCAGAGCTTGCTATTCTCTGTTAATTGCATCCGCCAATTTTAATTGTAAGCGGTTAATTAGTTGTTTTCAGTTTTGCACAGACAAGTCAACGTTGCTGAAAAACGCAAATTTGTTTCGAATTAAGCTCCATTTTACACCTGTTAAAATTGTAATGTATTCATCATGAGAAATACCCATTGGACGGTTCTACATTTTCATCATTTTCAAGACCGTACACACACGAAGTAATCTTTTTCTTTACCCATCCCCTCTCAAGACAGGGTATCTTGGTTGAAAATGACTTCCCAGTTCCATTGACAACAGGGGAACAGAAGTTACGGAAGAGCTGTTCCACCTTTACTTTGTTATTCGAAATAGACCTTTAAATGTATCAGCAAGATTTATTGGGCTTACGAGGCCAGGATGAAATAGACCTATAAATGTATCAGCAGGATTTATTGGGCTTACGAGGCCAGGATGTTCAGTCTTCTTGTTAATATCCATTGGCAATTACAATGTCTGTTTTAATTACTTAATGATTATTTCATTGCAATGTTAAAAGAATGCAGCACCGTCTACCCCACCCCCACGCCCACCCCTATACCCCCAGTGGACTGCCTTTATGCTGGTGAAAATGAAAGTAATGAACCCTCCCTCAGTTGATCTGCTCATCCCGCGGGTTCGCTTGAAATGATTGCTGCCACTGGCGTCTCGACACTCAACGCAATTTGGCAGTAAATCGCCAATATTGTTGGAGGAAGAATGAAAATTACAAACATTTGCACTTAAGCGACACAGACGCGGTTGATATAGGTGGCTGGGTTAATACGTGAATGCCTGTGGACTGCTCCTTGACCCCGAGTTATACACATTCCTGGAAGATGCAAGTGATTACATTGCACCTGCTTCCCCCCTGCCACAGATGGTCTCCTGTGGGCCTTCCGAACACACTACACTAGTGCAGTTTCATTCAGCGTGTCCTGCAGGAGCCATTCAAGTTTTCTTCCCACAGGTAGCTCCCACCGACACACCTGTATAACTTGTGTTCAGCTCATAAATATTAGGAACTGGTAGACATTACTGACATGTGCTGTTACGTGCCACAGACATGTTGGTGTACCAAGAGGTGTTGTGCGGAGATAACGGGTAAGATTGTATGGCTTCACAGGACGCTGCAGCTGCTGAGTTTCCCAATCTGTGGCATCAGTTGTCCCAGGTGAGTGCATGATAGGTCAGACACGGGTCTGCAGGTGTGACTCAAATATACCATTTTGCTAATTTCGGATGTACTTACCAAGTGACAACGTCGTTGGTCATACCATCTTGTGTTTAAGGGACCTATAACATTTTCTTGCTTATCATTTTTTTTTTCAAATTTTGGTTTCCTCAAATATTGATGAGGAGTACGATATCATTTTGATGGTTTTAACATGCAACGGCTAAGTCTTGAACCAGCTACCTTCGTCACCTATGGCCACATCCCCCTTCTTTAAGGAGGATGAAAAAAAAAACAGTTGATAGGGGAACACATGCGTGAGTGACATGCTCATCAGGGTTGACTGCATAAGGGCAAGTGCGAAGCTCTGGTCAAGCCTTTATTCCAGAATGTGGACATAAGTCTGACGGCATTAACTCTTTCAGTGCCAATCACGACTTAAGTCGATCTACTTAAGTCAAACTAGTCTGAATTATCACTAGGATCCCAGATTCGTATTCCTCGTAAAAAGACCTTTCATTCAAATATCAATATGCTTATAATTCCAGACAGAATATCCCAGGTCAACATCTTTTCTCGGCGCGTATTGGGCGCATTGCGCCCAATGCGGGCCGAGAAAAGCTGTTGACTCAGTCAAAAGTATGACACTGAAAAAGTTAAGGGATACCGGATTTTTAAACAAGTTTTGACCACACTAAGGTCTGTTCTTAAACCAGCAACCTGTGGCACCTGTTGCCTGGTCGAAAGTGGAAAACGCACATAATAAAATGAAAGATTTTCCAGCTGTTTTATTTAATGTATTAAACCTTGGTGTTATATCCTTTACAGGTATTTCAACACTGGCACACATCTGTTGAAAACATGGCAAAGTACGGAAAAACAATTAAAAGTTGATATTAAAATTGGTAAGCATTGTAAAGACTTGGGGCATTCTTCAATTTGATATTAGTTTTTACTGTTATAGATAGACCACCAGGTATTACCTATTGTTGTCCTATAGCAATATCCTGGAAATTTCATTGACAGTTTTTATATTACTAAAAGGGATTTTGGCATTCTGTTGGGATGTCCTGTAAAGTCAATTTTGTGGAAATAGAGTCTTGAGAGAACATAAAGTATCCAAAGTGCTCAAAAAGTATTTCTGGCATTACGCATATCCAATATGTTATGGTAAACTGTACCACGTGTGTGGGGCAAGCGCTGTGCTCTAAATGGAGGTAATTTGATATTGAGGAATGGTCTCTGTAAGGTTCTAAGCTGAACGTAGTTCCACCTAATGACTTTTTGTTATACGCATAGCTGAATACCATTTTTAATTATTTTGCTTAACATTATTGTAAATATTCTGAACGCAGCATGGAATTAACCCCACTCCACCGGGCCCCCCCCCCTTTCCCGGTAATGGGGGAGAGCATTTACTGAACCACAGTAGAAACAAACCTCCTCAAAGCAGCAGTATATTTTGGCTTGCAGTGGCTTGTGTGCAATCCAGATTGGCTTTGGCATATCTTTTGTTCTTGTTTTCGGTGTCATCAGCAGTGTCGAATAAATTCGACCCGCGTGTGTACTATGTCTCCCACTCTGTTGGGAGGTTTAATGCTATCAGAACATTCCCTCTGTTATCTCAAAAAATGAAAACGTGTGCCATTACTTAAACAAAAATGAAAAGTAAAAAACAGGGGCGCTCAGAAATGAAGAGCTGGCGCTGATAATAAAAAACAAACAAACAAACAAACACCCAAACACATTTTCACGATGCTTCAGCATGGTAGCAAGGCATGCATATGAGTCAAAGGTTAATGCATACAATTTTCAGAAAATATAATGTTCTGTCTAAGTTTCTTACAAAGTACTATATATAATGCTTTTTGCACCTGTTTTTTTAGAGTTCTTACAATGCGAACTTGTCTATTTACTCGTGAATTTAAAAGGCGTGAGACTGATAAACAACAAGTTGGCCAGCGCATGAACCCAGACAAAAATGTTACTGAAGGTCCCAAGGTTTCCATTAACCCTTTGATGGTCACAATGGGACTGATTTCCAAAGCTTTCCCCCGCGCCGAGGAAAGTTGTTGACCTAGGTCGTGCCAAGATAGGTCTCCTGGACAGTTCTCAGCAAAATGATTTCTCTTACCTTGAAATTAAATTAATGGCATTAAAGCAGAGAACCATTTACATCCGGGTTCGTTTGGTGATTTTAGCGCGAAAGGGTTGATGTATTAACTGATTGACGGGTGAACTTCTCTGTCGTTGATGACATATAACGGAGATAACAACTGACAGTTGAGAGAAAGTGAGCATGTACTGGTGGGAGATAATGACGGATGCTTGGTGCCGCCATTGATGTGGGGATGACATGCACATTAGAGTGGGGTTGTATGCAGCAGGTGTCCTGCCCCTCACTGTGCTCAGCCAATCAAGTAATCGCGTGTAGCAGCTACATGCCTTACACATCACTATGCTCAACCAGTCAAATGCTCGTATATTCCAGGGGGCGTACCCATCACGTTCCTCAGCCAATCTACCGCTAGACGCAAAAATGACACGTGTGTCGGCCATATATTTGTGATTTCGAAAATATTTCAGCTATTTTCTGTTGACCCTCATCAGTAGCCTTTCAAGAGGTTCGTGGCAAGCTGTCAGTCGACCAAGGAAGGTCAGAACTGGTATGAGACAAGCTAATTCACTGATGCTACCCGGAACCGCGAGTGAAGATGAGCGCATTGATTTTCAGCGTTTTTTGCTGGATGTCTCCCCATGTGTTAGCCATATGTTGACCTTGTCTATCTCACTTGACGAAGGGCGAGCTTCAAACTTGTATGTCTTAACTTGAACACTAATTATGTGCCAGATAACTAGTTCAGAAGTTCAGTTCCTGTGTTGATACTCAGTAAATATATACATATATATATATTTATTTATATATATGTGTATATATACATATATATGTATATATATGTGTGTATATATGTATATATATATATATATTTACTTTCAATGGAACATGACCTTTAATATTTGTATCAAAATACCATAGGCATTCTGCATTCCAGTGAGTTAAGATGCTTATTCAGCCTACAGTGGGCTCTATAACTTTGTACTGACGATCCATAGGGAAAGCATAAAATGGAGGAAGCAGCACTCTTTGTGAGAAATATTTAAATAAAAAATGGTGCATGCCATAACGTATGTTTGAAACCCAGTTGAATTACGTCTTTTGATGTCAGAATTGAAAGTCACTTGACAAGAAACAATAGGTCTGTAACACCAGCCTGTGCTCGGCTGACTTAAAAATACTCACCCCAAAATAAGCCATACCCTGGACTGAACTGAACTGAACTGAACTCAGCTGGGCTGACTTTCAGCTGGTCACACTGGCAACGGCCAAATGCAAACAGTTAATGAATACCACTGTGGCACAGATACGTGTTTTAATGGCATACTTTTACAACATGTAATTTGTGTTGGTCCATGTTTGTGTGCTTGACCTATCGCATTTTGTGTGACACAAAGTGCAGAGAAATTATAGCCGGGAGATGAACAGTCATGTCATGTATCACTGTGATCCAAATATGACCTAGTGACCTAGTTTTACAATATATAATTTATGGTAGGCCTGCTATATGTTCATGTGTGTGATATCTTGACACAATATCAAAACACGTCGAAATTACACCATAGGGGTAAACAGTACATTAACGTTACACCGTGACCAAGATACTTGACCCGGTGACCTAATTTTAATTCATGACATATATTGTAGTCGTGGTATCTGCCTATATGAAGTTTTACGAGACACAGATTTTTAAAAAACCAACTTGTAGGGTAGAGAGCAAAAGTATACGAATTCATCACTGCAACCTAAACATTTGAACCACCGGCCTAGTTTTGTTACATGACACACCTATAGGTTTTGAAAAATGTACATGTGGCTTCTTGAAACAAAGGGAAAGCTCAAAGCAGTTGTGCCCTACACATACGCATTAGCATTACCTTATACATTGGTATATAAATGTATAGTTATCAATTGTAATTTATTGCGCATGACGCAAATTAAGAATTTATTAAAATCAGGAAATGGCAGCATCCCCTGGTTGTCAACATCTGTGGTAGCGGTTTAACTGAGATACAGTCCCAAACGGTTTATGGGTTAATCAGGCCATTCGCTTTGTACATAAAAACAAAGCCACCAAAAATTTCCTTGGAAAAAAGTCACCTCATCACCCGTGTAACAAAATAGAAAACTAAAAGCACCAAGAACTGTCGCTGAGTGACTTTCAAGAAATTAACAGAACAAAACTGTCTCAAGAACGATGATTTTAAGAAGCGTTTGCACCGGGAAATACCCATCAGTTGTGAAGAGGATATCACAAAAAGTTTGCGTGCAAACACATATGTCAAAACTCGTATTTGCTGATCATTATCCATACTTTGAAAAATGCTAAAAATAAGAAAATGACAGTAGTGTGATATCCCAGATAAATTTGGTACAAATAAAGTACAGAAATGTTTCTACCAAGTTTGAAGAAAATTTAGCAAGAGAGAAATCGAAAAATTCACACAACAAAATTTCAGCAAATGAACAAATTAAATTTTAGGGGTACCAAGAGGATGACCCCCTCAAAGTTGAAGGGAATGGACCATCTGGGTTTAGAGAAGATGATATATGAAGATTTGAACAATGATCCAAGTAGCCAATGAATGGGTCAGCAGGATTTCATTCTGGACAATAAAACCCTGCTTGATCCTGTCATGACAAGGATATATGGTGTGACAATAGTAGAATAAAGTTTGCTTGATCCTGTCATGACAAGGATATATGGTGTGACAATAGTAGAATAAAGTTTGCTTGATCCTGTCATGACAAGGATATATGGTGTGACAATAGTATAATAAAGTTTGCTTGATCCTGTCATGACGAGGATATATGGTGTGACAATAGTACAATAAAGTTTGCTTGATCCTGTCATGACAAGGATATATGGTGTGACAATAGTAGAATAAAGTTTGCTTGATCCTGTCATGACAAGGATATATGGTGTGACAATAGTAGAATAAAGATGAACTGTCTCTACGTGGCCCTGAGAGTTACTTTATGCTACAGGGAATATGGAAATTTTATCTATATTTTATCGACCTATTTTACTCACATGCTACCACTACAGGCGTTGATGCCAACATGAATACATCTAAGATATTTGATGCTAGCACGCAATGTATTAGCCATCAGGAATTTGAAGCCGATTTGATGCCTTGTAATTTTCCCACTGGAAGTATTATAAGCAGTTGAATTTGCTCAATGTTTTGTGCTTCTTTTTGCATCAAATATGATATGGGTGATCAGCCAACAGATTTCTTTTACTTAATTTAAGCGCATGCGCCGATGGTGTGCAAAGGGGAGTTGCTACCTGAGTTTCTAGTGGATTAAAGCAAGATCTTTTTGCTTTTTTCGTTTGTTTCCGTTGTATCGATTAAATCAAAGAGTATCAACAACCCGTAGCACATGTATTAAACATCAAAAGTAACTTACTGGCATGCTGTTTTGATGAAACACATGTCAGTAGGTTAAGCGAAAGTGGAGGAAGTACTGCACATAGGCTCACTCAGTTACACAGAATGAAACCTTAAGGCGCCGCGTGTGGTGGGAAGTAAATAAAATTGTTGGTATTGTGGAAAGTGTGGGCACGGCTGCCTCTAAATTTTTTTTTCAATATATTGATGACAGTTTATTACTTCTGACTTAAGTAAAAAAAATCGAGGTACTTTCCACACAGCAGAATTGCCAGTAAAATATCTTATGTCGGCAGCCGAGTTGCCACTTAGTTATCACAGCCGAGTCACCAGGGAAGTATCACTACAGAGTTACCAGTAAAGTATCACAGCCAAATTGTCAGGAAAGTATCACTGCCGAGTTGTCAGTAAAGTACCGCAGCCTCCACCATTTTCTGTTGTGGCAAATACAGTGCCCTATTGTACTGCACTCAGAATGTTAATAACACACATATATTACAATGCTACAGCGTCTGTATTACCAAAAAGAGTTTACTCTGTGGTGGCAATCGAACGTAATATAAGATGGGTATACGTCAGAAGAGAATTAAGTTTTTATTACTTTTTTTTCAGTATTATATTCATCATGAACATAAAAAAAGTGTAGAGAGTTGACATTTACCAGAAATATTAATGCCATCATGAACGTTCTCTAAATAGGTACATGCCAGTAGAGAGGAAACTTTTTGCACAATTCTTGAATTATGGGAATACCCAAGACAAGATAGTTCAAGTGAAAACGCCATGTACAATTGTCGGACGTCTGAGCCCGCTATGCATTAGCCCCTCTTTACCAAATGAAACAAGGTTATTGCAGACACAGAAGGCCTATAACAAGAACGTAACCACACACACATATACGTGCACACACACGTACGCACACACACACACGCGCGCGCGCGCGCACACACACACACACAAACGCACGCACATACACACAGATGCATACATATATGCATAAAATTCAACTTATTAGAGTATTGCGCTGTGATCCCTTTCGTGGGCATAAAAGGCATTATCTTCAACCAACTGCCAGCAATTAAAGAAAACAACTATTGATATAATATTCTGTTTTCTGAAAATTAGTCATTAGCATGTTAATGATGAAAACTTGATCGATATGTTATATGCCAAGGACTTAAATATCTCTTGTGTGTGACAGAATAAAAATTGACACTAAAGAACCCGCTAGGCAAACATTACATGCATAGAATAGACAGTGACAGGTTAGCTTATGGAGAGCAAAGAGTTCGGACTGCGGAATAGAGTAATGACTACCAGAAAGTGGATCTGATCAAAAAGACACAAATACAATACCTAGCTTTCTCTTTTTAACAAACTGTACAGGTCAAATTAAGTGAATTTTTAAGTTGTGAAAGAAGACAGAATAGCGAATCTACACCGTGCAGCATCTGGTTTCGTCAAAATACACACATACCAGCTTTTCCTCGACGATTTTATATAAGCTCTTTTGACACCTTTTGATCTGTTTTCTTGACTGTTTACGCCAACCGGTGGCAACTTTTAGCATTATGCAGATATCCAAAGAATGTGCATATAGAAGTCAAAATTTTCACGTTTTGAACGTATAACAAAAGGGGGAAATATAAATATAAGCAACAAACTTCATATACATTGCGTGTATGAGTTGATAGCCGATAGTAGTTGACAGGCATTTGTACCATGGACCACGTTAGCGCTTATGGCAAACGTAACGCAAATAATTGTTATTTCTGAAAGAACTGAGGCTTAAGTCAAACCCCCCGCCTGACACTGGATTTAAAGTTTGACTCGTGTTTGATACTATATACTTTACGCACACTGACCCCGAAAACCTTCTCTCCTAATTGTGTGATGTTATTTCACACGTTACACAATTTCTCATTGTATGTTTCCTTGGATACATTTAATCCCCCCCCCCCCATTTATATGTAGTTCAATAAATCATCATTTAATCATCAATCATTCTATTTTTATCTTGTTACTATCCTTATTATCATCATTATTATCATCATTATTATTATGGAAATGGAATTGGTGCTCTGCTGGTGGTGCTTCACAATGGATCAGTGTCAAAAAGAAAATATTGGTTTGAGTCTGTCAGCGCTAATCACAAGAACAAGTTACTGATCTAAATTGTCAGAATGATACAAAGTTCAAACCTGAATTCATAGAAAGTATCTTTTATTGAAGTGCCAGCATACCTATAGTTCAGCACAAGGTAATAATGATCAAAATCTACAGCTTTTTTAGACACTGTTGACTCAGTCTCGGATATATTATGGAAAGGGTTAATAATTCTGTCTGAAAATGTTATATTTCTAAAACACGATATATAGTCGTTCACTTCTTCGACTGCAATATGTGAACGTGTATACATTCAGCAAAGCCGTGCTCGTACTTGAAAAGCATGCATCAACGGTGGTAATAAAGATGTTTATGATTGATACCATGCAAGCATTGGCTCAACGTTCACACCCGATGTTGGCCCAGCGTTATTTTGTTCGTGCCTTTCACTCGCCTAACGTGTCTTTCCAGCAAAAACGTGGGGCCTGTATTGCGCCAACATAATAAACTTTAATTATTACTCGAGCAATACTAAGATGCGGCGAAGTTGTTGGTTAGCAAGATACGTTGGGTCAACCTTAGTTAGCTTAACAGTACAATGTAGCTGAGAGGATTGCTCCAATGGGGGCTTATGTTTGCATGCTGTCACACATAGACGTATACATAATCTGTATATGCGTGATTGTGTGTGTTTATAAACCACTGAACTTCTACAGTGTATATTTTGAAAGTTTGAGCCCTGGCCAGGCAGTCTTGGTTCCAATAACCATCTGTTATAAGCTGCTTTGCACACGCCTACTTATATATCAAGTGACCTTTAGCTTGAGCTTCCTGCTCCCTGTTCCTGGCCAATATGCTCATTGTCCTCCATCTCCTCCGCTGCTTGTAATTGCTTCGTGGTTTTTTTCTCTCCTTTCACCTCCCGTGCTTCATGCTGACATTCTAATTTGGCTTTCAACAGCCACATTTATTTTTAATACTTTGCTGGGGGTAAATGACTTTCACAGAGGCAAACGGTATGTGAACACTGAGCTTAGTCCTACAGTTCTCAGACTCCAGACTGGCGTACCACTACGACAAGGCAGCATGTGACGCCAGCTATCCAGTGCGCTCTTTTTGGCTCTTAACTGCACAAAAATCAGGTTGCGGACACTGTGTGTATTTAATCCTGTTCTACAAGGCCAAGCAACCTCATCTTGTGGCCATATGTATGGACTCACATCTCCATGCAACTTTTCTTCCAGTTTTACTGTTCAGGGGTAGAAATTAACTTATTTTTCAAGTTGCTCCGGGGTAACCACAGCATTTTTACAAGTTTTACCCAGTTTTCCACCACATGAGAATCGTAGTTAGCTTGTTAAAAGACACAGATATTTATAATGTTGCAATTACAAACGAACAATAAAGATTTGTGCACAAGAGCTTTATTTTTCACCGCTGTGACAACGGCGTTCTCGCACGAAGAAGATTCTAGGCTCTGTATTAAGTGTTGCCACAGTTGTTGGAAACGACATGTTCTGCTGAAGATAGAAAGTTTGCCCATATGAAACCAGCTACGGAAACTAGAAAAGAGGATTTGCTTCAGAGCAACTCTGTCTGTGTGTCTTCAAAAGTTGTGAGTATTGAATGCTACAACTTTTATCCTTTGGTACTTCACATTCCATTAAGTTTATGGCTGGATGCAAATTTTAAAGTCCAAATGACCTTGACCTTTGACTTTTTGAGGTTATATGTTCTTATAAAAATGTGCAGTGTTGCAATACCTACAATTTGAGTCCAACATGATTAGAATTGGATGGAAATTGGCCAAGTTATGACTGGAGGAAACTTTCAAAGGTCCAAATGACCTTGACCTTTGACCTTAAGAGGTCACATGTAATTTGAAAAATGTGCAGTGTTACAATAGCTACAATTTGAGACCAACATGATCAAAATTGGATAAAAATTGACCAAGTTATGGCTAGAAGAAAGCCACCATCGAAAGTAGCCCTTGACCTTGAAATGACCTTTGACCTTGAGATGGGTTCTACCTGAAGTGAACCTTGACCTAAAAAATGACACTTTGGCCTAAAATTGACCTTTGACCTTAACATGACTTTTGACCTTGATATGACCTTTATATTTGAGATGACCTTTATCTTGCAATAATCGAACTCCTATACACTCCGAACCACATCTACTATATTATATAAGATAGGGAAGATTTAAGTGTGATTGTGCCAAGTTTGGAGTTTCTATATGTAATACTTTCCAATGAAATGTGGGACAAATTTGCCTGTAAAGAAAGAAAGAAAGAAAGAAATAAAAGAAAGAAAGAAAGAAAGAAAGAAAGAAAGAAAGAAAGAAAGAAAGAAAAACAATATGTATGTGTTGGCACACGGACATAATAAAGTTGCCTGACACGAATGAAACTTGCTGGGGGCACGTAGAAACCCACTAATTTCGACCCTCGCTGTTCCTCTCCGATTGGGTATATATGACAGCACCTACAATATGCACAGACAAAGCATAAGCTAGTATTAGCGAGGAACACTTTGGTTTCATGGTAGGACGTTATGAAATAGACTCAGGTCCCGGACTTATTTATGAGTTTCTGGAGTGGATGTTGTCTCTTTTAACGTCGGCATAATTAATGTACACGTCAAAAGTCACATAGAGGCACACTAAGACTGCTCGTTTTTTTGTTTTTTTGTTTTTTATGGGGAGGGGGGGCTAGTTGCCCACATAGTTGTGCGATCAGAAAAAGAAAGCTTGATGTTTGGGAATATAAGTTTATAACTACAGAAACACAACATGCTACAAATTGAGCCAATATGTTCTACAGTTTGTTTATAATTATGTCGTCTGAACACTTGCACACCAGAAACATCTTTCCATGCATAAATCATACATTTTATTTTCATAAAAAAACAACCACAGAAAATAACATATGCCTTGCAGGTTACTTCACAGGTGTCGACCAGAGACCTTCGTGCTTTATGCAAATTTAATGAGTATGACTGTTGATTCTGCGGGAGAAACCCAGAGAAATTGTATATGGAGCCTTCAGGTTAACTGCGAAAATTACTTGCAAAGTCTTACTGTTCAGTCAGGAACCTGTCAATGGCTTCTTGGAACACCGCCATTCCGGGACACAAGTGTCACACTTAAGGCTCCAACTGTACACGCTACGCTTTTTTGTAACCACTAACAAAAAGCACTTTTATTTGTGCCTCAATCTTTACAGTGGTGCAAATTACATTTCTCAAAATCATTTTCCATTCAGTTGCAATGTAATACACAGTACTCTTACTCATCAAAATTAAATAAATTAACTGTTCTAGTGTAACTTGCAATAAAAGTTCTCGTCTGAATAGTTACGAGGATTTTAAGTTAAAATTTCTCGCGAAAAGGCCTTTCATTAAGGTGTAGCATACCCTTATTTTTACAGAAGAGGCAATGGTCAAGGTCAAGGTTAAGAACAATAGTTTAGCGCTGAAAGAGTTAACATCTTGAACGAATATGAAGCCCACAAAAATGCTCTGTTTGATAGAAAGCTTATAAGGTACATTAATATAATATGGGCATTATGCAGATTAAATATAACGTAAAATGTATAAAGAAATAAACTGCGGTGTGATATGGTTATCCTGAAAAGCGAAAGAAGACACTTTTGGTCAGACAAAAAATATACCAATGAAAAATAAGTGACCTTTACCTTCACTGCGACAGTTTAATCAGCCAATTGTATTGTCTTTCATCAAATGGTCTTTTGTGAATAACTGATTTGCTGATCGCCATCTTCAGAAATGAGAAATAAATCACTTATATTTTAGCTTTGTAGAACTGTATATGCCATAATCGGAGCAAACTGGGCTAGATTTCTGTAAAGATGGTGTAAAACTTGTGTAAAGATGATATTGTACCTGACTTATTAAGATTTCTATTAGGATGATGGCATACCTGAGACATTTCACTGTGACAATTTCAATGTATATAATGTTTTCGTGCATCTGATATGCGCAATATCAGCACCACATTGTGACCACCCTTTGTACATTTTCTATTAGATAACACTTTTCCGATGTTTTTCTTTAACTTTATCATTGTACGCATGTATAAAGCTTTTTGATAGAGTACATTATATTAAACGTTTTAATCTATTGTTAGATAGGGGTATGAGTCTAGTGAAAGCTAGATTATTGTTAAATATGTATACTCAGCAAAATGTGAAGGTTGTCTGGGATAACGCTGTGTCTGAGCCATTCAATTGTACTAATGGTGTGAAACAAGGCGGAGTTCTCTCCCCTATTTTATTTGGCGTGTACATAGATGAGTTGCTTATGCGTTTAAAAACACCGGGTTTCGGATGCTATATAGGTCACACTTTTGTAGGAGCACTGGCATATGCTGATGACGTGACACTTTTGGCGCCAACTTCAGTTTTCATTTCCAAGATGTTAGAAGTTTGTTCTAAATTTGCTAAAGAATATGTCCTTTTTAATCCTTCCACATCTAAGCACATTGTTATTGGCAATACAGATGCATATCCTGGTGTTCTTTTAGATGATTCCATTATTCAAAGTAGAGTTAATCAATTCGAGCACCTTGGCAACATCATTGGTAAGAACGCTTTTCGGGACAGTATTGAGACCTGTATCCGACATTTTCAGATACAGGTCAATATCTTCATGGCTCAATTTGGTAAAGTTTTTCCAGACGTCAGATATCAACTATTCAAAACGTACTGCATGCCTCTGTATGGTTGCCAATTATGGGATCTCTCAAAAACAGAAGTTGAACATTTCTATACCGCTCGGAGAAAAGCGATTCGATTTATCTGGCGACTTCCCTATAGGTGCCATAATATATTATTGCCGCTCATTTGTGAAGATGTACCTGTTGATACACAACAGCACAAGAGGTTTATGAAGTTTTTTCATCGGATTGTAAAGAGCAACAATAAAGTTCTTAATATATGTGGGCAACTTGCTGTAGACGGATCTCAATCAGCAGTATGCAACTCGATGAATTTAATGGTTTCAAGGTATAAAATCGACAAATATAATCTGAAGAAGCTAAACTTAAGTTCCTGTTTGAAGCGCATCCACAGAAGCACACCCTCTGTAGCTGATACCATAGTTGATGGGACCAATTGTACTGCACAATTTGTCAGAGAACTTTGCCTTGCTCGCAATGGCAAATTAAATACTATATTCTAACGGCAAGATATTTGTGACACCATAACAATGTTATGCACCAAACCTTTGTTGTGAATCACACATACGATCCACAGGTCCTTCAAGGTGAAGATTGATATTCTTGATATTCTTCATACTTCAATGCATGTGGTGGACGCATTTTTTTTTCTTTCTTTCCTTCAATGTATGATAATTTTTTGTATGTGTACCTGCTGAGTACGAATAAAGATATATATATATATATATATATATATATATATATATATATATATATATATATATATAAGATGATATCACAAAGATGTGCTTGCACGTTGAAACAGAACATACTATCACAGTAATCCAAGTCCTCCGTGTCATAAAGCGCCCGTCTGACGTACCAGTAATCTTGTACCAGTGCAGAACTGACGAGTATGATGCAATCAAATGTGTGCAGAAGTTATTAACCAGAGCTTCATGAAAAGCGAAACTGATCCCCTTCTGGGAATTCATTTGTAGCTATATGTAAATAAGTAATAATGATAAAGCATTTACAAAGTAAAATATACATTGACCATGATCACATTTGGGATTACAGATGACGTCAGAAATAATCGTTGCATCATCCATGACATCAGAAATTGTCTTCACATCACAGACAATGTCGAGAACATCGTAAATGCATTACGTACCGTTATACATAGTTTAACTTACCCATGGCTAACAAACGCTAAATACACCTTGATCGATACAAAACGCTTGTGATATATCGCCACAAGAGGCAACTAAATATTCATATGGATGCCTTTTGACTTTGTGGAGCGGCGGTGTAACTCTTGGGAACTTAAGTAAAAAATTTGCATGAACCGCTCGACACAACCATATATGGATTTACTTCACTGCTCTTCCAAAATATCGAGAGTCCTACGAAAAATGATTACCGATGATGTCTTTTAAGTCCCATAATATATACATGTAATTACATGAAAATACCTAAAAAAGCTTACAGCTCCTCTGTCTTTTTACGTAAAATGCTCATGTCCACGACAATCCATAGACCATATGAGTGGGTCATGGTGCACTGGCCGATGTTTCATAGAGCAAATCAGTCGGGGCACGGTGCACTGTCTCATGTTTCATAGAGCGTATCAGTCGGGTCACGGTGCACTGTCTCATGTTTCACGGAGCGTATCAGTCGGTCATGGGGCACTGTCTTATGTTTCATCGCCCACACAACTTTCTTGCATTGTGCCCACCGACTGATTGTGTGTGTGTGTGTGTGTGTGTGTGTGTGTGTGTGTGTGTGTGTGTGTGTGTGTGTGTGGGCCTATCTGTGTGTGTAAAACACCATTTCACTTGCTGTGCGTATGCTGACCATCACTTCCTGTTGTCATGCGCACCATGTGATCTGTCTGGTCTGAAAAGCTCAGTCGAGCTGAAAGGCAGTCACTATCAACCTATCAATTCAGTATAAAAAAGGGGGGGTTTAAAAGAATTAACCATCTTCGTAAAAACTTCTCCGATGCAGCTTGTGTGGTCTTGTACGGGGCTACCGTAAAGTACACCATCCTTTAAATGTCAAACAATTTCATCACAGTTAAAGTACTTAATTGCATGGCGGACTTGAGCCCAGTTGGTAGTCATACACTCTGTGGAATACGATTCCTACAATTTGTTTACAAGTTCGAAAGAGACAGGTGAAATCGAGGCTCTGTAAGGCACACTGCGAGAAGGCCGTTTTGTTGTCTGACATAACTATTCAAATGCACACAAGTCCTTCCCTGGAAGATCATTACTTGCTGGAGGGGGAGAAGAGTATATCGGCTTTTTTTGACTGCCTATCATAACAACATATAAAACTGTGACCTGTGTTGATACTCTTTGACCCCCTCCTTCACCCGTTTCCAAGAAGCTAAACTGGTATATGCTTCCGCCCCTGGCATGAACATTTGATTGCCCATGAATTTATCCGGTTATTTTGACTCGCAATATGGCACAATCATTATTCTCATTTTGCTCCCACCCAGCGGAATACATTGTCATAGATTAAAGCTCAAACGAGTCCTCTGGATCGCTGTAACGTTTTAACCAATTGAGTTATAGGAAGCGTCATTTCTGCGATACACCGTGCGAAATAATCACAACACACGCTGCATTACCCAACTGAAAATTTGTATTCCTATCGTAATGATCAGAAGTATTACATATATATTTTACCGAAATATAAGTGTTTTCTAATGTATTCACTTGATTTTCTGGTGTGGATCAATGCATTTAGGTGCATTTTGAGCATTTCTGGCTTTTTTCAATAATGCACACCCCGCTCCTCAATCCCATATGCGGATGGTGGATTGTAAGCCCGATGTTAATGGACGCCAAGACTTTGTGTCATTTTCCCTCCTAAAAAGGGCGTTGCATCTGAATACATTTTGTTTTTCAGTCCAATGCAGCTATTCTGTGGCATAAGCCATTCAATGAAGCAATAAAGTTGGCTTTTGTCATTCATCTGTCCCATGGAGTTATTGTGATAATGACACATACAGACACAATATATATATATATATATATATATATATATATATATATATATATATATATATATATATATATATATATATATATATATATATTTGTGTCTGTATGTGTTGCTATTTTTGTTGACTTTGGTCTGCATGAACTAGATTTATCATTGGTGACGCCAGCATGAATTAGCTGATATTTACAATGGTAAGATAATTTTAGTGACCAACCCCTGTATCTGATATTTACTGCAAAGTATCTGATCTGATCGTGGTACAACATGTTGTAAATGCTCTGTGTGTTGTAGGATCACGTGCTTTAACTATGACCCTGGCGACATGAGCCACTGTGAGCCTTTTTGGCGTACGTTTTAGTTGGTCATGACTGATACTCCTGGGGATGAGAACTCCCATGATGCAATGCATTGCTGTGCTAGATTGAGTCAAGAATCATAAAACAACAGCAACCCGAACAGCATAGTAAAATTCTCCACGTTTGTGATTTTCGTAGTTATCAAGAGGCTGGTGAAGGGGTCCTTTGTACTGGCGTACTGGGCGTGTTTATTTACCGCCCTTGACTAGTGCAAGCCCCTAATTTTCTGTACTTCGTACCAGCCACCCACCCACCCCCATCACCCCTTCTGTGAGTATCGTTACGCAACGAATCAAGTGGGTGATTGCCACCCTGAACAAGAGACAGGTAGTGTTACCAGCACGGTGTACGATGTTATTGCTGCAGCAGCCACATTTGGCACCAAAGAGCTTGCTCCAAGCCAAACAATAGCAGATGGACAGTTACATCTGCTATTGTTTGGCATGGAAAAATCAGAATGTCTAGTCTTAAAAGTGCGGCCCTAGTGCCTGGTTTTCAGATGCTACTCAGAGTCAGTGGTACGTGAGTACTGACTGTTAACCATAACCCGTAACAGACAACATTGTTTAAAGTCTTTGCATTAGAAAGCTGTGCTTTAATATTATATGCTTTTAGGCATGAAGGGCTTTACATATACGATAGTATTTCTTCTTATTTTTCCTTTACCCTTATTGAAACAGGCGTTATTATGACTGTGTGCACGCCAAGACCTCACTCATCGTTTATGTTAAATCCGTGAAATATTTGTGAAACAGGACCAGGTTGAGTATATGCAGTGCATCTGCCCGAAATTCATATATATATATATATATATATATATATATATATATATATACTGCATGCAATGAAAGCATCAAACCGAACTTATCGGTGTGAAGGTGCTCATATGGTCAAGCTACAACACTCCAGTCGTCCTTGCTGAAAGGGACTTTCCATGTCTTTTAATTCTGACAGTGCCGCCTGCTGCGGTGTACCTATCCCATCACTCTTTGCAAGGGTTATTTATCATGCACGAGGTTCGGTAACATGGTTTCACGTGGCCAACATTCTTTGACCCTGTTCTTGACCCGATAATCCCCATACCACTTCGCATTGCAAAGCCCGCTATCTACAGGCTGTCGTACGAAGTTCGCCGTTGTGAAAATTCTCCTTTCTTGAGCGATTAAGCGTGAGGCGGCCAGATCATTTTTGCCCGACGCTATTATCGGCCTCGCACCAATCGTTTCGATCGTTTTATTGCAAGCAAATTATATATATATATATATATATATATATATATATATATATATATATATATATATATATATATATATATATATATATATATATATATATATATATATATATATATATATTAGAAAACTGAGCAAGAAAAGGTGATCAACGTAATATCCAATCTGGCAAAGTGACTTCATTTCTGGGCCCAATATCACAGAAATACAAATTCCTATAATAAATAAATATAATAGATATAATAAACCTAATAGTATATACATAATATACCACAGGGCTTGCAGAATCTGTTTGCATTAAATAAACACAAACATTTTAAATTAACATGTATCTGGAAAATTTTGGATATTTCTTGAAAAATATTCAAGATAAAATGGTCAATTGTGTTTAATCATGATGTCAACACGTGTGTACAAAAATGTATCTGTTTTTATAATGGCGATACAAAATTGCAAAAGGCCGATTTTGTCAAAATTGATAAAGTTGGTATATTCTTTATTTTGGACACAAATTTTAAGAAAGAATAGTTTATTTCTTAGAAAATCCGTGATATCTGTTTGCTCAATACATTTTTTTAGTAAATCAGTTTTGATTTTATCAAAATTATATAATTATTGTCAGAGAAATATCCACATGAACTGGACATTTTGGTGCAAATACCTATTGTCTATAATCAAGATTTAAAGGTTAAAGTGGTCCATTGATTACCATGTTAGCATTAAAGGTATTTTCTTAGTTTCCTCAGATTGCATTGGGACTAGAACTACCAAACTTGAACAACTGATAGACAATTTATAAATATGTCTACCAAAATGTCCCAAAATCTGAAATGAACAAAATCAGCAATCAAATTTAATAAACTGCTCAACTGTTTGTGTGTAAGCTGAATCTAGTTCATACTTTACTTGCCATAATTTCACATCCTTTGGTTCTTTTGATTCAAAAGAACCAAAGGATGAGAAGTTATGGCATTCGAGAATTTATGTTCCAATGTAGACGCTGGAAGGCAACTCATTGTGGGTTGCCCCTAGATTTAACAGGGAAGAAGACACACCTGCAAACCAAAGAGGGGTTATAATACGCAGTATGCATATTAATTTCCCGCTACAAACCAGAATAAGTATTCTGTATTTCTAAAACATTAGAAATGTCCCGCTTGTCCCCCACAGGTACCGACCCATATCTCGCCATATCTCACCAAGCGAGACTAGGCAATAGGAGACATGCAAATTAATTACCCGCCCCAACGGCATACCTGATTGCCTAGTCTCACTTGGTGAGATGTGGCGAGATACGGGTCGGTACCTGTGGGGACAAGCGGGATATTACACAAATTTTGGAAATACAGAATAGGCCTACTTATTAAATGCAGATGGAAACTTTTCTTATATATGGCAAGGGAAGTACTGCAAAAATACCAGTTTGATATTTGTGAACTTAAATTTCTCAAAAAATGCTAATTTTGTGAGAATTGAGCATATAGTCTGTCTGTAACAGTGATGCGACCCGCACGTCCCCCGTGATCGCCAGGCGTCAAACCCGTGTTTTGTGGCGGGAAATTATTATGCATACAGCGTATGAAGCATACAGTTTGGGCGGGAACTTAATATGCATATTGCGTATTCAATCTGCCACCATAGCAGACCCAAGCTTGGTGCTCTTTTTATCATGCCCAAAGCCAACCCGGGCTCCGCATTATGTCTACTCCGCTACAAGTCTTGCAAAGATAACACGGAACTTAGTCTGCCATGGAGGAAATAAAATGAATAATTCAAAGAACATGATTTTTTTCATATACGAGTTATATTCCTGAACAGCGACCATACTCTGAACTTCTCTTACGACCTCTGTTGAGATCAACCTTGGAAACTTTCATTTTAGCGCCCAGGTTGAACAATGTTGATAAGTACCACACTTCGTGACTAAGATCAGTCAGACTGTGATAAAAGTGTTTGCCAAAATGTAATGGCCACATGCAAAAATTGAGCACAAATCACATGGAACAGCATAAAAAAGCTCATGTGTATGACACCCTCCACCGGCATGGGGCCTCATATTATCAAAATTCCCTACTGGCGATGATGGATGGGAGAGATTTATGAACAAAATTCGTTGTTTAAACATGAGGTGAACCGTTCCATAAAGTTGTTGTGGTTGTTCTGCTGGTTTCAGTTTCTGAATTTTCTGCACTACTTATTTTCAACATAGTCATTTCATTGGAAGCCACCTGTCTGTAAGTGTAAACCCTCCGTGATATGCACCTCCCAGCCCCGTCATCTTCGATGGGTATGGAATTGGACCTGGATCGGTTACCTCTGGAATGGAATTCTGCTCTGTCACTGTTTCTACCAAGATATTTTTTTATTTTGAAACGAAATTTTTTAATGCCAACAGCATACAAAAATGGGTTTATTCCTGTGTTTGCATAGCACAGCCATTCAGTCATGTCTATGACGCAATGCGGTACTCTCAGCGTGAGAAAAGGAGCCAGGAGCTTTAACACCATGTGTGGGGTCCAGCAAAGCAAAAAGGCCCCGACCAGCATGCCAAGAGCTAAAGCTGCCTTTCTGCTCTGTCGTACTAACAGCTCGTTGACCATGGCGTCGCTGTGCTTACGAGTTGTTAATGAAGGCTTAATATTTCCAAGTCTTTTCTCTAGTTCCAGAAACGTAGAATCAAAAGATACCCTCCTGGAACCATTAACCCTGGCGCGCTGCCCGCCAGGAGTGCCATTGGCAACTGCAATCGGCCTTGCACATATGGAATGCCGTCGGGGAGGTCGCACGGGCGTCACAGATTCTCTCTGTTCAAAGGGGAGTCTAGGTGTTAGAGAAAGTCGAGGGGTTAGAGAGAGTCGAGGCGTGAGAAATATAGGGTTAAGCTCACTTTCATCACTAGAAGACTTCCGCGATGTCAAGGTGATGTAGCCGCTACTTAGGCTCATAGAACGCCGTAACCCCTGGTCTTGTCGCTTCATAATCTGTGCGTAGATGGAACAATTACAAGTGACGAGGACCAAGAGTGGGATGACAAACTCCACACAGGCTAAACACAGGGTAACAACTATGTCCTTTCTGAAAGGTAGTCTACATTTGTTGTGGTCAACTACACTGATATCTTCCCGATTTCTCCAAAGTATCAATGCTGGAGCATATAGCAAAAAAGCCAGGGTCCACGTGGCACCCACAACACAAGCTATCCTTTTGGTGCCCTGACGCATCCTATGCTTCAATGGCTTCCTGACCGACCACCAACGTTCCAGAGTAATGAGCACCACATTAAACATAGACACATCCAGGAGAGAATGAATAAATGCTAAGTATACTCTGCAGGCTGATTCCCCGTAGTGCCAGCTGCCCCGCAGCAGTGATACCATTGATACGGGCATGAGGCAGCCCACCAACAGCGCAGCGCACGCTAGAGACAATATGAAGCAATTAGAATTCTTACGTAACTCCTTTGTGGAAAGAAATGTGGAAAGCACCATTATATTTCCTAAAATTGTTACAGCGGTGACGCCCATAAGGAAAACGCTTTGCCACCAGAGGGTCATGAAGTCCATGGACACAGGTGTCAAGTCCGACGTGCCATTTGTAATCTCATCGACCTCGCTACCCGTACCGTTTGCTTTTGACATTTTGACTGCTGCACGATCACCAATGTACCGTGTATGATTTGCACTTGAACATGTAAAATCCGTACAGCACTTCTGCATGCACAATACCCCTGTGCCTTTAGAATAAACTTATCAACTCACCCGCAGAGCATAAACTTGCTCCTTCCTGTACGAAACATCCTTACTGAAACGACGTAATTCCAAATGACTGAAACTTAACAGAAAATGAAATGTTTCTTTCACCTTTGTTTTCCCTTTAAGTTTTTAACTTTTTGAAGTACAGTTTCGCATAAAAACATAGAAAGCCCTGCCTGGGCAGCACCACAACTGGTATCCATGAATGAAGGGGATATTCCTCTTAACCCTGTTGCTGAAGGCGTCGCGGTATGTTGAGCAATCCTTTCTCCGCCACTTCAGATCTGAAAGTGGAAAAGAATGCATCCACAGGTTTCATGGAAGACCGCGGAGGCCATTAAGTGAAGCCGGTGGTGAGAGCCTATCCGTGTTAAGTCACTGACACGCTGTTCCCAGTAAGGCGCATATTAAGGCACGGTGTGTTCCAGTGTATAGGTACCCCTTCACCTCTGTCTGTAGCACTCACTCTCTCTCTTTCTATATATATACATATATATATGTATATATAATAGTATGTGGCTTCACTTTACCACAAACGCATGCACCTTATAGGCTAGCGCCCTCTGATGTTCCTTGGTAGATTTAAGTGTACGTCGACTAAGTGGCACAGAGGTTTCACATTATAATGCTGCTTGTGGTGATGGTCACACCAACATAGCTGTCCTGTGGGCAAAACTGGATCACTAGCAACAGGAGTGCACAAAATTAAAACATTTTCTACCAAGGTACGCAGCACAGCATCCACAAAAAGGATAGTTTTTCTGAAAACAGCGTACCAAGAGACTTGCAATATCTGACAAGTTACTACAGCAAGCCATCTGACCGGTTGTGGTCAGCCCACAGTCATAAAATGATGCCATCTCCTTGATATTGACGTCGTCCAGAAACAAAGAATAGGAACAGTATACTTCAGAAGCGCCACATGTCATTTGCAAATGCCGGAACTGCTGATGTAATTAATCGATTTTGGTTTTGAACAAAGACAAGAGTACCCCAGGTGGGCTAGGCGTATATATATATATAAACAGTTAACTCTTTTGCAGTTAGGTTAGAAGAATGAGTCAATATACGTATTAACGCTATTAAGGGTGTTTTTCCACGGGGTCCGATCTGATTCGTTTAGGTAATGGTTGCGCTTCGCTGTCTGTGTTCGTGCGCTATTTGGAAAAATGTAAAACTCACTGGATCCGTTTTACACTGTGTTTTCCTATCTGTTTTTGGCAGCGATTCAGGTTTAATTCTATAAGTATTAGACAATTTTAGTGGCAAATGCTCTTTCTTGTGGCTCTTTATTTGTGAAAATAATAGAAAATATGTATAGTTCAATAGTTATTATGACGACTGATGCGAATTCAGACCCCAAGCGTTGAAATTCAAACAAAAAACCAGATGCCATCACATCCGAAAAAGCAAGCAGAATGTGAAACAAAAACGCAATGAGTTTGATGCTTGGATTTTTTACCGTTTCATTATTATCGCTAACGCAACCGTTACCGCAACGGATCGGATCGGATCCAGTGGAAAACCACCCTAACCAAGCGCACATACACAAAAGGGGTTTTCATACAACAGCCAGTCCGTAACGTTACGTTTTTCGATTTGCACACATCGGAATATTTTTAGAAATCGGGATGAGTGTACAACGATACCATTCCAATTCCGTGTGTCCATATTAGCAGTAATAACGATTCACCTACCGGTGTTGTTTTGCCATAATATGAGCGCACCATAACGTTATCTCAACTTGCGAATGTTCTTTTTATTTGCAGTTGTATGTTTTCTTCAACAAAAATTTCTATTAATGCTAAACTTTCCTCGTGGGACCACATACGACCTGCCATGTGAGAGAATCCAGCGTATAGTTTGGCAAAAAGGACAGAAAATTAAAACAGAAAAAATATTCAAAATAGATCTCTACCTGTTGAACAACTTAAGAACTAAAAATGCCCAGAACTGTTTATGTGCAATTTTAAAGCAACTGACCAATCGATTTTGGAGATTTTTTTTTTCAGGTTTTGCCTGATAGTAGACAAAAAATCCTAAAAATTCATAAATAGATGGACCGTGACCTGTTCAACAAACGTGGCAGAGACTCGGACCCACCTAACGTTCCTCCTCACCGCGCCTGGAGTTGATATGGTCAACGAGTTTGGACAAAACTACAAACGCATGCACGTGCACTGGTATCCCTATAGTAAACGTGCTGTCTTACAATTCCATTGCATAATTTCGAAGTTTCTTCAACTCATTCCGTACTATGGTCACAGGTCTTGGTCAGTGGTTCTGACACTGCCTGGCAAGTCATGCTGCAGCTGCCCTTGCGACAGCTGCAGCATGACTTGCCAGACAGTGCCAGAACCACTGACTTAAGACTATGGGCATGTTGGTACTTGAACGGAAACTCTTTTCATGAAAAATTTAATTATATGCAATTGTCGTCTTAAATCTAGGTAAATATACGGAAAAATCAGGGACTGGTATAGAATGAGTTAAAATCAGACAAAACGGTGCTTCCCTGTAGGAAACAACCTTGGTGGAGATGGGGTCACGCTGCATTTATATGATATGAAATGAGTTGAGGCTGTGTTTCAGCAGAGGTCCAAAATTACAACATCTTACAAAAATTCACAAAGAAAGACAAAATATGCAATATCACATTTTGTGCAAGATTTTAAGTTAGGGTGTCCAGAAAGGTTCCTCTCCAATTTTAAAGCAATTGGCTTATTGTTCGTAGAGACTTTTTTTAAGATTTTGGAAAAAATTCATGAAAATTAAAAAAGTATTATCGTGTTGAAGAAAAACCTACGCTTCGTATTATCACAAAGCAGAAAGTCCCAAGATTGCCTGAGACACGCTGATTTTAGCTTATGTGGTGGCTAGCGTCTCTCGTCCGTCCGTCCGCCCGTCGGCGTCCACAATTCACATGTTCGACTTCTTCTCCAAAATCACTGGGCAGATTCACTTCAAACTTGGTGCAATATCCCTTGGCAGGGTTTCTACCAAGCTGTTTAAGTAGTCATGCTCTAGTGATTTTTTTGTTCTTTTTAGGTCAAATGTTAAAAATTCTACTCCAAAACCGCTCACCTAATTGCTTTAATATCATATAAGAATACTCCCGGGAACTCCTAGTCCCTAATTTGTTCACCAGATGGCGCTGCTATTTTCCCTATTTTTAAAATAATTCTCCAGAGTCGTAAATCACATTAATTAAGCTGAAACATGGTGGATATGTTCCCTGTAAAAGGGTCAAACAAAGCTGTTGATTAAGTGGCACTGCTATGGATTCCTGATTTTTAACGATTTCTTTTTCAATTCGGGTACTAATTGGTATATGCACCTCTCCTATTGTTTACTATGTAAGGCAATGAGCATTTTATGCTTATTCACATTCTCGACTTCTCTGAAATCGTCAGCCAGATTGACTTCAAACTTGGTGGCAATATAACTTGGGTTGGTCTCAATCAGGTTCCTAAAATGGTCACACTTCAGTTTTTTTTTTTTTTTGTTTTTTTTTTATTGATGGGGGGGGGGGGCAATTCTTGAAAAAAAATTAATTGCTTTGATATCATACAGGAACATTCCTAGGGACTCCTAGTTCTTGATTTTTCACCAGGTGGCACTGATATTTTCCCTTTTTATGATATTTTGTGTGTTTTCACTATTTTTGACTTCTTCTACATAATCGTAACTCAGATTAAGCTCAAACTTGGTGGATATGTTCCTTATGAAAGGGTGAAATAAGTTGTTAACTGCGTGGCACTGTGGTGGATTTCTGACCAGTGACTTTTTTTTTAGTTCGGATATTTATCGATAAATGTACCTTTCCATTTGATTACTATGTAAATCAATGGAAATTCTCATTTTAATTCACATTTTCGAATTCTACTTTGAAACGGTGAACCAGATTTACTTCACACCTGTTGGTAATGGACCTTGGGTGGGTCTCTGCCATGCTTGTTCAAATGGTCATGACGCTTCCGTGATTTTTTAGATATTTTATGGGTTTTTTGGGGGTGGCCTTTTTTTGCAAATCTTAAAAAAACTTCTCCTTTGAAACCGAATTACTTTGATTTCACACAGGAATGTTTCTAGGAACTCTTAGTTCTTCATTTGTTCTTGATGCCTGATTTTCAATTATTTCTTTCAATTCAGGTGCTTGCTGGTTGATGCATAGCCTATATTTTATTTATGCAAGTGAATGGGAATTGCAATGGAAATTCACATTTTTAATTCTTCTCCAAAATCATCAAGCAGATTCACTTCAAACATGGTGGGGATGTATCTTGGGTAAGTCTCTACCAGGTTTGCTCCAATGGTCACGGTTCATTTTTATTTTTCTTATTTTTAATGATTTTTGTTGATTTGTTGGCAAAATGTTAAAAATGTTCTTCTTGGACACAGCCCAGCCAATTGCTACAAATTGCACAGGCACACTTGTGGGGACCCATAGACCTTAATTTGTTCAACAGATGGTGCTGCAATTGTACAGTATTTTAACGATCGGCAAGGGGATATGTACATGTTGGCAACAGGGATCATGGTCTTAAACAGAATTGACCTTGAAATCATAGTTCACAGAACCACTTCAGTCTGTGACCGTAGGGTCAACTGAGCAAAGGGCTGTCAGGGCCTCTTGTTCAAATATAAATTGAACCCATAAGCTGAATTAACGTCACGTAAAATTATAAAATCCTGGGTGACTTCAATGTCCATGGGCCAAGCACTCAGCTCAGAAAATACACCGCCTATGGTATAAGCAACGAGGCTATAACCACCATTGCAATATAATGTACAAATTTCTATCTGAAAATGATCTCTTGCTAGTTGACTACATGTTCAAACAACGGTTGAACCGGTTAAAATATTTTTATTTTTGCCATGCAAACAACTCAGTTACATAGATTGATCATGTAGCAACAACTTGCTATGATGTACAAACAATTTCCGTTTGTGATATAATAGACCTTGATGAAAATAATGTAAGTTGCCACTTACCATTGCGTCTGCAGATATCTAGTGTATAAAGGCGACTCCCTGGGAAAAAGTAACATTTCCCCACCCAGAAAGAATATATACCGTCCTCAAGTTAGGTGGAATGATAAAAAGTGCAATAATACTTGAAGAAATGTCTTCTGTGATAAACTTATGGAAATACCTGTGTTTGGCAATCAGGATTGTGAAAGCTGTGTAAAGTAGAGAAATTGGCTAAAAAGGTTGATGCTCACTTACTTACACTGTGTGATGCCATTCATAACTCTGCTGACGAGGCGGAATGTACCGTTCAAAAACCGAACAAACCTGGCCCCTTCTGGTCCCCGGACTTAGCAATACTCAGGGATAAAAAGCTTGTCTGGTACACAATAGGTTAATAGCGACAAACCAAGACGAGGCCCAGTCTTTTAGAGCTGTAAATATGCGATAAAATGTTTCCGACGCCTGTGCAGGAAAATTATCCAAAACCAAAGTGCGTGTCAGTGGACTACTATCAACGTATATTTTGCAGACCGCCAGCTGACTGCGTTCTGGAATGTTCTGAATAGGAAACCTACAAAGCCACATAGCTCTGCTTTATCGCCAGAAGAATTTGCGGCTTTTTATGAGACAAATGACTGATCTGAAAGAGAATTTATGTAATGAACAGAAAGAGGTGGAAGAAAATGTAGATAATTATTCCAAGGAAATATCGGAGAAATTCATGACCTGACAATTTAGAGAGAGAGAGAGAGAGAGAGAGAGAGAGAGAGAGAGAGAGAGAGAAAGAGAGAAAGAGAGAGAGAAAATATCAAGTTTAATTAAATCTCTACATGGTAACTAAGCCCCTGCTATACATGGCATCATGCCAGAGCATCTGAAATTGGGTAAATATAATATTTTACGTGATCGCCTTACAAATGGGATTTTAGCAATTCTGACAAACGCCATCGTGCCATCCACCTTTTTCGAGGGTATCATTATAGCCATACTGAAAAAAAAACGACATTCGACCCAAGCATCCCTGGAAACTGCAAGCCAATGACCTTGAGTACCACTTTAAGCAAATTGGACGGACATCTCATGATCCCTGAAGACAGTAATATTATCGAGTCACAGTTTGGTTTCAGGAGTAAAAGAGGCACTGCTTTTGCTTGCTTTCTACTTCACGACATAGCGGCTTACTGTAGAGCATTGCAATCACCTCTTTTCATATGTAGATTGGACGTTGAAAGCTGTTTTGACTGTATGTGGCATCACGGATTATTTTACAAGCTAAAAGATATGATCCCCGTTGCACATTGAATGTTCCTGTTCACTCGGTATCGTGGTCTACGTGCAACTGGGAAGTGCAAAAGTCGTAGAAGCACCGATTTCAATGTAACCACGGGTACCCGCCAAGGCAATAAGTTGTCGGCCATGTTTTTCAAAATTTTCCTAAATAACATCCTGAAACAGCTACATAATCTTGATGAAGGCGTACGCATTGGTGCATCCAAATCTAACTCTTTCACGTATGCTGACGACCTGGCACTTTTCTCTGCTTCGGCTTCTGGTATACAGCACCAAGTCAATGAGTGTAAAGCACATTAAAAAAAAAAACAGCCTTTGTCTAAGCAAAGGCCACCTACACTCACAGTACGAAACATGCATATTGCTTTCCCGCAACAACTGCACACCTGGTTGTCTTAGTATCCATAATCTCGCTTGGCGAGATACGGGCCGCTGCCTGTGCGGGGAAGCGGGATATTACTAATATTTCGGAAATAAAGATCACCTAGTACAGGTAAATAGAAATTTGTTCTTGTAACCAATTTGGGAAGCACTAAAGGAATATGACATTGATATTTGTAAACTTGAAGTCCACTAAAGACACCAAAATGACTAACTTTGTGAGAAAGGGATATCTAGCCCTGTCTGTGACAGTGATACACTCGTGTGACAAGCAGGAGCCCCGTGCTTTGGCGGGAAATTTATATGCATGTCTTGCATTACTTAAATCTTTGCGAGTTAATACCGCATCTGAGGTGGTCAAACGAGTCACTGTATCTCTGGCCGCAAGACTTTGTAAGGTCCCCTCTCCAGCACGAACGCTTTTCTTGTATTTCACCGCCCTGCATATGAACAATGGACCCACGATACCGGTAAGATGGTGGACAGACTTTTAAATTTCGCTGTTATGCTCCAAAATATTGCGCTCGGTGGGACACAAGCAAATTTCGCTGCAAACACCTACGTTAATGGTTTGAGTGGCTCATCGTGCTTCCTAATAAAACACCCGAATTATAATATCCGTGGTCCAGCCAGCACAAACTGGTAAAGCTTTTAGCCACAGCTTTTAGCCACAGCTTTTAGCCTAATTTATATGGTGACTTTTATTCATCATCACACTGTCTTGGTGCTTGACAAATAGTATGGATGAACCATGTTGTATTTTAATCATGTATGTACTTTTCTATTTCCTCATTACTAGGGGTCATTTTTGTCATTATTATTTTAATATTATTATCATTATCATTATTATTATTACTATTGTTGTTGCTGTTGTTGCCACGGAACCGGCACTTTATCTGAGACAGAATGAGTAACAAGCCACTGGACCTAGGCCTAGGCGTGGTGGCTCCTTACATGTATCTCAATACATGTCATTTTATTGACTTTGTGCCATGCTTCCACTGTTCCTACCAATCGTTTAGTCTTCATTGTATCTCCTGACTTTTGACAATCAATAAATGAATTGATCGATTGATTGATTGAATGATTGATTGACTGACTGATTGATCCCTATGACATTGAAATCTGTCGAGCTCAGGACAAATGCATCATTAGAATGACCTGTCCTAGCCATTGGATCAGCAGGATCTGAACTATCCTTTCCCGATGTTCGCACTACCGCTGCGTGCAAGGGAAAGCTTACGCAAGGAGTGCATCGAACAGGTGGTTCAGAGCTGTTTGTATGATTGTTAAACGACACGAAGTAACAATGAAAACATATCCCCTTTAATAGAAAATGGCGATGTTATTTCTAATGAACAGGAAAAAAACTGAAATCTTCGGTGAGTACTTTGCTAGTCATGCCAAACTAGATCTTGATGACAATCCTATCTTACCTCCTCTTGAATGTCGTTCTGATGAAGGCTTAGGTCGTTCACTTTTGGGGAAGATGAAGTACAAAAGGTTTAATCCTCTCCTATAACAAGATCTGCTACTGGTCCGGACAATATTGGCAAAAGTATAGCACCCAGCATCAGGTACTCACTAACTAAGTTATTTAACGAATCCTTAAAACAATGCTCTTTTCCTGATTGCTGGAGGAGGTCAAATCTATGCCCAGTGTTTAAACAGTCTGATCGACAAAACAAGTCGAACTACCACCCAATATTTTGCATTTTAATGTGTCTTAAGTCCTGGAGCGACTTGTATTTATCCTCTATCTAACATACTTTTGAAGCTATTCAAGATTTACATTTTGCAAGTCTACCTAATTTGCATAAATTAAAATCCTACAACTTGGGTTCTTGGTTCATTAGATGCAGCTTTGCCACAAACCTATACATCGAAGTTAAAATGGCATGTCTATGCATAATAGTTTTGGAGATATTCAACTTTGAAACTTTTCAAAGACCCTGATTAGCATAATTTGAAATGCTACATAACGTATACTGTCCATCATATTGGCAGGTGTCACAAACCTATATATGGACATTGAAATTTTGAGTATCTGCAGTATTTTGGAAGATGTGTACCTTTTAAACTTTTGATTGCCCCTACATTTGCATACTTTAAACATCATGACTATTCCTAATGAGATGCACAATTTCACTGGTTAGGTCAGTCACCATAGCAAGTTTGTGGTTTTCGTAAAAATAGTGCTTGAGAAAATCTCCAGACCAACTTGGTTGTGAAAAAGAAAGAAAGGAAGGAAGGAAGGAAGGAAGGAAGGAAGGAAGGAAAGAAGGAAAGAGAGAAAGAAAATTCCAGTGTTTACTAGTACAGTACACCCTTGGGACCAGAGAAAAGTGCCCACTCTTGAGAGCGTCAGCCCTTCTGGGGAGTATGGATGAGTATGTGTGCATGTATATTTACATTATTATATATATTATTATTATATATATATATATATATATATCAAGGGGATGTGTACACATACAATACAAAACTGTCTTTCTCCCTTTATTACATAGACAGATTTTAACAGCAGCTGTCAAGACACTACAGAGACATGTACTTGTGAACCAAGCCAAAACTATACTGCCTCAGTATTGGCTATGAAGAACAGGCTTCATCTCGCTGATTACAAGAAAACAAAGACATGAAAGTGTCCACTGGGATGACACAAATTCTACTCTCCTTGGTCTGGCCGACTCAACTCTGTATTTAGGCTACTTTTAACAGAGGGTACACTCAGGCTTGTTCTGCCTAGAAGTCTGGAGTCTGTGTTCCCTTGGGACTGATAAGCTCAGCAGACTGACATTGCCTCAGGCTAAAACAGGCAAAGGCCAGTTTGGACACCAGTTTTAGTCATGGTGCATTTACAGGTCTGTTCTGCACTAGTGGAAACTATAGCCTGCTTGGTAAATATGGCAGCATAGAGTCAATCTGTTCCTGCATGAACAGAAAGAGATACTCTGTATTTTATTGAGATGCCTCATTACACAGTTGTTGGGAGCCCCCCCCCCCCCCTCCCCATTTGCTACAAGACCCAAACCATCCAAAACATACACTTAGCATGCATGGATAGAAAGCTGCCTGTGAGGCAGGTTCAAGCTAATTAATTATGAATGCAAAACGGTTGCCTGGCACCATGGAGGTCAAGCAATAGGTCATACAGCAAGCAGGTCAAGGCTTGTATGTGCACTGGGAGAAATTTGGTGAATTAAGCATACATTAAAATTCTCCAAGTTTTATTAGTATGCTATTGGATTTGCCAGTTGTCTTAAACCATTATGTGTAAGTTAGAACTTTGTGTCTATCTCCAATAGTTCAGAAGGTAGGGAGCTTTTAAAATTTTAATTGCCCCTCATGTGCATAATTTTAAATATCATGACTATTCCAAGTCAGGTGCCTAATTTCACTGGTAGATCATTTACCATCGCAAATTTGGTGGTTTTCAAAATAGTAGGGTCCGAGAAAAATTCCGAACAAATCTGGTTGTACAGAATAAAGAAAGAAAGAGAGAGAGAGAGAGAGAGAGAGAGAGAAAGAAAGAAAGAAAGAAAGAAAGAAAGAAAGAAAGAAAGAAAGAAAGAAAGAAAGAAAGAAAGAAAGAAAGAAAGAAAGAAAAAATTCTTGGAAAAACAAAATGTCTGGGTTGGCACCCAGACATGATTAATGAACGAATGAATGGAGAGAGAGAGAGAAATAAATGCATAAAGAAAGAAAGAAAGAAAGAAAGAAAGAAAGAATTCTTGGAAAAACAAAATGTCTGGGTTGGCACCCAGACATGATTAATGAACGAATGAATGGAGAGAGAGAGAGAAATAAATGCATAAAGAAAGAAAGAAAGAAAGAAAGAAAGAAAGAAAGAAAGAAAGAAAGAAAGAAAGAAAGAAAGAAAGAAAGAAAGAAAGAAAGAAAGAATTCTTGGAAAAACAAAATGTCTGGGTTGGCACCCAGACATGATTAATGAACGAATGAATGGAGAGAGAGAGAAATAAATGCATAAAGAAAGAAAGAAAGAAAGAAAGAAAGAAAGAAAGAAAGAAAGAAAGAAAGAAAGAAAGACAGACAGACAGAGAGAATAAAGTATTTAAGTAAAAACCAGAAGCCTGTGTTTACACAGAGATATAATGAGATATGAAAGAAATTCTGTAATGTTCCCATGAAAGTGTTTTCGTTAGTGTGGTATTTTGAGCCGAAGTAACCACGTCATGATAACATAAGAACTTTGCAGCTTTTGCGTGGTGGTAAAATGGTGAATCAGGCAAAATCTTTCTTACAAAGTGTACACAAACCTTCCAAATTGTTACTTGAACGTCTGACTGCCCTGGGCGCACGCGTGTGGTCTGAATTTATTTTTAACGAAGTGGTAATTATAAACCGGAACTGACTTCAGACTTGGTAAAAATAGCAGTGTGGAGAGCAAGCTTGGGGCGCCTTTCCAGCATGAGACAACACAAATAAAAGATACAGATTCAAATGTCATGTTCTGTCAACAGCTGCTGCTGAAATCACAACAGATGACATGAAGACGACAAGTTATACGTTGATTTCATTGTAAATGAAAGTTTTATATCAAGATTTGAGCCAAACATAGCTTATGCCATTTAATCTTTAGGGTGGAATGTATCAACAATATTTACTTTTGTGTCGTCCTTCAACTCCTCTGAGTGAGCTTTAAATGGGTCTAAGTCAGCCGTACACGAAAGTCATACTGAATTGTAAGTATACTCCACAAGTACACTGCTCTCAGATAGGACAGAATTCTTAGAAGTCGTCCCGGAGGGCTGTAAACAGGACTTTATCTGTGTGGTTTCGGGTAAATGTATTTTCAAGGTTCGCTCCCGCCATTTTAAGTGCATTAGGTAACTATTTTCCAAAGAACTGACAAATTAGACTAGTATTCAATTGAAATCATCGTTTTGTGACATTTTAAGGAGCACGGTAGCCCCCCCCCCCCCACACACACACATACACACTTACCTTCTTTCCAAATATAAACTTGAACCTAAGCTTTAAAAAAAAAACAATCACAACAGTAAAATGCTTAACAATTTGGAGCGAAATTGTTAGCCGATTGCCATTCGATACCTACATTATTATACCAACCAGTTCTGTCCTTTAGGCGATTTTACCAGGGGTTTTTTATGAGAAAAAAAATTGACTTATTCACATTGCACAGCTCCGGTCACAGCCATGCAGCTCCAGATACAGGCTTACATAATATTCTATACATTTTCCAAACGACGTCTTCCCGCATTCAGCTTCGTCGAAATACATTGCAGTGGTTGTTTTATGTCTACAAGAAGAAACTAAAATGTGCTATGTGATATTTTCAGCAGGAGTAGGCATCAATCTAACTCACCTGCTACCTTAGTAACGAAACCAATTGACCTATGTTTTATTCAGTGCAGACGTCGTCAATATGCAGCACAATAGTTTTGCGAGTAGACATCGTTAACATCCTACACAGTAGACATCGTCCACGTCTTATATAAAATTTTATTAAGAATAGACAATACCACACCAAATTCGATATTTGACGGTAGATATTGTCCGCATTCAACATATTTTAATGAGAATAGACAATTTCCTTACTTTATTCAAAATGACAAGGAAAGGCAACATCAGTGAAAATAAAAGATATCAGTACGCGGTGCTTCAAATTACCGTTGCTGTAGACAAATATGTGGGGTAAAGTATTAAATTATAAGGGAAGTATGTCTGGTAACGTATTAACGCTATAGTTGTAAAAACATTTATACAAACAGGTGCAACAGTGCTGCATCCTCCATGTATTTCTACCCCCCCCCCCAAAAAATGATAATAATAATAATAATAATAATAATAATAATAATAATAATAATAATAATAATAATAATAATAATAATAATAATAATAATAATAATAATAATAATAATAATAATAATAATAATAATACAGTCTAGTCTCTCTATGATCCATGTTCAATGCAGTCACTGTCTACGTCTAAATCTATACTACCATTACATATCATGCGAAAAGGTGGAAACAGTCACTGTCTGTGTCCAGATCTATAGTTTAATGAATCGTTATCTCGTCCGAAAGCTGGAAAATCCAAAGCTTGAATGACAAAATGGATTTACAAATGGATCACTAGCGCGGGGGAGAGGGGACCATCAAGCTTGTTTTCAAGTTAAAATTGCGGGACACGCTTTTTTGTGATGGCGGCTGTTTTGCCATGACCTCGTATTGGTAAGCACAGCCCTGGGAATTTTAAGAATGCAAAAATGTACAAGAATATCAAATTAATCCTATGATATAAGTGCTTATATAACGGCAAGACGTAATGAAAATGATCAGGGGAGTATGTTCGTAAATAGTTTGAGATTATGAAGGAAATATGTTTGTTAAACTATTAATATTATCAGAAACGTACGTCCAGGAAAGCATTAAGATTATCTGGAAACTATGTCCAGGAAACCATTACAATTACAAGAAAAGTATGTCAGATTATTAAGATTATAAGGAAAGTGTGCCAGGTAAAACATTAAGATTATAAGGAATGTTACCCAATAAAGTACTACGATTATAAGGAAAGTATGGTCGGTAAAGCATTGAGATTTTAAGGAAAGTACTGTAGAGTACTGAGATAAGAAGGAAAGCATGCAGAGTAAACTTTTAGGGGACCACAGACCAACAAAGAAAGATTGTAGTGCTGTACATTTGTCTTTATGACAACAAAGTGGAGCCAGGTGCAGGTTGGAATGACATCTCTAACTTCCATACCTTCTATGATATCCCTGATGGAAAATATTCAATGCCACAAGTGATGATACCATCATTTTTTCACAGACAATAACATATACACAGAAGTAAGAATGGCATTTTCACCTATTATCACTTTGAAGATGTTACTATTTGAAATTAAAATCCTGTAATTATCATAATATATGTTACAACTTTAATTTTACATTCTTTTCAATATACATTACAAGCTTACTGGTTAGTAATATGTTAAACTTATAATGGCATCTTTTCTCTTTGATGATCGATGTCATGTATGTGCAAGTCGAAAGATGTCAAGATACTTTGACGTTGACGGCATTGCATTCACTTTTTCAATTGCTTTGAAATTGCTTTGAGACACCTCTGTACAAAAATTAACCAAATTTCTTTTGCAAGTATGACTGCATACTTTTCCACTTTAAATGAAGTTTCCCTGATTTTTTAAATGTTCGGCTACTTCTCATGAACTACAATAGGCATCCTCTTCAAACAGGGTAGAAAAGTAGCTTGACTCGATTTCACAAGGTTTGTTGACCAGGTGGGACGACTGTCTCATATGATCAAAATGGACAGTAGTGCACTGCCACTGCAGCCAAAATATTTCCACATGGGTACTCAACATTGAGATAACAATATTCTACCATGCTTGAGTGTGTCTACGCCTTTGCTGATCACCAGCAAGGTCGCATGATGTTGATAATATACAATTGTTGTCTTTGGATGAGGTCTATACTTGGGTTTAGCTACTTGTCCACACCCATATACAACAATGTCAACGACCGAGGTGTATTTGGATCTTTCTCTGGAATTTCGTATTACTTTAGTGTCAGAAATAATGAGATTTAAAAATCACAGAACATTGATCATTACCAAGTTCTCCCAAAGAAACTGGAAGTATACTTTATAGCTGTAACAGTAGGGGTTGACATTATAAATATTATGTTACTTATCCCAAAGCACTTTTTGTCCAATTTCTCCAAATTTTGGACAATTAATGGTAAAAACTTAGCCAAGATCCGATCGAGATCTGCTTTGTCAAAAAGTTCTACATCCTACGAAAGACCTCTCTTTCGTAAATATGTGCTCAAAATCTTTGCTGCTCTATCTATGGCCCTCCTTGTGTTAGCCGAGTCCTTTTCTGGTAAAAGTTGCTTCATTTCTTGATCAGAAATGGATGCAAAACGACCCGCGCGGTAATTGTCGTCTGCCATGTTTCAAGCATTGAACAAGGTGGGCGCTACCCGGCAGTGAATCGGACACTCGTACGTAATTGGTAGTAAATTGCTAATGACGCGTCACTTTTATACGGACATCATGCAAGAGGTCTGGACTGCCGCACGCGAGGTCTGTACTGGGTTCCAGGACTTGTGACGATCAAAAACAGTCGACCCACGTGTTTAGAGCATGACACATGACGGTGCCTTGACCAATAAGATAAATAGAAAGAGTTTACTCATATAACAATGGAAAACATCCCTTGCAGAGCCCACCCTGGTGCTTTATCGATGCTCGAATCAACGCTTGGGCTTGTTTTGTCGTTTTTTACACTGACTTTCTTTACATTTACATCTGCATTTTGCAAAAATCTTTGCCCATTCATTCTTGTTTTTAAATTATTACATTTCTCTTCCCATGGTTCTTAAACTTTTGATTATGTTTTGTGTTTACTCTGAAGTCCTTGCCTTCAATGTGATCATTGCAAGCATAGATAATTCTGGATTTTCTGGTATTTCATGTTATTTAAAGAACATGTTAGATATATGGTTCCCGTGGGCGCACTACTTGATGCTTAGATGTGCTTACATTGCTGTGGGAAATGTTTTTCATTTCTGTCAAGTGATAAAGAAAGCTCTTTATGGCAGTTATCAAAACATGATTATCTATTATACAAGATAACTGTATCTATATGCAACATCTGTATATCGTTACTAATATTATGTCTATTATAACCAGTTTCTTCAAATTCTGATTTCGAAGTCGAAGCACTTATAAGGTCTCGGAACACTGGATGGTAGCATCTCGGCTTTGGGCCCGAATGTACATTACTTTGTGTTAAAATATATTTGAGGAAGTGTATTTTGGTAAGAGAGTATCGAGGATATCACGATTTTACAGTAACTGTTTTAACATATGTCTACCAATACCAGATCACTGTCAACAGCCCAGCATGCCCTCTGCTACCATTTTCTTGATAAGGACTGTTGCATACTTGACGAACTTCTGCTACCGTGTGGGCTACTGATCTATGTCGCTCAGTACTTCTTCATACTGTACTTTGTTTTGTCACATCCCTTCCCCGGCCTGTATCATTCTGATATCGACCTATCGATTGTTATCTATTTATTTGATGACCCGATTTTATAAAGGCTAACAAAGCCTAAAACTGTCTTCTAATTTCAAATTTTATTAATATGATTTGTTCCTTCCACAAATTAATCTGCTACAATGATTTTGAACTATGCAGTGTTTCAGTAAATGGTACGGAACAGGACTTTGCACTCAGAATATCGGACTTGATAGTGTTCAAAAGGTACATGGGCTTACAGATTTAGGTTTTTTAGGTTTCTCTTTGTATTAAATAGATAAGCAGGCAGGTCGAACTGTCGACTATATTTTCTGTATTAGTGCTAATTCTGTTACTCTTATGTGGTGACGTACACCCTCATCAAGGCCCCAACGGCGACTTAGTAGATTTTACGATGCAATGCAAATATTCCTAGTTTAACATCAGATAAGCTACGATGTATTAAAACTTCTTTAATATTATTGCTTTATGGGAAACTTTTCTTCCCAACGTACAACCCGACCCCGACGTGGAAATCCACGGCTTCCATCCAATAATGCAACGTGACCGAACGACTGGTACAGGAGGGCGAGTGCCTCTCTATGCTTCGTGGTCGCTCGTGGTAAACCGCCGTTGCGACCTTGAAGATGTAGACCTGGAACTTCTGTGGGTCTAAGTTCGATTACACATCAATAAATTTCTTCTAACGGTTGCATACCGACCTCCAAATTTTCAGGAAAATTTTTGGGGCGAGTTAGTAACATACCAAAATTTGTTCGTAATATAAATGTAACAGCTCTGATAGCGAACTGTGATCATTGTCTTGCAAGCGCAAGTCTTCTCTTCAGACGAAAGAAAACTCCTGCTTTCTCAAGATTAGTGTGAGACTATGAAAAAGCTAATTTTGACAACTTCAGAGAGAAACTCTTCTCACGTAATTGGGACGCCTGCTTTGACTCCGACAACATTGATTCAATCTGTGAGGCATGGTCAAATACCTTCCTATCAGCAGCAACGGGCTGTATAACCAGTCGCACTGTAATCACACGGCCAGCTGACGCATCCGTTTACGTCAGCCCTCCGCGCCACCAAGCGGAAGGTGGAGCGAATCCATACGGCTGCCAAACTCAGACCGCAACTCTGGACATGCTTTAGGCAACTAAGAAATAAATTCATTGAAGATTTTTTTAGACTCGCTGATGAAAACTATTACTAGCGCCTTGGAGATTCTATTGAAAAGACAAACAAAAGAGAGAAAAGTTAATGGCGTACAGTTAAATTCTTTTTACACAAAAGTGAAGCGTCTGATACCCCATCACTGCTCCACAAAAATGAAGTATTTTCTGACAACGAAGCCAAAGTTAAATTCTCAACGGTTTATTTAGATTTTATTGAAACATTTCATCTTAAGTTCATTAAATGTATGCTAAATGTTACAATGCAAACCCCCAAAAGATGCTGTGTATGCAGAAACTACAAGAGTGCCCCTGTCCATTGATTATAAAATTAAAGTGTTAAAATGTTGGCTGACAATACTGGAATTGCCATATATCAGTCCGGTCAAGTGCGCATACCAAACCATTAGATAGTCTTGTGCAACGGAACTGGTGCACTGAAGTTACGAAAATATGACGCAATCTTGGACACACACACAGCATTGGTTAAATCAGGAGATGGAAAATATGAATATGTTTATAAACCAGATCAAAAAAGGCTGCAGTCCTGCCAGATAAGCTGTTATCTACAAAGAATACAGAACTCTGATGAAGGGCTGAGATTAAGGTGATACAATCTATTTAAGGATTGTTACACAATCGATCCATATTTGACGTAAATTATCAAGGACTCAAGATATAGAACTGCACTCACTAGATGGAGAATAAGCTCTCATAATCTGGCAATAGAAACGGGCCGCCACAGTAAACCAAAGGTGTCTGTGCAAGATAGAATCTTTTATAAAGGCAATAGCAATCAAGTTCAAGATGAGATGCACTTTATACAGGACTGCTCAAAAAATAATATGGAAAGACTGCAAATATATGATGATATTAAAATATGTATGCCCAGCTTTATGGATCTCTCACCTTTTGTGGTTTAATGCTATTATTGAATGCATTGATCCCATCTTTATAACCCAGCTTGGTAAATATGTATATTGAGGTTTCTGTGACCTGAATGGTAATGTAACTCTGTGAGAGATCATTGTCTTAACTGGATCTTTCCGGTTGACTGGGAAAGTTATGCTACATTTTCTTTGGACTCTTGGTTGGGATAATGATTTTCTACTGCAAAACATTTAGGATACACATATAATTATATGCTCTTGGCAGTGTTTACTCAGGTAATGGGAGATGTTCTCAACTTTAATCTCTCAGACCTATATAGTATGTTAGTTAGACTTTTGAATAGATGGAAGACTGCGTTTGACTTTTGATTTGCATGTTTGAATTATACCGTCCATGTGATTTTTCGGAAGTTGGTACTGATACTTTGTCGCTAGAATGGTAATGTAACCACCTAAGCATACAATTGTAAATATATATACAATAACATGATTAGGGAAATGTACATACATTTATGAGTGGGTTTGCACACGCTCAATATTAATCTCTCAGTCTCAGGTAGCATGTATTTGACTTTTGACTTACATGTTTAGATTATGACAAATAGGTCAGTATTGACCTCAATGATTTCAATAGAAAATTATATATATATATATATATATATATATATATATATATATATATATATATATATATATATATATATCTTGACCAAACCAAAGTTAATTATACGAATTTCACGTCCCCAGCGCACCAACCAAATAACTGGGTCACATTGGAAACTATCACTATAAGTAGCAACAAAGTGTTTTGGGCTCTGAAAAGTTCAGACACTTTCAAAGCCAATGCTCCAGATGGCATAAGTGCACGCTTACTCAGGGAAGGTGTCCCTGCTCTCTGGCAAAGCTCTTTAACGTTTCTTTGCTTAATAGTAAATTCCCAGGAGTATAGCAGAAGGCCAATGGAGTCCCAATTTTTAAAAATGGATCAGCGAACTACGGTAATAATAATAGACCAATATTATTATTTAACTCCGTATAAGGCAAAGTTTTCGAGACAGAAGTATTTAAATACGTATTCAACCTTGTCTGAGACAACTTCACAATACCCGAATCACAGATCAGATACATACCGGGTGGTAGCGTAGTCAATCAACTTGTATTTCCGTATCATCATTTTTGTGAAGCGGTAAATCTTCAGAAGGATATAAGGAGTATATTCTGTGATATTACAAAAGCTTTGGACCGCGTCTATCACCCGGTACTTATAACATATAAATTAGAAACATTGGAAATAAGCGGTCCGCTGCTGCAGTGGTACGGTGATTACTTACATGGATGTTTGCCAAGATTTGTTGTCCAGGGTGCGACATCGCGTTGGATTTTAGTACAAAGCAGGCGTGCCCCCAAGGTTCTGTTTTAGGACCACTTCTGTTCCTAACGCGCATGCACACACACACACACACACACACACACACACACACATATATATATATATATATATATATGTTCGTGTGTGTGTGTGTGTGCGTGCGCGTGCGAATGAACGAACTATATCTACCGTACCAAATACACACACACACACACACACACACACACACATATATATATATATATATATATATATATATGTTCGTGTGTGTGTGTGTGTATTTGGTATGGTAGATATAGTCTGTTCATCCATTCGGCTGTTTGCCAATGACACACCCCTGTTCATCAGAGTGGATGACGCCATTGCTGCGACCAATGCTTTCAATTCTGACTTACAGGTAGTTGAGGTTGGTTGCGGCAATTGCTTGTGTCATTCAACCCTGTAAAATCTACGTATGGTAATCTCTCTGAAAAAAATCCTTTAGATTATTCCGATCTTGTTTTCATGGATGAAAAGCTACCAGAAGATTCTCTGATTACAAGCATTTTGGTTTAACAATTCGCTGTGATCTGATCTGGTTTAACCATATCAAGAATCTAACAACTAAAGGGATGAAAATGGTGAATATTCTGAAATATCTGCAGCTTCGTCTCAACACGAAAACCTTGGAGATTCTTTATCTTTTATATATCAGACCTCTCTTGGAGTATGGATCAGTGGTATGGGACAACTGCACGTTACAGGAGTCTCACCAACTAGAAAACGTCCAATTAGCAGCAGCCAGAGCTATTACAGGGGCCACTTCTAGGACTTGTCGTGATTTAATTTATGAAGAAACAGGCTTTGAAACATTATCTCAGTGCCGTGAAAAAAAGCAAGCTGATCTTATTTTATAAGATAACGCACGGTGTAGCTCCCTCATATTTATACAATCCCATTCCTAACCTGGTCAATGAAGGTAACAGGTATACTGTCAGATCTGGTACGAATTTCTCTGCTTTTTGAACAAGAACAAACCTATTCAAAACTTTTTTCTCACTATCGGTGGTTCGATTGTGGAGTAACTTGCCTTCTGATGTGCGTAATTCCAAAGACCTCACATCTTTTCAGAAAAAAATACATCAGAGAAAAAAGTGCAAAGAAACTATATTACAGCGGTGATAGAAGGCTTGCTGTTTCCCACGCATAGTTGCGTATGCAGCAAGCTAAACTCAGATCCGTTTAAAAAGGGTTTTATGGACTCCTCTTAGTGTGTCTGTGAAAAAGGAAATGAAGATTTTTTTTCGTTATTATTGTGAGTGTCCTTTTTAATTACCTCAGAGAAATACACTTGAGACCAAAATTATGTCTTTGCACCATTTACGTTTTTGATTTTATTATTTGGGTCCAAAACATGTACCTCCAAGCAAAATGAAATTATTTTTGACGCTGTCCGTGACTTTTTCAAATCGACAGGCGGACCGGGAGCAATGACGTAGGTCATACTATGATGAAAAGCTTGAAACCAGAAATGTATCATCTGTGCATACAGTTAAGTGAAGGTGGACTTCATCTCCCTGCCCTCTATCTGTCATGTCTGGTGTGGTTCTGCTTATGCTCGTGTGGAGCCGCCACTCTATCTGTCCACGTCTTGAGGCGTTCTTCCTAAAAAAAAGTGAACGGTTTCTTAGTCTGTGATACGTGACATCTCCCCTTTCAATCCTTTTCATGGGCAAGAGGGATTTATACAGGGCCTTGCACTGTTTCCTAATTGTGTCGTTACGGAAGTAAAAATATGTTGAAACCAATGTATGAATACTGAGGTTGAGCACCTGATGTTGTAATTATATGTGACCTACATTTTGAAGTCTTGATCTAATTTTGGGAAAACATACTTTCGCTTGTGAAATGTGTTTATCAAAATTCAACTTAAGTAAGTTCTGCTGATGGTCATGAAAAATTAATTTTACTATTTGCTCGTAATCATTCTATGAAGACAATTTTTTAAAATTCGTTTGACCATGAGATAACAATTAACTGTGCGAGATGTCGGTCCCTAGCAGCAGCATTACACTGCACATATACAAAAGTTGAGCACCCAATGTTTTAGTTATTAGTTTGACTCGTTTCTTTGGCATATTTATCGGAAAATGAGTGATTCTTCATAACTCGGAACATTCTCTTCAAAAACTGAGTTCTGTACATACCTCGTGAATGTACACCATTTTTCCTGAAAGGCACCTTATCTCAAAATGATAAATCAGGGTGATATAGCAATTTGAAAAAACAATGCGTCTAATGGGAAAACCACAGCGTAGGAGGCTTCTTGTTGAACTCTTTGCCGTCCGATGTATCTGGTTTACTTTTAAAATCAGTCGAGGTAGTCTTATGGTGGTTAATATGAACACCAGCTGACGAGGTATAAAATAAGTTCATAAAATCAAATGGACGAGAAAGTGACAAATCAAGGCTCCTGCAAACAAGTGGCATGTATATGAATTATGTATCGTGTCAACGTATAAATTCTTTCAGTGAGAATCCGTACGAAAGGCACGTTAATCTTAAATAAATGCAATGATTTTTGGTTTGATTCCTCCTAAAAAGACGTTTACTCAAGTGCCAGCGCCACCGTGTTTGCTTTTCCAAAGAGGTAAATGAATGGTTCCCATTCCTCGGTGCCCTTCAGACGCATAGTTTCTGACAGCCAGCCAAACCTGGAGATTGGCAGCTAAACCCGGAGATTGGCTCTCCGTCTAAGCACTGAAGCGGTTAAAATTGCAGGAGACATGAAACTGACCAGGTGAGATTCAAGTCAACAACACAGTTATATCACTTCAATAAATACTTCAAACTGACACGTAATACCAAGATGTTTGTCTGTATTGGAACTGACAGGTGAAGACATTTCTATGTATGCTGACTCGATTTATTCAACACGAATTGTATCAACACCGATTGTTTTTGGCAAGCACAACACGAACCGTGTGAAATGCATTTCTTGGCCCTTTGGCTCGACCTTGACAACTGTTAAATGAAACTGTTTTGTGAAATCTGTCAGTTTTGTGAGTAACGGAACGATACCATATTACAGACACTCGTGATCCATTTAGACCCTGATGCAATGATTCAGACTGTCTGCGAATGCTGTTTAAAGTGTAGCGAAATGTCAGGTAACACACAAGATTTCCAAAAATAGGGCAAACTTTTTTTTTGGATAATATTGTCAGGAGTCAAACAAAACTATTTCTACAGTTTTATCATTTGTTTCATGGAAGAAATAGTCGAAAATATCATAAACCCGACCATTTCATTATCCTGTGTTTATTTAACAATTAGGCAAGGACAATGATTGATCTTTACACGTATTTATAGTTCATAATTATACTGGCCCAAAAACATATGCTTTAGCTATTAAAATCCTTATCGTCAAGTTGACTGCTCAGTTTGCAAAAATGTGAGCGAATAGATTGTCTTATTAAGATGACAACTCGATTGCAACATTTTTTGTACAGTTGATAAAATTTATCAATTTCTATCCAAATACATTTGCTGTTGTGGCTTTCAAGGTCAAAGTGTCTAGGACATGGAATTGAGGATTTTACAAAAGACATAACCCCACCACTTGGAATGCATTTTTCGTTAACTTCGTGTCAAGTCACGTCTTGTTCCTCCTAGTTGTGGCTTGTACTTGGCATACAAAATACATCTGAAATAATGCAATAGAGTACGTAAGACCATGGACCCATCATCGTTTATACCTCCATGGTCAGACAACGCAAAAAGCCACGGCATTGAGGCACGACATATCACAAGTATCAGGAAAACAGCACGAAAGAATTCTTTTGATTGGAAACATTGAGTGTATTGCATTGTTTCCTATCTGTATGTTCTTGTGCATATAAAAACAGGTCAAATAAAAGTGCAGGGATGAAAGAAAGTTGCAATAGTGTGCCACGTTTTGTCCTGTTTTGCCACACCCACAGATGTAAACACACGGAAAATGTAATTTCAAGCCGTTTAAATGGTTTGCATCATTACTCGCTCTTGCAGTATTACACATTACATTGTACTACGTCGAATGTCATAAGTATCTCTTTTACTGTAACAGTTGTTTTTACAATGCCTAAAATGATGAAAAATCCTCACCTTGTACGGTCCGTGTGTCCTTCTGTACTTCGTTTGTGGCGAGGCAAACATATCCTACTTTCAGACAAAGGTCTTGGCTTGCACAAATATTTGGGAAAATGTAGGGGGAAAATAAATACAGAAAAACAAGAGGGAATTGAGGGAAAAGCTGGAATTATTATACAGCACTGCCTGGCTAAAATTTATGAATGGAGAAGACAAGGCTTCTGACAAGCTTCGAACCTATTCTCAATTCAAATCCAACTTTAGACTATCAGAATATCTAACATACAATGTGAACGTTAAAAAGGAAACTCCTGAAATAAATTCAGAATAAGTGCACACAGTTAACACATTGTAACAGGCAGATATAATAACATTCCAGCTGCCAACAGGTATTGTAATAGTTGTAACTGTCAGTTGGTCGAACAGGTATTGTAATAGTTGTAACTGTCATTGGTCGATCAGGTATTGTAATAGTTGTAACTGTCAGTTGGTCGAACAGGTATTGTAATAGTTGTAACTGTCATTGGGCGATCAGGTATTGAAATAGTTGTAACTGTCAGTTGGTCGAGCAAGTAATATAAATATTACATTTTGACATTACTAAAGCGTTTGACAAAGTGTGATATGAGGGTTTATTATTTAATTTTTTTTTAAATCAGGTCTATCAGGCCCGTTGCTGGCATTATTTGAAAATTATCTTTTGGAAGAAACAAAGAGTGGTGTGAAATGGGATATGTTCGGATTGGGGAAATCTGGAGGCTAGTGCACCACAAGGTTCCGTACTTGGTCCCTTGTTGTTCTTAATATATATGTATATATAAATGATGTTGTGGATATCATACGATCGAATATATGTTTATTTGCGGACGATATGGCACTGTTTATTGGGATAAAAATTAACCAAAAACTGACTCTGATGTAATAACTGAGGACTTGTTACGTATTGCCCAATGGGCTCAGCAGTTCTTGATACCTTTGGTTTAAACATATTTTATTAAAGCAATTGGAAATCAGGCATAGCCTATACAAATTCCTCTTGCAAAAACAAAAAAATAATAATAAGGAGTAAAATACACAGTATGGTGTGAAAGGTAACGGCACAAACCACAGGACAGTACATTAACGGACACATAACAGAATGCAAGATAAAGACACCACCAGACGTCACAGATAGTGGTCCGAGTAATGAGTAGTTTGCATTGACTGTAAGATATAAACAGTCTCGAAATAAGTCTTTTACAAAAGTAATTATGTTTGCCCGCACGTGGCCACTTAAATAGTAGGCCTACCCATATCTATATAACAAAATTCGTAATATCAACTGTATATACAAACTACCAAGTGAAACCAGTGTGGGCTTCAGTTGAATCTGCCAGTGCGGATAATGTACGTATGCACAGATTCAAAGATAGCTACATTAGCGGCTTTTGAACATTTTAAACTTCCATTTAGAACTGTATTTAGTGTAAACGGAGCCTTGGTTATAATAAACATTTAAAGAGTGTTGCGTTCGGTAATGAAGCGAGGACATTCAAAGAAAAAATGGTACGAATTTTCTACTGTGGCGCCACAAGCACAACTAGGAGAACTTGCGATGCCAATTTTATGCATGTCGTGGTTCAACTGACTGCAGCCCATTCTAATTCGGGAATGTAGAATGTTTACTTTCCGGTTGCCAATGTAGAATAAATCGTTAACCTTTGGTTTATCATTGTCTAATTTACGCTGAAATGTATCAAGATCCTCAGAGTTTCGAACTGAATTGGGTAACAAATTCCACTGACGAATGGTTGCTGGTATAAAAGAATTGCTATAAATACTAGTTCTTGCGTATATCTGGCTTATATCATTTTTTGATCTTACATTGTATATATTTCTAGAAGACACGTTTCCTGGAATTAAGTCATGAAGGTAATCGGGTGTTAGCCCATGTATTATCTTATATAGCAATGTTAGCCTGTGTTTATCTCGACGTTATTGATACCTTTAAAACCCTTCTAAGACAAAGGATATGGTTATTTCTCGAAAAATAGCACTTAGAAACCACCCCGAATTAGTATTTTGCGATAATGAGGTAGAACGGTAAAGGAGTATAAGCATCTAGATTTATTCTTTCAATAGGACTTAAATTGAAAAAGTCTCGTCACGAATTTGATAGACAAGGGCTCCAAATTGTGAGTATTATGATAAGTTTACAATATAAACTGCCCATGTCAACATTAGAAACTATTTATTTGTCTTTCATTAGACCCATTCTGGAATATTGTAATGTAGTGTGGTCGAATTGTAGTAAGGCTGAAGAGTTATTGTTAGAGAATATTCATTTGGCTGCTGTCCGAGTTGTTACTGGACCTATGAATGGAACAGTACATGTAAGATTATACATTGAAACCGGATGGGTGACATTAAGCTAAAGACGCGAAAAAAAAGAAATTTATAACTATGTACAAAATCATTAACAATGAAACACCGCAATATTTACGCAACTTAATTCCCCAAAATGTTAGCAATCGAACACAATATAATGTACGCAACACACATAATATTGCCCACTTTCGAACAAGAACTATTGTTAACAATGACGCTTTCTTTCCATCTACGGTGTGTTTATTAAATCAGCTTCCTTCGGACATTAGACAAGCTCAACATATTTCGATATTTAAAAGCCACCTAGAAAAACTTTATAAAGGGGAAAGAAAAATAGGCTTCACTTTGTCGGTAATAGGAGAACATCAATTATTCACGCAATATTTCATATGGACAGCAGTCAACTGAACTCTTATTTACATAGTATTGATGTCCGACATTCTGGAAACTATGCCTGTGGTGATCCATTTGAAGATGTTTATCATTACTTTTTGTATGCCCAAATTATAATAATACTCGAATTGACTCACATGAAGGTAATTTAAGATTGCCCCTTTTATGGCCATCATTTTATTATCTGGTTGCTCGGATTTTTCTTTCGATGATAACATAACTATTGTTAAGGCAGTGCATACATTTATAGAAAAATCAAAACGATTTGATGCTTAAATGGTGTCTTTTTCACATTTTTATAGACTGCTCGATGCTGGTATAGCCCTTATACGTCTTGTTTGTACTTTGTCAACTGATATTCACGAAGTTTGTTCTGTGTCTTTTTGTAAACCCTATCACCTGCAATCTAGATGTACAAAATGGGTTCATATGGAGAAATCCTGTTCCCAGTTGTGAAAATGAAATATGTTTAAAAAAACTTGGTGGGGCAGGTATTGTAACAGTTGTGTCTGTCAGTTGGTCGAGCAGATATTGTAATAGTGTAACTGTCAGTTAGTCAAGCAGGTGTTGTAACAGTTGTAACTGTCAGTTGGTCGAGCAGATATTGTAACAGTTGTAACAGTCAGTTGGTCGAACAAGTATTGTAATAGTTGTAACTGTCAGTTGGTCGCGCATGTATTGTAACAGATGTAACTGTCAGTTGGTCCAGCATGTATTGTAACAGTTGTAACTGTTAGTTGGTCGAGCAGGTATTGTTATAGTTGTAGCATATAGGAAATAAAACCAAAAAGATTCCACGTGTACGCCCCCCCCCCCCCACACACACACATACACATAATTATGTAAGTACGAATGCATACAGATATGTCAAAATCATAAGTTTTTGTGGAGGACTGTGAAGAATATTCTGGGTTGGAATCATATCTCGAGTATTCCTGATCTATTGAATGAAGGCAGCCATGTATCAGACAGCATCTCTAAGGCTGAACTTTTGACCTTTCGCTTCAGCCAGTGTAGCTTGGATACTTCATCTGCACCTACATCTTCCTGATGATGTACTCACTAATATTACCTTAACATAAAAAGAAACTCTTGACTGTTTCAAAAGTCTCCTTGTAACGATGGCTACAGGTCCCGACGGCACACGTCCCATGCTTTCGAAAGAAGCTGCACCTGGATTCATCTTGCCCTCAAATTGTTTCACTCTCGAATGTAAAAGAGCAAACGTAACCCCCTTACATAAAAAGGCGACGAACATTATGTAATAATTACAGACCAATACCCCTACTAAGCTGTGACCAATATCCCTTCTATGCTGTTTGGACAAAGTCATGGAAAGAAAATTTCCTTAAACACGTCTTTAATTCTTAGGAATAATTTCATTATTTTTTTTAACTGATGCGGTTTTACTTCTAGATATTCCACGGTAAATCACTTGTTAATGCTTTACCGTGAACTCTGTGTAGCAGTTGATAGACAAAAAGAAGTAAAGGTCATATTTTTAGATAAAAGTAAAGCCTTTAATAAGGTGATGCCAAACGGTTTATTACATAAGATGGAAAAGATTGGTGTCACGGGAAATCAGCTTTTCTGGTTTAATAATTACCTTTGAGACAGAGACCAGCGTGGACCATCAAAGGTCAATCATCGGAGTGGGGTGATATATCCGCCTGCGTTCCACAGGTTTCCGTCCTTGGGCCTGTAATGTTTTTTGTTCCAATAAATGATAGTATATACTCCTAAATTAAACTTTTTTGCAGACGACACATCTCTGTACCTAACCGTCGATGATCCCGTCGCTGCAGCTGCTACTATTTATACAGATCTTGCACCTATCGATACATAAACCATTGACTGGCTTGTAATCTTTCATACAGTAAAAACGGAATCTATACTCATCTGTCGTAAACAGCAACATACATATCTTCCACCACGTATCTTCCACTTTACTTGTTAGCAAATCAGTCAGTGTGCGTAGAAAACTTTGGAAGATTGCCTATTCAGTAGTTATTTAACTCCTGAAACAATATTTTTTTCAATGAGGCTATGTCAAAAACCTATAAATTGAAGTTGGAAAGGTACCTGACTCTATTATAGTTTTGAACCTAGTCAAGATTTAAAGTTTGTGTATTTACCTAATTTGCATGAATCAAATTGCTACAACTTTGATTCATGGTTCATTGGATGCAACTCTCTTACAAATCTATCTATCAACTGAATTTTGAATGACACCCCAGTCTATAATAATCTTTAAGTTATTCAAGATTTAAATTTTGTGTATTCACCTAATTTGCATAATTTAGAATGCTGCAACACTGGTTCATGTTTCGTTGGATGCGGCTATGTCACAAACATATAAGGTGACGTTGGAATGACACCACTATTTTTAATAGTTTGAAAGTTATTCAAGAATTCAATCTTGTGTATTCACCTAATTTGATTATATCAAAATGCTACAACTTTGGTTCATGATTCACTGAGTGCGGCTATGTCAGAAACGTATAAATTGAAGTTGGATTGGCACCTCCATTTATAATAGTTTTGTTGGAGATAATCAACTTTTAAATGTTTTAGTTGTTGCTAATTAGCATAATTTCTAATACATGTACTACAGTTTTTGTTCTTTGTCCATTTGATTGACAGGTGCTACAAACCTGTAAGTGCCACTTTGAATTGTGTGTCTATCTATAAAAGGTTGGAAGATACGGAGACTTACAAATTTTAATTTCCCCTTATTTGCATAGTTTTAACATGACATTTAAATATGATGCTAAACCCAATCATACTATCAAGTAAAAATTACTACATCAACACCAGATTCCGATGTTTTGTAAATCTGGGGCACAAAATGGCTGAAACCAGTAAAATGTATGTTTTCATTGATATACATGCACATGTATTTATTAGTACATATATTAGAGTTTCAACATTTACAGGAATATAAAATATGTCTGTAACAATCTCTAATACCAAGTGTTAGGCTCACCTAATGCACTGTCATACTCAACATTTAACTGCACACAGCACTTACAGAAATATTCGTGTGTAACTAATGACTAATTAGTGTCACCAGCCTGAACGTGTCAGCAAACTTAAGTTGCTAAGTTTGCACAGGCAACACCCAACTCTACATAGCTCCTATGAGAACAAAAATCTATACCATAGTACATGAACATTTACTTTTCAAAAGTACATGTAAATTTTCAGCAAGTTTTTTTGGCATTCTCTTTCGTGATTGGACCTGAGACTGAGATGTTTTTACTGTGCATCACAATGAATCACTGAAACATTGCCTCATTCAGTTGTTCACGAGTGTTGACCTTCACTCTTTTCCTTTTAGAGTTCATGTGTTCCTCAAGAGCTGACATGATGTCTGCTTTTCTTTTGACAATGTTGCCCACAGCTCCTCTGGATATAACATACTCTGCCACAATTTGTCTCGCTGATTTACCGGCAAGTTCTGTAAGTGTTTCTGCTCGCTTACAAAGGGCCAGAAATTTTCTGGGTTTCATAGTGACATGTACACTGGGGAACTTTTTGTGTTAGCCTTACTGCCAGGGGTATACAAACTGAAACTAGAAAAGAAGATTTGTTTCACTGCAAATCTGTCTGGGTGCCTTCAAAATGAGAACAGTTTGAAATGCTACACTTTGCCATTGTTCAATATGTGATTTTATCTCCTTTGATTATGTGTAGTGACTAACGCTATGGACTAGCCACCAACGTCATATCAGTTGGAAATCAAAAGGACCATAATTGCTATGCACACATGCAAACTTTTCACATACAGACAGATGTCCAAAATACAGGTTTTGTGAATTTTACCTAATTAGCAACAATTGAAATGATGTGCTTCGTACAGTGTTCTGGCGATGTGTCCATAGCACATGCCCATAAATTAAAGTTGGAATTGCAACTCTATCTATGAATATTTTGAAAATATACTACATCAGTATTTTCAAATGTCACTCATTAGCATGAGTTTATATTCAACTACCTTCGTTTATGGTTTATTGGATGTGCCAACAGCATCAAGGTAATTTTTCATGTTTTGTTTGTAGTTCATTGAATGCCCGAAAGCTATGAATTGCAAATGGAAAGACACCTCTGTCCATAATAGTTTTGATGGTATTCAGCCTTAAATGTTCATATGTCCATAATTAGCATTAATTTAAATATTACAGCTTTTGTTTAGGATTCATTGGATGTGCTTGCAGAACAAACCAGTGAATGGGGCAGGAGTGGCACCTGTCGGTAAAAAAAACAAAAAACTTTTGAAGATATTCAACTTACAAATTTTGAAGTGTCATTAATTGCCAGAATTTTAAATGCTACAGCTGTTGTGAGGTGTTTGCCGGGAATTCCGTGATGTCACCAAGAAAGCCTCAATGCACCTCAGGTACTAGGAACGAGGGGATGAGCTTCAGCGTGTGACAGACGGATGTTACAGGGTAATGGCCACGGCCGTGTTGAAGCCGGGTTTCTGGTGTTTTCACTGGACCTGTGGCTCTCTCTGGCCGGCCCTGCAGTACATCCCAGGATGAATAACATTAACGTCATCTGGCACACACACCACAATATAATAATAATAATAATAATAATAATAATAATAATAATAATAATAATAATAAGAAGAAGAAGAAGAAGAAGAAGAAGAAGAAGAAGAAGAAGAAGAAGAAGAAGAAGAAGAAGAAGAAGAAGAAGAAGAAGAAGAAGAAGAAGAAGAAGAAGAAGAAGAATTTTCATTAAAACCGCCGTTAGGGAGAAATATATAAAAAAAGATACATACATATGTACATAAAAACGAGGCCAAGCACACGAACTCACGTTACATTTAACTGCTCTGGTGAGAAAGCCGGTGAGACTGTGTTCCGCGGACAATGGCTTGGAGTAGTTGTTGGAATAAATTAAAAATTTGAGCATCAGGAGTGCCAGTGTCCGCGGTACAGCCACTTTTTAGGACAAGTGCCATTGAAGGCTATAGACAAAGCAGACAAATCAAATGATACAAAACGCGAAATTAAGGATCCGGGGTAAAGAGTACCATGTAAAGTAAACTTGTCCTGTTGAAGCAAGAGCAAATTACGAAATGGTGAGACAGACTTGAATATTGTGTGATATAGAGAGACAGTCCGTTGCTTAATTACAGTCTGAACAGGAGGCAAATTTAAAGCATGTATGAGATTACTATGGTACGAACGTTTACCAGGTCCCAAGGACTGTTTAATGACAGTAGCTTGGAGAGAGTCCAATTTTTTTAATTTCCTGTTCCAAAAGCCTAAGACAATCAGCACCGCAGGTAAGAACAGGTAAGCACACAGTTTTCCATAGGTACATTTTAACATCCGTATGGACACCCGGATAATGCATTCCAAATAATAAATGCGACGACATTTCTGCATACGATTTTCCACGTGGCCCTTACTGCACCAGGAGGTGTCAAATACTGTACCGAGGATCTCAAGCGATGCAACTGATTGTATAGGAAGGCCCTTTAGGTACAACTGTGGTAATGTATCCAATTGATGCACAGCCCCAGGAAATGTACCAATCGAATCAACATTTGAGCCTCAGCGTTTAACACTGCGGGGAAGTGTCCAGAACTAGCACAATATCAATAAAACCAACACCAGGGCTTCAATGTTGAATACGTTGGAAGCCTGAAGACATTAAAATTTTCGAATGTCCCTTTTTGCATAGGTTTCAACTAGTTGACTATTTCATGGGCCGATTTAGGGACGGGGCGAGCATGCCAAGAGATTCCTCCCGCTTCAGCCACCCCGATTTTTTTTCCACAAAATAGATACTTTTATTTATAATTTACGTCAGATCTTTGCTGTATTTCCTGCAAATTAGGCTCGAAATGGCTCAGAATCTCCCATTTCACACCTAAATTTTCTAACGTCAATGTTTTGGCCACCGCTATTCCAGATTCCTGTGTCTGCCTCCGTATTTTGCAAGCCATGCGAAACTTCATTTGACACTTCTTAGTGAGACACCCATGCCAAATTTGAGGTTTCCGGCTCGCCCTATTTCTGAGCTTAAGCTACCACAAACTTCGCATGGAAAGAAAGAAAGAAAGAGAGAAAGAAAGAAAGAAAGAGAGAGAAAGAAAGAAAGAAAGAAAGAAAGAAAGAAAGAAAGAAAGAAAGAAAGAAAGAAAGAAAGAAAGAAAGAAAGAGTGACACACAGACATATATGTTTATTTAAAGATGACTTTTTTCCTTTCTTTGCTTCTGAAATGCCTATATGTATATACATGAACACAAATCCTTTCTTTATCTCTTCGCGCAAAATGTACTGAGACAGTATCCAGTATATATAGAGAATGCTTATAGGACCAGGAATGCGCCAGGGGCAGGCAGGCTGACGTTATCTTTACCACCACAGAACCGACATCAAACGGCGTGTATTACTTAACCCTTTCCTTGCCAATTTCAACAAAAGTCGGTGTGGTCTGAATTGACATAACGATACTGGATTCCTGCTCTTTGTACACATTATAAACAGACTTCACTGAAGTACCAGCACGCTCATAGTTGCCGTACGAGGGCAATGACCTCGAGACCGGTCCAGGTCAATTAATCTGCCCCAGGCGCCGGAAGCATTCCAAAAGAAAGCTGTTGCGTCTGTTCAAACCTCGCACTGAAAGAGTCAATAAGCAGTGCTCACTGCTGCATGGAAAAAATCGATCCACTCAGAATTAAAAATAATTGACATTTAGACAGCATGTATAGAACGAGGAACAGACGGGCCACACGCCCACAACAGCAGATGTGGCGACATGGCAGGGGTCTGGATCTCGCCCACCTCCGCCACAAAAAGACAAGTGAAAGAAACGTTATACTGTTATTGTTTGCTGATTCACAATACGTTTTCAAAATTTTGTGCCCAGAATCCACCATTTAACGTTACCTTTTTGTTCCAATAATGTCGCGTATGTGAGACACATACTAGAGCGTTTTAAATGCAACTTTCATGTACTTGTATGAGAGTCCCTGTGGCAATGTTAATGCTAAGTGGCGGTACCACACGGTCCGGGGGTGGGGTGGGGGTGGGGGGGCACATAACATTAGGGTGGGTGTGTGCCTCGGACATTTTTATACAATACACCATCTTAAACCTACACCAGATTAAAAAGGTACCCTTCTTAATCCTGTAATGTGTTGAAAGGAGTGCTGCACTGGTGCATCCTAATTGTTATCCCTACCCTAATCCAGGTGTGTACATTTGGGGGGCCTTTTCTTATCCTGGGAGTAATGAAAACAGGGCCTTTCCCGCGGCACATACCCAGTACAATCCTACATGGAAGTACCCCCCCCCCACACACACACACGGTCACGTTTCGTCTTCGAGTCCTCTCTACTCACAAAAAAAACTCTCTCCACACACAAGTTGTAGGACTTTAGGATTAACACTTCCATTTTTGTTGAATTCAACTTGGTTCGATCCAGTACTTAATCTTAATGAAATTAACATTGGTTTGGTCAAATGGTCACTGTGATCCAGGGGTTCATATTGTGGCCTAGGGCGTAGATTGGCAGGTTCTGAAGGTTTTTGTCGAGCATTCGGCGGACAATTTGATTGGTTCGGGGCCTGGGGTTTATTAAAGTGTGTGTGTCACACACTTTTCTGTTGTTCCTGAAATTATGTCTGTGTGCCAACACAGACATATTGTTTTTGTAGGAATTTTTTCTTTCTTCCTTTTCGAAAAGTAAATACGCAGAAACCCCAAACTTGGCACAATTATACTTCTATAGATGAAGTCTCGCCTTTTTATTATGAGATGTCGTGCTTTTCAAAATTAGGCAAATGAAGGGTTAATTAAATTTTTAGATCTTCAATATCATATATACTATAGTAATAATTGTCTTTGGCCCTCCACTTGTCTGCCGTGGTCCTGAAAAGGAGGCCAAGAAATCAAAACCTATCCCACAATCGCATCTTGCGCTCGGCATGCCGACTATAGTAGATGTGGTTGGGAGTGTATAGGAGTTCGATCATAGCAAGGCATAGGTCATGTCAAGGTTAAACGTCATGTCAAGGTCAAAAGGTCAATTTTAGGTCAAAATGTCATTTTAAAGGTCAAGGTTCACTTCAGGTAGAGTTCTTCTCAAGGCCAAAGGTCATTTCCATGTCAAAGGCCACTTTCGATGGTGCATTTCTTCTAGCCATAACTTCGCTAGTTTTTAGCTCAGCTGACTTGTCAGTCAGCTCAGATTTTGTGAGGGTCCGTCGTCCGTCATCCGTCATCCGTCTGTCCACAATTCACATTTTCGACTTCTATTCAAAAACCGTTGGCCAGATCCACTTCAAACTTGGTGGGGATGTGCCTTGGGTGGGTCTTTACCAAAGTTTGTTCAAATGGTCACGGTCCAGTGATTTTTGCATTTTTAATGATTTTTGTTTTGTTTGGTTTTTTTTTTTTGGTGGTAAATCTTAAAAAATCTTCTCCGAAACCGCCCACCCAATTGCTTTGATATCCCACAGGGACCCTGCCGGGGACTCCTAGTTCTTAATTTGTTCACTAGGTGGCGCTGCGATTTTTAAAAAAAATTTTGTGAATTTTTGTACGTTTTTGTTATTTTCGACTCCTTTTCCAGAACCGTCACTCGGATGAAAAAATTTACGAAACCTGAACATGGAGATTTCTTGTAATGGAAACAACTCCGATAATTTTTGCTATATTTATGTCACACTTTGTAGAAATGTACCTTTGATAGGTCTCTACATATTTTATTCACATGGTCACACTGCGTTGATTTTTGCATAAATTTTTGGGTTCAAAATAAAACTGATACACCAAGAACTGCGCTGTAATAGAGCAACATGGCGACAACATAGGGATCAGATTCAGGTTCAGATCTGGTTCTTTGCTGTCATATTGGCTAAATCTAAAAGATGCTTTAACCTAAGTATGTCATTATAGTCGTAGTTTGGTTTCACACATTAAAGCATGGCATTATTTGTCCACAGTGAGACTCGAGATTATTGTCCTTATGTGATATACATTAACTTGAAATATCAGCTATTATGCCCGACGTAGTGATAAGTGTTGTTTAGTTTTCCCTGACATATATTTGTCACAAGAGAATGGTATTTTTCTTCTCTTCTTTTTCTTTCTTTTTTTTTAAGGGGGGGGGGCTAATAATCTTTATTTATCAATTTTACAGCAATTGGTTGTCCGTTTGTCCATACATCCCTAGAAATAGTTTAATACAGTACCAAGAATTACAGATTCCTCAGTGTGCATCAATTTGTAACCAGTTTCTATTACGCACATGCATTTGTTATTGTTCATCATGATTATTTTCAACACATCCATCTTTCTTTTTAATAGCTTCAAGAGATGTAAAGGTTAGATTATATTTTTTTCTGTGAATCTGGCTATGGATGATATATTTTTGCTGATAAAACACAATAATTTAGAGTGGGTTGGAATGGAGAACTGGTGTACCCAAAAAGCACATTTTCTTCACTTACCTCAACTTGACCATTGAAAATACTAAACCACATTCCTTGAAGGCTTGCCAATATTTTTGACAGCGATTACATTCATAGTATCTATGTTCAATGGTGTCAATGTTGTCACATCTATTGCATTAATTGCACTCGTTAATTTTCATGAAACAGAGCCTTCTATTAGTAGTAATTATTCTATGTATAATTTCAAATTGAAAGTTTTGCAGTTTAGTTTCCATGCAACATTTAAAAAGCAGCTTGAATATTTCATTCCATTTTTCATCTGCAATTTCAAATTTGGTATTTCCATTTCTGCACTGCTGTTGGAATGACATTACATTTGTTTTGAAATTCCCAGTAAAAATTTTTACTAATTATAAATTCAACTGGTATCAATCTTCCTTCAATATGTAATTTGAACTGGTGCGTTGATACATGATTTATAGCTCCGCCTTTTTTCTTTTGTTTCCAGGTACGCGGTAGTGCATCGATGAAGCCATAATACAGAAGAATAGTAATATTTGCATTAAACTTTTGTGGAAAGTTATCAAAAGACAACAGTTCTCCTTGTTCATTCATTAAGGCTTGTACAAAATCACACTTTTTATCATACCAATCTTGATAGAAAACAGATTTGTCATTCACCTTAATAAAGTCATAATACCATATAGATTCTATCAATATATCATTCACTGTCTTTGGTGGAGACAACCATTTAAACCTGTTCCATTCGTATTTCAGCTCTATATAAAACTGTGGTACATTTTTATCTTTGTAGTCACTGGCCCTGGTTTTAAGTAAATCAGCAAGCTTAATCTTTGTAAAAAAAAGAAAGCTACTGCTTACTTTTTCCATTTTGAGCTGTCATGTGCCGATAATCGTTTAACCCATGCTAGTAGCAGAGAGCTACATTGGACTTTAAAATGTAAAATGTTTAGTCCTCCTCTTTCAATACTGTGGTATATCACTTTATTTCTTAACTTTGGGTATTTTTTATCCCATATAAATTCGTTTATTAATTCTTGGATTTTTCTTTTTTAACTTTTCTGGAACTAGAGGACAACAACATTGGTATAGTATTTTGGAAATGGATAGTGATTTAATGACCATATTCGTACTAATTGGAGATAGGTCTTTCCATAACCACACTCCTAATAGTTTCTTATTTCACTTATTATGTTTTCTATATTTCTCTCTTCCATAACCATTATGTCTTCGTCCAACCAAATTCCTAATGTTTTGAAAGGACCTTGTGTCCATTTAACTCTTATGTTACTATGAAGAGTGTATCTTTTTGAGTCAATCCGCCTTGCTTCAGATTTTACTAAGTTCACTTTTAGAACAGAAACTTATGCAAAATCATGCAGGAGATCGAGTACCTTGCATGTCGAATTTTCATCGGCTAGGATAAAAGATGTGTCATCCGCAAATTGAGATATTAATAATTACACCATTTATTTCAATACTTTTTATTGCTTGGGTTTTTCTTACTGCTAATGCTAGTAGCTCAACACTAAGGATGAACAGTAGGGGTGATAGAGGACATCCTTGTCGCACTCCCTTCTCTGGTTTGAAAATCCTGAGGCATGCCCATTGTTTATCACACGACTACTTACATTTGTATATAAAGTTTTAACCACACTTATGAAGTTTTTCCAAATCCAAAAGTATCAAGTGCCTTCACAATAAATGACCACTCTATGTAGTCGAACGCTTTTTAAAAATCAATAAGTAGTAGCAACACTGGGATATCTTTAATATGGGTAAGGTGGAATAAATCAGAAATCAGTCTTATGTTTTCTCCAATATACATTCCCCTCATAAACTCTCTTTGATCTGGATCTATCAGATAATTAAGGAAATGGTATTTTTCCCTGCCATAAGTTGTGATTTGATTCTACATAGAATTCGGTTTCTATTTTGTCGAATTCCAATGCTCATTCTTGGGCAAGTACTCCCTTGCCTTCAGTTATAGTGGCAAAATCTATGGGTTTAGATCAATTTAGAAATATGTTGACTGCAGCTAATCTTGTAGTTATGTTAAGACAATTATTACTTTACATGTGCTAAATTTCACTTTACTGCATTTGTATATTTGATGAGTCAACTTTAACTCAATTTTCTGCCAATAAAATTTTAATTACTTTCTGCACAGAGGGCACCATGAATCAAATGACCATATGCATATATTGCTACCACATACTATGCCTTAAAATTTTTCACAATCAAAAATCAACCAAGAAGATCAAGGGTTTGACTCACATTTACAAAACTTCTTTCCTTTTAATTTGTATTTTCTCAAAAGTCCATTGTGTGAACCCCCAGATGGAAGAGTAGGTCAAAGACCCTAGCATTGTATATTAGAGAAGATCATTCAATTTAAAAGAAAACGTGTATTGAAATAAGTAAGTTGATGAGTCATTGAATAGATTAAAGGTCATATCATATGTGCATAACACATGTGCATGGAAAACAATACAAACACTAAAAACAAAAAAGTGCAATAAGCCTTCAACGATCAAGTATGCTCAATGACCATGGGAAGGGGATTCCGAACATTGCCTACAGTTCCTAGAGTTTTGTAGCAAACTTCGAAAATTTGTAGACGAAACCTTGGGTTTAGTATCAAATACTTTGAGTTTTATTCTGGAAGCACATGGTTTTGTGGACAAAACCGAGCATTTTGGAACAAAAACAAGGTTTTCTAACTTAACCCAAAGTAACATAGAAAATCCCTATGTGCTAGTCATACTCTTCAATAATTTTCAAACCCAAGGCTTTGTGGTGGAACCCTGAGTTTTGTGAAGAAACTCTTCGTTTTGAAAACAAAACTCTGGGTTTTGCTTTGTCATTTCATTTATATGTTGGTGCCAACCCAGATATATTGTTTTTCCTCGTGTTCCATGGCACCCAAATTTGTCCAGAGTTTTTCTCAGACACTTTTATTCCCCAAACCACCAAACTTGCCATGGTGACTGACCTACCAACGAAATTTTGCCATTTGGTGTGGAATAGTCATGATGATTAAAACTATGCAAATGAGGGGCAATTAAAATTTTAAAAGCTCTATATCATAACAATATTACAGATAGACACAAAATTCTAACTTACAGATATAGGTTTGACACAAGAGGCAAATCCAATAGCATGCAAACAAAAGTTGGGGAATTTTAATGTATGTTAAATTCACCAAATTTCTCCACAATCCACAAATGCAGGCCTTTAACTGCTCGTTGACCTGTGCTTGACCTCCATGGTGCTAGGCAACCATTTTACATCCATAATTAATTAGCATGAACCTGTCTCATAGGCAGCCTCTATCCATGCATGCATGCAGGTGTATGGTGTAGCTTCGGTTAAAAATAGACTACTTGATCTGGGTCTTGTAGCAAATTAGGGGGGGGGGGTATCCAAACGACTGTGTAGTGAGGCTCTCAATGAAATACAGAGAATCTCTTCTGTTTATGCAAGAACAGATCTCTATGCTGCTATATGTACCAAGCAGGCTATGAGCTGTCAGTGCGCCCTGCCTGAGACTGGTATTTTAGCTGGTCTTTTTTGCCTGAGGCTAGGTCAGTCTGCTGAGCTTATCACTCCCAAGGGAACCAGGCAGCCTCTGAACTTCTAGGCAGAACAAGGTTTAGTGTAGCTTCTGTGAAAAATAGACTACTTGGCCAGACCCATCCTGTTGTTCATAGCCAATACTGAGACAGTATAGTGCTTGTCTCGCCTCTCAGGAGTGGGCACTTGTCTCTGGTCCCAGGGGTAACATTTCTCTGGTCCCAAGGGTGCCCACTGTAGAGAGGTTTTACTGTATAAATAAACACTGGAATTCTATCTTTCTGTCTCCCCTTTTTATGTCTGTGTGCCAACACAGACATACTGTTTTTCTCGGAATTCTTTCTTTCTTCTTTCTTGATTTCTCTTTCTTTCTTTCTTTCTTTCTTTCTTTACCGGCAAATTTGTCCAACATTTCATTTGAAAAGTATTATAGGTAGAAATTCCAAACTTAGCACAATTATACTTCTACAGATGAAGTCAGGTCTTTTTATAATGAGAGGTCATGCTTTTCAAAATTATGCAAATGGGGGCTAATTAAAGTTTTAAATCTTCAATATCTTATGTACTATAGTAGATGTAGTTCCGAGTGTATTGGAGTTCGATCATATCAAGCCAAAGGTCATCTCAAATGTCAAGGTCATGCCAAGGTCAAAGGTCATGTCAAGGTCAAAGGTCAGTTTTAGGTCAAAATGTCATTATAAAGCCAAAGTGTCATTTTTAAGGTCAAGGACCACTTCAGGTGGAGGACATTTCAAGGTCAAAGGCTATTTCAAGGTCAAAGGCCACTTTCGATGTTGGCTTTCTTCTAGCTATAACTTGGTCAATTTTTATCCAATTTTGATCATGTTGGGCTCAAATTGTAGCTATTGTAACACTGCACATTTTTGAAGTCTTGCCTTTTTATAATAAGAGGTCATACTTTTCAAGATTATGCAAATGAGGGCTAATTAAAGTTTTAGATCTTCAATATCTTATATACTATAGTAGATATAGTTCTAAGTGTATAGGAGTTCGATCACAGCAAGGCAAAGGTCATCTCAAATGTCAAGGTCATGTCAAGGTCAAAGGTCATGTCAAGGTCAAAGGCCAATTTAAGGTCTAAATATCATTTATGAAGTGATGGTTCACTTCAGGTAGAGGTCATCTCAAGGTCAAAGGTCATTTCAAGGTCAAAGGCCACTTTCGATGGTGGCTTTCTTTTAGCCATAACTTGGTCAATTTTTATCCAATTTTGATCATGTTGGGCTCAGAGTGTAGCTATGGCAACACTACACATTTTGGAAATAACATGTGTGTAAAAGGTCAAAGGTCAATGTCATCTGAACATTTGAAAGTTTCACTCAGCCATAACTTGGCCAATTTCCATCCAATTCTAATCATGTTGGACTTAAATTGTGGGTATTGTAACTATGTAAATTTTTGTAATTTACATGTAACCTGTAAAGGTTAAAGGTAAAAGGTCAGGGTCATTTGGACTTGAAGATTCTCATCCAGCCATAAGCTTAATGTTATGTGAAGTACCAAAGTAAAAAAGTTGTACCATTTAATATTTACAGCTTTGGAAGGCACACAGACAGATTTGCTTTGAAGCAAATCTTCCTTTCTAGTTTTAAGTCTGGGTGCCTTGACACCAACATTTGTCTGGCGTTTTTCTCAGGTCCTATAATTCCCCAAACCACCAAACTTGCCATGGTAACTGACCTACCAATGAAATTTTGCCATTTGGTATGGAATAGACATGATGATTAAAGTTATGCAAATGAAGGGCAATTAAAATTTAAAAAGCTCCATATCTTCCAAACTATTGCAGATAGACACAAACTTTTAACTGACACATGTAGGTTTGATACAACTGGCGACTCCAACAGCATTCAAACAAAAGTTGGAATTTTAATGTATGCTAAATTCCCAACAATACACAAGTCTCCAGGGCTCCTACTGCTGCATGGATCTTCATGGTGCTAGGCAACCATTTTGCATTCATAATAAATGAGCTTGAACCTGTTTCATAGGCTGTCTTCTAGCCATGCATGCTGGGTGTATGATTTGGAAGGTTTGGGTCTTGTAGCAAATTGGGGGGGGGGGGGGGGGGTTCTCCCAACAACTGTGTAATGAGGTTCTCAATAAAATACAGAAAGCCTTTTTTTCTGTTCACGCAGGAACAGATCTGCTCCATGCTGCCATATGTACAAGGCAGGCTATAGTTCCCACTAACTAGAGGTGGACAGAACAGTCAGTGCACCATGACTGACACTGGTGTGCCAGCTGGTCTGTTTTTTTGCTTGATTTTATGTGTGCTGAGCTTATCAGTCCCAAGGGACCGGGGCTTTGGACTTTTAGGCAGAACAAACCTGAGTGTATTCTCTGTTAAAAATAGACTCAAAGTATGGTCTTCCAGCCCTCAATGATTGCTTTTACAGCTTTGTGAATTTTGAAACATTGAGTGAATTTGTGTCATCTCAGTGGATACTTTTATGTCTTTGTTTTCTTGTAATCTCAGTGAGATGAAGCTTGTTCTTCATAGCCAATACTGAGACATTGTAGTGCTTGTCTTGGTTCACAGGTACATGTACATGTAGTTTCTTGACAGCTTCTATTCAAATTTGTTTAAGTAATAAAGGAAAAAAAAACAGTTTTGTATTGCATGTATACACCTCCCCTTGAATTACAATATGTATACACTGTACATAAGGGTCAGCCCTTCTGGGCAGTATGGATGAGTATGTGTGCATGCACGTGTACATTCGTTATACATGCATATATATATATATATATATATATATATATATATATATATATATATATATATATATATATATATATATGCATGTATAACGAATGTACACGTGCATGCACACATACTCATCCATACTGCCCAGAAGGGCTGACCCTCTCAGGAGTGGGCACTCTGTGGTCCATGGGTGACTTTTCTCTGGTCCCAAGTGTGCCCACTGTAGAGAGGTTTCACTCTATTAGTAAACATGGAATTTTCTCTCTCTCTCTCCTTCCTTCCTTCTTTCTTTCATTTTCTTTCTTCTTCACGACCAAGTTGGTCTGGAGATTTTCTCAAGCACTATTTTTCCGAAAACCACCAAACTTACAATGGTGACTCCCTATGCAGTGAAATTGTGTATCTCATTTGGAATAGTCATGATGTTTATAAGTATACAAATTTAAAAGCAATTAAAATTTCAAAAGCTCTGTATATTCCAAAATACTGCAGATACTCAAAATTGCAATGTGCATATATAGGTTTGTGACACCTGCCAATATGATGGACGGTATAAGTTAAGCAGATCTTAAAATTATGCTAATAAGGGGCTTTGAAAAATTTCAAAGTTGAATATCTCTAAAACGATTATACATAGACATGCCATTTCAACTTCAATTTATAGGTTTGTGCCAAAGCTGCATCCAATGAACCATGAACCATGAACCAAAGTTGTAGGAGTTTGATTTATGCAAATTAGGTAGACATGCAAAATGTAAATCTTGAATAGCTTCAAAACTATTATAGATAAAGGTGCCATTCGTACTTCAATTTATGGGCTTGTGGCTAAGCCCTATCCAATGAACTATAAACCAAAGTTGTAGGCTTCAATTTATGCAAATTAGGCAAATACATATAATTAAAATGTTGAATAGCTTCAAAACTATAATAGATAATAGTTCCATTCAATTCATTTTATAAGTTTGTGACACTGCCACATCCAATGAACCAAGAACCAAAGTTGTATTACTTTATAAATATTAGGCTAATACACGAAATTTAGGTTATTTTGAACAATGGCAAAGTGTAGAATTTCAAACTGTTTTCATTTTGAAGGCACCCAGACAGATTTGCTGTGAAGCAAATCTTCTTTTCTAGTCCTTAGTTTGCAAACCCCAGGTTGCGTGGACCTTACAGTGGACAATGTCATTATATTGTTCTGAAATGTGCAAAACAGTAAGTTTTGTATCCTGCAAAACGCAGCATTGATGACGTAACTCTCGCATTTTCAAACCCATGAACGGTTTATAAGACTAAAATAGGGTCCCGCCATAATAAATATTTGCTTCCATTATAAGAATTACAATCATTTCCCAAAAGCATTTGTCAATGTGTGTGTGCTTGAAAAAGACGCATACTTTTCTCCAATCACAATAGAAGATAAATTCAGAGGAAGGAGGAGAGGTCAACGTATGGAGTAGGGCCGAATATGTTCCTCTTATAAGTGGCCCACGAAGTGTCATTCACTTATATTTTAAAACACATTGGACGCTTAAAATATTTAAATGCAGTAATTTGCATGAAAGAAAAATGTTACTGCCATATGGTTAGGTACGTAGCGTTCTCTTGCTTATGTGCCCTCATCAAGGTGGAGGGATAGTTGTGTTGCCAAGTAACCTGGGCAGGCAGAGCAGGGTCGCAGTTACTAACGAAATGAATATGTCTCATTGAATGCACTTTAAACACAATCCTTGGACTAAACGTTGAGTGATCCCCTTTTCTGTAATAGTTCTGGGGTTGTCATTTAAATTTTTAAGTGTGTTTAATTAGCAAAAACTATTTTGTACAGGTTTTATTGTTAGTTTATTGGATGCGCCTACACCACATTCTGTGAATTGAAGTTGGATTGACACTTCTATCTAAAATACTTTCAAAGACATTCAACATTCCGAAACCTCATCCTCTGTATTGCGCTCTTTCGCAAAAATGATGCCTTTCTTATGACATTTTTAACCGAAACAGGGACTCTGGAAGTGTTCTGCAGAATTGGTGGTGTGACTTGTATTCATACTCCCTCATTACAGGCTTAATAGTGATGTATATTATTATGTACGTATGCAAAAAGAGACATTCTGTCGTTTTAAAATTTTGTATTTCCTCCCTTTTTCTCTTCTGTCAGCTGCAATTTTGCCCGGTGTTTCCTCTCATTCTCCTGAAGCTGGAAACTCCCAATTTGACATGGCTACAGTCGCCGTACTAAACTTATTGACATGTTGTGGAATATCAAGAATGTAAAAAAATATGCAAATTATGGCCGTGCAAATTTTTAAATTGTAACTATCTTTACGATTATTACATATAGTCATTATTTCAACTGTTAACTTAATATTTGGGAGGATTGTGTGTACAATGGGTCCATGAGCATTGTACATTTAAAGTGATGCTAATTAGGAGCCTGTGAAAAATTAAATTTCCGATACCTTGGAAACTATCACAAATTAAAATGCAATTCCAACTCAAACCTAAGTGATAACAACAATGGCACATTCAAAGAAACGTGGACAAAAGTTGTGCCACTAACAATTGTACTAATTCAGTGGAATTTTAAATTTTGAAACTTGAAGGATCTTCAAAACTTTTATAAGATCGAGATACAATTTCACCTGCTAGTTCTACATCTATGACTCTGATACATTGAGTAAAAGAAAAACCAAAGTTGCATCATCAGAAAATATTATGCTGCCCAAGAACTTTTCAGTTTTTTCAAACTTGAAGATCTTCAAAGTTACAATGCAAATAGATCCAGTTCTGACTGGTTCTCACTGCTTGGAGTGTTTACGTTTGAATGCAGAAGGTCACTAAGTTAATTATGTGTTCTGATGAATCATTGTTTACTTGTGGAAGTGACCTACGTAAACAGACTTGTCCCACGTGGATATGTGGATTTGTTGAGAACATTTTATTTAGTATGCACTAATACAAACCTTTCCAGGAAAGATATATAGACAGTCAACTGGAGAGAGAGAGAGAGAGAGAGAGAGAGAGAGAGACAGAGAGAGAGAGAGAGAGAGACAGAGACAGAGAGAGAGACAGAGAGAGAGAGAGAGAGAGAGAGAGAGAGAGAGAGAGAGAGAGAGAGAGAGAGAGGTCTGTCCAACTGACGTCATCCATCATCTTAGGAGTGAACAGTCGATCAACCATTGGAGAATGCCATTGCCAGAACTTACTTTGTGTTAATACTGCGGACCCTGACCATTACCTGCACACTGCATTATAGTATAGACCCATATCTTTTACATGGATTGCGAAGCAGGCCAAGCCTATATCAATCACTCTCCATGGTACAGATGTCGGCGTATACTTTCCTACCCAACTGTTTGGTGGAGGAAACGGAAGAACTCGGAGAAAACCACCGTGCACAGTCAGAGTGGTGGGAACTTTCTCCACTTGCATCCCCGGCCGTGAATCGAACCCCGGCCGCACACTGCATTCAGTCCGGTCTTAAAGCCTTTCGCGCTCAAATTGTCCTAAAGCGCCCAGATTTATGTGTCGTCTGCCTCAATGTTTTTACTTAAATTTCTCTACAATGAAAAGAAATCCTCTGCTTCTTAAAACATCTACATGAAAGTTGAAGATTTATTTTAATTTATCTTTCGTACGGTTCTTAATATACCTATTCATAGTCACCCATATTTCAGTCGTAAGCATCGTTGATTTTAAGTGTGACTCCCTTCAGCCTGCTGTCGCTCATATGTTTTAAACTGATTTACATGAAATAAGAATTTTCTCTTGAAATGATTCTCGCAGAAGTCTACAGTTGCTGTGTGGGTACCCTATATCCAAGTTTTATTTCTTGTTCAGTCACCAGATGGCCTTACCTCTCTATGTAACGTGAAGATCTGGTAACACCCGCCTTGACGTGTTCTTGTGCGGACTCAAGACTGTATGTTGTACGTGCTCAAAGGCCGTGGAAAAATGAAAGACAATTTTTGCTTCGTGGTCATTTTCAAGGCCATTATATACATATATTATTAAGAGTGTTACCCAACCTGTTTATGGTGGTATCATAGACTCTATACCCCGAGTCGCGCTTTGCAATGAGATTCCTTTCACTAAGATACTCGCAAAAAGTATTAAAACCTAATCGGTCTAGATCTTACGATACGTTGCACAAAACGAAATTCAAACACCAAATTCTATATCTACTTTATAACACCAATTCTTGAAACGGTTGTGAGATCTGGGACGGCGGCACACCGTTATAAACTCTAACCATGACAAGTAGTTGTATGATGCCTATAAATTCCGAAATTCTGTCATTTACTAACTTTAACTGGCTAAACACTGTGACGAAGATCCTAAAATTAATCGTATGCAAAGATATTTGGATTAATGGCGGTGATGAATTTGGAGACATTTCGGCAAATATTATACAAAAATTATTCCTGGAGAAATTATTATTCAATGGCATACTGACTTTTCTAGACAATCTGTTCCGGACAAAAAATTAAGAACATATTCAAAATCTAAATCAAAGTTTCAACGGGAAAATTCCTCACTGCGATTGAAAAATATACTTGAAAGAAGAAACTTGACCCGATTAAGAATCAGTGCACATTATTTAAATATTGAAAAAGGGAGACACAAAAGGCCAGTTAAAGTACCAGTAGATGACAGAATATGTGACTTGTGTTCTAAATTAAAAGACAAATTTCATTACATTTTAATTTGTCAAAAGTTCTGTGAAGCCAGGAAAGAACTAATTGATAATGTGTCAGAATTTCTAGCTGATTTTGAATATTTAACTCCGGAAGATAAATTTGTTAAGTTAATGAAATGTGATGACGTGGAAGTAATTTGGAATTTGGCAAAATTTATAACAGAAACTGTCAAAATCAGGAAAGTTGTGATGGAAAGGTATCCTATTCTTCTGGTTCAACTCGGTGCATATATGTTTGCATGATTTTTTAAATATACAATTCTGATTATCATCTTTATCTATATGTGTTTGTAAGTATTGTTTATGCTCCCAACAGGTTTGCTGAAGGGGGATCTTTATGATGTAGACTGTGTTTGTACTGTTTTTTTTCCGACCCATCAACAAAATACCATGGATATGTATGAAATGGTGCAGTTGCAATAAAGGTCATTCATACATTTACACTTATCGAACATTCTTAAAGGTGCCAATCAACCTAAAACTATACTGGTGCATGGGTCTCCTCGCAAGATATTATTTTAAAGACACAATCTGGTATTCTTACATCATTGCGTTTTGTTGGCTTATCTTCCCTTAATGTGGCCTTTTCCACGGTATCTTTTTTTGTCCATGTCATGCTCTTCCTTTTACTTTCCCTTAACTTTTATTTTTCTCTTCAAGAGACGAGTTCACATGGGGCTTTGTCCTGTTCCTCAATCGATGAATAAAATAGGTTTAACCAAGCTGCCATGCCGTTCATCAATGGCAAGGAAATGAGCTTCCAACGAAGGAAGCGGAGCGGCAATCCAGGGCGAAACTACTAATTCAGGTTGAAACCGACAGACCTCGTGCTCCCACCAAGGTCTTAAAAATGAGATCTTTTGGGTGCAAGACGGGATGTGGTAAATCATGTGGCTGCTTTAAGACATTGTTTGTGGTGTTGACAACCGCAAAATGCACGTCATATTGACACTGGTAATGAATGAAATATCAAATGTTATGAATCGGGAGTATCATCCAGGTATTGATTATTGAATAAAATGAAACGAAGCAGTGTCGACTCCTTTTTTTCAATCCTGGTTAAGCAGAGACCTTTGAACAAAACCAGAATAGCAATTCCTAACGTCTGGAAGTAAGACTCCATTTGTTTTCTAATTAAAAGTTTTATTTTTGTTTATTTAAAGATTGACTTTCTTGGAAATTTAAATCTGGAAAGGAACATGAAATAAACACACAAAAAGGGCAAGAATATCAGTATCCCATTCTGTCCAGAACTCCTGAGCTCGCTATTAACTCTTAAAGTGCTAATCACGGCTATGGTCGTTTTCTCATTACCGTTAAACAAATAATGGTTAAAAGATTCAAATTCCCCATGAAGACACCTTTCATTCAAATACCAGAAAGCCTAGTCTAAAGCAAAATGTAGTCTTAGTCGACAGCTTTCCTTCGGGCACTTTGCGCGCATTACGTGCAAAGTGCCCCGAGGAAAGCTGTTGATTCTGTCTTAAATCAGTGCTTTCAGGGTTAATCCATGTATAGCAAATAGATTCAGAGAATGCGTAAATGTACAGTATTATGGATTTTAAGAATTACAATTGCTGAAACAGATCTACTTGCTGAGAAATTATTATTGGCGTAGGGAGAGTCCGTCTCTAGTTGCTGACAATGGCGACTATCTTTATCTATTTTTATTTCTTCAGGTCACAAGGATTTTCGTTGCATTTATAGATTTATTATGCATATAAGCATGCACTTCGATGCAAAATGGCAAGGCTCTTAGAACTCTGGTTGAGACGAAATGATGATTTTTAATTGTTTCAGTTATCAGTCCTAGCTCTTGACTCCATATTGAATTTGAAAATGCGTCAGGGTGAATTCCGTGAACTTTGTATTGAATGTTTTGGATGAGTTTCTGTGCCTATTCTGGAAAATTCAGCTTTCTACAATTTTGTTCAAGCTGTTTGTCTAATTCACCTGTACTAGGCCTATATAACGCGAGTTGCACAGTGCAAGGGGTATTGCATAAACTTACATATTCATAATTTCCCCTTTATAATAGTCCCAGACGAAGCGTTAAAGGACCAGGTCTTTATGATACCCCAGAGAGCTGTTAAAGAAGTCAACTTAATGATCCAAAGGAAGCAAAACGCAAGTGTCCAATATATAGCCGTAATATTACGTTATTGATCAGTAGTTTTCATATTGGCCTAGATTCAGGTCCGAGGTCAGCCATATTGGCCTGAGGCCGCAGGATAACTGGGCCAATATGAAAACTACTGATTAATGATAATTTTATTAGTTGACTATGAATGATAAGACAACACATAACATTCCCGTTAAATGGCTAAAATGTCTGACCAGAGACCTGAACTTATTTGCTCCTTTTCTCAGTCCTCTGTTGCGTGCAGTTGTCACTCGTTCGAATCCCTCCATCACGGCCTTGCAAAGATGTTTCGCGGAAATGTGATGTCACTGGTATTGGCCGAGTACTGTGATACCTAAACTCAATGTTAACGTGTTAAACCTATGTTACGATTGTGAGTTTATAAGAATGTGAAACCAGCATAAGTTTTGTTTTTTTTGTTTTTTTTTTTGGTTTTTTTTTTTTTTGTTTTTGTTTTTTTTGTTTTTTTTTTTTTTGTTTTGGTTTTTTTTTTTTTTTTGGTTTTTTTTTTTCAATGACCGAGTTTTATCTCGTATTGGCCCCGTTGGCAACATCACACAGCACAAGCCAAAAATAGCGTATGAATGCTATATTGTTCATAAGAATCGGTAATGACAAAGCGTAAGAGGTTCTGGAGTAAAACACTTGACCTCGAGGATCCGTTTATCGTTTGAAAGAGATTGTTGTTTGACACAATGTTGACGAGGCACCCCAGACCACAATCAGTATCAGTGACAAATGTGTGACACGTATCAGTTACAAATGTGTGACACGTATCACTGAAGCCCCTGGTGATCACGAGCTTTCCGTCAAGGATTTTAAGCCAAAGTATTTTGTTATTGAGCCTCAAAGAGTTGGCACGAAATAGTCTGCATGAATAGATCTTTTACGTCAACATTCTGACCTATCAGCCTGTGATCCCACCCCCACCCCCACCCCGCAAAAAAAGTCTGGGTATAATTGACATAAGATCATTAAATCATTCAAAAATGTATTGTAGTGTTGAAGTTATTTACGACTGCATGGGAGCTGGGTTTCAAGTGCATATTACTTGCAAAATTTTGAAAATATTTTGTGTTGCAATTTATATTTAAAGTCAGTTTTATACAAATTAAATTAAATGCAAGGTTTTTTGGTTGGATATTAATATGTAAATTGAAGTTGCAAACACGCGAGGTAAAGTCCTTATTGGTATTCATTGTCCAATACAATACTTAGCTTATAAGAGTATAGGGCAGGGCGCTACAAGTGACGTATATTCGCGATCACTGCGCATGCACCGGGCAGTAGTGTTGCCAAAACTTTATTCCTTTGACATAAGACTAATTACGGACATTTTAAAACTGATACAATGTATATTGGGAATGTCTATATAACTACAGCTGATGTCTTTATAAATAAAACTGATATATTGGAATGTCTTTATAACTATAACGGGGTATGTGACGTAACAGTGCACCACGCTAGTGAGGACTGAGCAGTGCCAGGAAACCAATGAATAGCATATAAATCTTGAAATATTGATTTAAGGTGTATACATTGGATCGTGTATTCAGTTGAATACTCAACCAAATTCCTGCGGCTGGGTGTGTATATTCTTATCAGTTTGCACGTTAAAGTGATCTTAAACTAAGTGCACTACTTGCAATTGTAGCCTTTCAGAAAAGTTTACAACTGGCAATTACAAATTAAATCAACTTAACACACAACCCAGCATCTGAAATCCTTATGGACGAAAAGCATGTATTTCCGCTGCATTTTACTTAAAGTAAAGTTAAAGGAACAGCCTTCTCCAGCTAAAATTTCAAAATTCAAATCAACATTTACGTATATTTAAAGAGAAAACTTTTTATGTTTCTCAATTTTTCCTCAAATGTAAAATGAGAGATGCTACAATAGTTCAGTTCAATAAGGAAGAAGTGCTACTGTGTATGAATAATGTTGGAAGCTTTTATGACCTACTATTTATATGTGGTAAGAAATATGTTTATAGATGTAAATATAATCAATCTGTCCCTGATTGCACTATTTTCTTAACAGAACTTTTCAAGCTTAAGGACATCGAACAGAGCACAGCAGTAAAAAGAAACAAAATACATGCACACAATAAAAAGAGGAACAATTTAATAGTGTAATAAAAGTTTTACTCTTCTCAAAAGTAAAATTAGAACTTGACAGTGGGAATGTATACGGAAGCCAACCATCTTGATGTATGGCATATGTATGGACAATAAAAAATTATCAAAAAAAGAACTGTTTATGTTTCTGCACACAGTGGTTTTAAAGTTTATCAAATTACAAATTAAAAGGGGAAGTCATGGAAATACACAACCCTGGCCCTTTGATTGAGATGCCCTATAGGAAAGGAGTAGTATCCCCCCCCCCCTTTTTTTTTTTTTTTTTTTTTTTTTTTTTTTTTGATGTCAATGATGCAACACTTCTTAATGCCCCCAAAGCCCCAGGAGTGTCTAAAAACAGATAGGGGAATTATAGCCCCACCTTGATCGAAAAATAGATGGGTGAGAGATGAGCTCAAATTGAGTTAAAACTGAAAAATTCTTTATAGTGTAGGAATGTATGAGTAAGTAGGGATTAAAATTTTAAGTCAACACATATAATTCATTTTATCACATTTTCTGAGACACAATTAGATTGAGGTGATAACAGGATTATGCTTCTTGATTAAATGCACCAAACCCAGGTAATTTGTACTGTGTGATCTTCATATCAGTGGGTGTTGACAAAAATGTAAGGTGATGTCAGAATAGCTTATATTTCGTGTATTTACTAGTCGGCCTTCGTTGTCTGTTAAAAAAATATGTATGTGTCGAATGGGATTCTGCACAACACGGGTGAACTGTTCCGTGGCAAACTGTATATGTGATGGTGATACTCTTCGTAATATTGGTTTTGAACTGTCTCCGACTATAATAAAATCTATTAAGTTACACTGCACCTGCAAACGTTCAATTGTCTCCCCTTCTGCTTGATCGATATGAATGTCACTCAGAGCCACTTCCCAAGATCCAGACAAATTTAATTCCTTTGGTAATTGCACATAAAATCACTTCCACAGTTTTCAGGGTATAACTGGTTACTGTCTTAGCTGTTCAGCAATACGTAAAAGTCCATGCTCCTAGAGTATGTTGGCCTGCTACTTATATATATATATATATATATATATATATATATATATATATATATATATATATATATATACTACTCACATTGGCAGCCCATGTATAATGAGATGCAAGATACGATTCCAAATATTGAATTTATGAGAGGGATACCATCAGACTTGGAACAAGACAGTTTTCTGGACCCCAGCACAAGAAGCTTGATAGTATTTGACGATCTGATATTAGCAAAGATGACAGAATAACAAATTTATGCACTAAAGGAAGCCACCACCACCATTTGAGTGTTATTGTCCTCATGCAAAATTTCTACGAACCACGCACAGTGAACATGCGCAGAAATTGTCAATATTTGATTTTAGGCAACATGCCTATGGATTTAGAGACCGTCAAGACCATGAGCCAACGCATGTTCCCAGACAAACCCAACTATACGATGGATAGATACAAAGAAGCCACCTCAAAACCATATAGATTCCTGGTGATTGATTTGAAACCAACAAAACCTGACATCAAACGATTGAGAACAAATACTGTGTCAAACAACACAGAGATATTTCCACCCAAGACTGAAAAATTATCAGCAGAATACTTGAAATCCCAGTTGTCCATATCTGATGATTCAGTAAGTGATATTGAAGATGATGACGTGAGACAACAACCTGTGACTAACAATGGCACTCTGCTGTATATGAAATGGCTACAAAGTCCTAGTGACAAGACAAGTCATGATCCGCCCCAATGGAACGAATTTCTTAAAAGCAGAGCTTATCGCAGTGATGTTGATAAAGTGCTCATTCAGAATAACAAAGCATTGGCTCATTTATGTGTGTATGAATGGAATGGTGTAAGACAAAACAGAAAAAATATGTGCCCCGTTTGTCAGCATCTAAGGGTTAGTTTTGAATTGATATCATATAAGCATTGTGGAAAGGTGGATATCTATCTACCTGTAAACTCGATGGAATGGTGGCCATTGTGACAATATTTGGAAGGACGACCAACACAAGCTGATGAAAGTATTATTGTTTTGTCCATATTGTAACAAAACAATCATTGCAAAAGTAAAATCTAAGAAAACGAAACACCAGAAGAAAGTATATTATGAAAAAAAGTTACATTGCCCTTATTTATGGGTCACTGCTATTATTAGTAAGAGAAATTTGTGAAATTTGTAATGGCGGCAACTGGTAAGGGCGCACAGGGAGACATATTATTTTCTGTTAGAAAATCAGCATCTTGTACTTTATTACCCATGATCCAGAAAAGTGTAACATGAAAAATATATACATATAACATTAAACAACCACAGTATGAATGAAAGTAAGAGTATAGTAACATTTAAAGCTTGTCACGGTATTGAATTCTGCAGAAGATTCAATAGAAAGTCAATTGGAAACTCAGCTTTTTTTAAGGACAATGTAGATTACATCGACGAAAGAGATCCCATGGCAGGTCTGAATTTTTGCCTTATGTTACGTAGCGATCTCACAAGAAATGGTCAAAGTGGACATGGCGGGTCCCCAGTATTCTGATACATTTCAGCAGCCTCATTTGTTACTGAATGGGATCCCCATCACAATCAAGTTGACACCCTCATCACAGAGAAATTCTGTCTGATGAGCGCGGATGCAGGAAATTACAAAGTGGATATTCAGGCAGTCAAATTGTGGATATGCATGGTCATTATGGACCCCGCACCCTATATGGAGATCAGACATAATTTTCCATTGCGTACTAAGTTGTAATTCTTTTGCAGTGGTCATATCTGTAATTATGTCGAGTTTCAAGTAGCTAGATGACCTTAAAAAATATGTCAAAATTAGCCACCTCTATAAGTTTGGCTGAGCCTCTATGGAAAACTATTCATCCCGTTTAGTATAAAATGCCAAGCTCAAAAGCTTCTCGAGTTATCTCGTTTGCGTTGATGTGTCGAAGAATTCACTGATGTAGCTCTGTGAGCTTGGGAATTGGGCCAGGCTCTCGTATCTTCTAACCTGATCGAGCCTTTATAGGGAACCAGCATCTTGTTCCATATGAAAGCACCAGCTCTAAAAGCACCAGCTCTAATACTGATGAGCTTGCCATAAGGCAGGTTAAGGTGTCTTCGTGCAGATATTGCCTAGAATTTTGATATGATAGCTCTTTCTGAAACCTTTCTGTCTGATAATATCCCAGATGATGATCTCACCCTACCCGGTTTCCATACTATCATGAAAAGAGACCGAACAAACGGGATGGGAGTGTAGGTGTGTACGTCTCACATCAACTGTTAGTTGACGTCACAACCTTGAAAGCACTGACCTTGAATTATTATGGTCTAAAATTAAGTAAAGAAAATAAATACATTCTTATTTGGAGTAGTTTACACGCCCCCTGATTCCCCGGTGTTATTCTGGACCAATTTACAGTCCAATCTTGACCATGCAAATACTGTCGGTATCCATAACATCGTTATAACAGGTGATCTTAATGCTGATTTTATAACAGCACATGGCAGAAAACTTGATTATTTTGGTTCTACAAATTTCTTTGTACCCCATATTCAAGAACCCACTCGAATAACTAATAATACATTGTGTTGTCCTGATCAAATTGTTTCAAATATCCCTAGATATATTCACCAACCTTGTGTATTACCACCAATTGCTAATTGTGACCACTGTATCATGTCGGTTAATATTTTATTTCGGCGGAAAAAAGAACCCACTTACAAAAGGTTTATATGGGAATATGAAAAGGCAGATTTCGATCGCTTTCTTGACCATTTAAATTAGACAGTGTGATTACCATATCCAAACCGTAGTCCTAATGAAACAAATCCAAGTCAATTCCGACCAAAGGCAATGTTCCTTGGTATGTATAGCTGAAACATATATAGTTCGTATTTACCCAAAAGAGACCAAAACGTAAGTGCAAAGGTCCATAGGGGGAAAAAAACCTTATCTAGTTTTCACATGACAGAATGCAAAAAGTTTTGTTTGAAATTATAGGCCTATTTCAGTAAATTGGCTTGAACAGTTGTATCATTCATGCACATACAGGACCATACAATTTATGAAAAGGGACCAAAATTTGCATCACATCAAAGAATTTGTAAGCGGAGGTTCTTAACTTGTTGAAAATGTCTATAAAATTCAGTATTTAAAAAGGTACTACTTGCAACCACCATCTCAACAATGATCATCATCTATATAAGTCCACACACTGACACCAACACCAACATCAATCCATCAGAAAAGCCCTCTAGGCCTAAAATGACCATCAATAAGAATCTAAACAACATGATTATATAATTCGATGTGTTTTAGGCATGTAGTTAAAGATATGATGTTGTTTTAAAGGAGATAAACTAAGAGTATTTCAAAAAGGAAAGTGTTTGAATTTCCAAATATAGTAAGTACATTGGTTCAAATGTTAAACATCAGCCAGAAGCAAGTGACATTAGGCTTCAAATCATTAAAACGTAGTCAAAAATGCATTACAATAGTCAAAATTTGTAAGGATAGCAGTCACATTTCAAGTTGGTTTCCAAAAGTATTTTTGAAAGGACATTTAAATGTTCAAGATTGAAATGTTCCTAAAGGTAACTGTAAGTATAACTGTTTTCCTGTAACAGTTTTAAATTTTTTCATTTATAATAAGACGTAGTTCAACTTGTCAGTCAGTTGATTTAGATGTTAATTATTTATACAAAAGAGAGACAGAGAAAGAGTACATTAAACACTTTGAGCCAACTTGACATGACCTTCATAATAACAAACTATATTCATCAGACAATTATAAAAAACAACATCAGTTTCACTACACTTGGAACACTTACTGCACTGCAATATGTGCAGAAAATGCCTGAATGTTCAAATTGTTACCAAATATATAAGGGTTCCATGAAAAGAGAAGTGGATAACAGTTTTCAATGATAGTGATGAGACCAAACCAAATACCAGTTTAACCTTGTCAGATTCAGGATCATTTACGAAATAGTAAGACATGCTAGTGTTCGTCGTCAGAAGGATCCATGACCAACAGTAATGAGATTAAAACGAATGAGAGTATCTTCTACCTGACTTGGAACAGGTTACCAACATATTGGCAGTGGGTTAAACCAGTTTTACGGGATCCCAATCCTCCCACTTTGGAAAACACTCTCATTCATTTAAAGTAGGCCTAAAACAAATTTAGCCCTTAATGTTAATGTACAGTTATAAAAGGTAATTACCTGACCATAGTTCACAGACATCATCCAAACAATGACAGGACAGAAACACGATCCATATTCATTAATTCCAAACCCAACAATGACGGCAAAGAGATTTCAGACTTGCCAAAGCATCAACATTTCTTTTCCAATATCAATGTGAAGAAACAAATTTCATTCCTGACTTGAGACAGGCAGTCACCCATAAAAGGCAACTGGTGGTTTTAAACCAATCCTCTCAACCTTAGAAATATTCATCATTAACTGCAGACACTAGTTCCTTTTCCAAAATGTATAGGCCTAACCACCCAAAACACAAATTTCATTTCTTCTGCCAAAAATAAAAAGAGACTTGTTAGGCCTATCACCTTTTAGTTCTCCCGACTTGTCAGTCAGCTAAGTTTAAAGTAAAAGAGTAAAGTAGACCTACATCGTTTTTGAGATATTTATGAATCTGGAACATTATAAGAATTTTAAGTCAGACTACTATATTTACATTAGAATTGCGTAACATGTCAAAATTTGAATTTAAACACCAAAAAAAGTTTCCACGTGAACACAGGATAACTAAATTTGATACTAATATTATATTTATTATGAAACATGGTTAAGTTCTTTCATGTTCCATTCTCACTAGAAAAAACAGCACAATAGGCCTAAAATTCGTTACAAAAATATTACTCACATCAGCTGAGTAAGTATTCCTTACATTCTGTCACTATATTCATAAGGATGAGAAACGAGACACAGTGGGACAGTTTATTTCTTTTAAGAAATCCAAACCAACATTGTATTTCTTGGACTGAAGGTTTCCTAGCTGCCGTCAAAGAGTGCATTCTAAAATTGATACCATAGATATGCAAAACATAGACTGAAAAAAATTATAAGTAACAGTAAAATATATATATATATATATATATATATATATATATATATATATATATATATATATATATATATATATATATAAGTAGCAGGCCAACATACTCTAAGAGCATGGACTTTTACGTATTGCTGAGCAGCGAAGACAGAATTTATTATAGTCGGAGAACAAAACAAATATTACGAAGAGTATCACCATCAGATATACAGTTTGCCACGGAACAGTTCACTAATACTGTTGCTGTTATCTCGTTCCTGTTGATATGAAGAGTTCAGTGATGTTGCTCGTGACCCCGGGAATGGGGTCGAGGTCAACTATCTTCGAAATTTACTAAGCCCACAGAAAACTATCATTCTGTGCAATATAAAACCCTAGTACACAAATTTCTCAACTTATGCAGAAAATAAATTTACTAACGTGGCTCTGTGACCTTTATAATGGAGCAAAGATCACCCACCTTTGAACTTAATCGAACCTTTATAGGGGACTATATATAATCTTGTGCAATATAAAAAACCCTAGCTCCAAAACTTCTGGAGTTATCCATTCGTCCAGTCTATCTGTTGAAGAATTCACCACTGTGGCTCTATGACCTTAGAAATGGGATCAAGTTTACCACTCTTCAAACTTGACTGAGTCCTTATAGATAACTATCATCCTGTTCAATATGGAACGCCTAGCTCCAAAACTTATGGAGTTATCTTATTTGCATTGATGTGATGAAGAATTCACGGATGTGACTCTGTGACCTCCCTTGGGAATAGGGTCAAGGCCACCCATCTTCGAACTTGACTGAGACCTTATAGAGGACGGTAATCCTGTGCAGTGGCTCTAACACGTCTGGACATATCTTGTTCGTGTCCATGTGCTGATGAATTTACTAATGTGGATGTTTGACCTTAGAAATGGGTCAAGGTTACCTTCAAACGTGACTGAGTCCTTATAGTCAAATATCATCCTTTTCAATATGAAACGCCTAGGTCAAAAACTTCTTTAGTTATCTTGTTAACATTGATGTGTCGAAGAATACACAAATGTGCATATTTTGCCTTAGAAATTGGGTCCAGGTCACCTATCTTCAAACTTGATTACGCCCTTTTTGAGAATACCATCCTATGCAATATGAAAGCCCTAGCTCAAAAACTTCTCAAGTTATCATAAGAAAACCAAATTCACTAATGTGGCTCTGTGAGCCTGGGAATGGGGTCAAGGTCACCCATCTTCAAGCTTAATCGAGCCGTTATAGAGGACTCTAATCCTGTGTAGTATGAAAGCCCTATATCCCAAACTTTTTTATGTATCTCGTTCGCGTTAATCTTAATCTTAAGAAGAAGAAGAAGAAGAAGAAGAAGAAGAAGAAGAAGAAGGAGGAGGAGGAGGAGGAGGAGGAGGAGGAGGAGGAGGAGGAGGAGGAGGAGAAGAAGAAGAAGAAGAAGAAGAAGAAGAAGAAGAAGAAGAAGAAGAAGAAGAAGAAGAAGAAGAAGAAGAAGAAGAAGAAGAAGAGTACCCGTGAGTACACAGGGAGACATGATCACTGGAGTACAGCAAATAAGTATGTAAAAGTAAGTTTCTTTGTTCATCAGTTTATGAAATAAACAAAGACCCATGCGCCAGCAATTCAGGGGCATAAAATGGGGGGTGGGGTTTTTTTTGGCTTTTTCTGTTCTCTTGTAAAAAGATTTATGGAAAGGATGTACACGATGGGGCACTTTGCTATGTCGGATGGTCTCACTCGGACCATTTTCCAAAGTTGGCTTTGTGGATATTGTGACGTCAACGTGTTATAATTTAGTCCGTTTAGAAGGCTAGGACCCCAAACCTCACAACTGTCGGATATTATTGCATGGCATAATCAGAGATACAAATAGTTTCATGGAGATATTTACATTGTTGTTTACAGGGTATTGTATTATAAATAGTGTCTTGTCTGCCTGATAATTAATAGCAACAGTGATTATGCCTGAGGCGCTGAATTCATTGCCGAGATAATGATTATTTTGTTTGTGACGACGGAATAATTTGTGTGCGCTCTTCTCCAGACCGGAACATGGGGGGGGGGGGGGGGCAGGAGGGGTGTTGATTTTACGTCCCCCCCCCCTCCTCCATAAGTTTAGTTTTAGTTATGTTTACAGTAAGTTTCCACTGTTAACAGTTATTGCGCTATTCATCTTGTGATTTTTGCAGGCCGTTTGCTGATTTAGACATTAATTAGAACCAGGTGATCTGTATATGGTAAACAATTAACTTTAAAACAATTATATAACTCAACCAGGTCACAGGATTTATCAAAAAGCGCTAGCATATGAGGAAGGAAAAGATGGAACATATTAGACAGATAGATAGCTAGATAGATGGATGGATGGATGGATGGATGGATGGATGGACGGACGGACGGACGGACGGACAGCCAGACAGACAGACAGACAGACAGAGAGACAGACAGACAGATAGATAGATAGATAGATAGATAGATAGATAGATAGATAGATAGATAGATAGATAGATAGATAGATAGATAGATAGATAGATAGATAGATAGATAGATAGATAGATAGATAGATAGATAGATAGATAGATAGATAGATAGATAGATAGATAGATAGATAGATAGATAGATAGATAGATAGATAGATAGATAGATAGATAGATAGATAGATAGATAGATAGATAGATAGATAGATAGATAGATAGATAGATAGATAGATAGATAGATATGTTAGTACTGTACTTGCTGCAGGGGGTGGACAGTGACAAGGCGGTGAAGGAACACCCGAGCTGCTGGGTGCAATGGTGGCTCCACAGTGGGACACAAGTATAAATTTACTCAATATGAACATACATGTATATTCATAACATTTATATTTGGATGTACATGTATATATACTCATACATTTAATGTATACACATGTTACTTAATTTGCTTCTCGGAGCTCCTAGTCTATGTATTGTGACCTGCATAGCTTTTCTGTATCTTGTATTGTTCTGTGTGTCTTGTATATACATTGTGTGTCTCCGTGTCTGGAGAACCCCTCGATTAGTCGATTTGTGTACTATTGGGCTATCCAGTGTGAAATAAATATGTTTAAACTAAACAATAACTCAATAGTTTTCATGTTTATCAGGAACACCCCTTTTGTGCGCGCGCCTCAGTGTATTTTCTCTCCACGGCCTATGAAATGCCTCGCTACTTAGTATATCATCAAATACTCCTAAGAAGTGGAGGCGCTAGTAAGTCAAAATCACTTTTAAACACTTCATTAAGAATACCGTCAGTGCCAGTCAATTTTCGACGCTTCGATCCTTTTATAGCTGTCTGAATTCCATATAGACTGACTGTGAAGTTTAATTCATTTAAGATTTTACCCTTGTCCTGACCAGGGACCGCTGGTGCCATTTGCCAAATGCTAATATATTATTAGCTTCATTCATTTGGCTTAAGAAATTTGTGAATGAATGGCTACTTTTTTTTTTTTTACCATGTACTATATGAGTTAGGTCGAATTCTGCAGTGATTACTCTTTTATTTCCCGATTTGGCTACAAATTATGAAGGCCTAGATTTGCCCCTGCCTGACATATGAACTCAGCAATCAAATTATCGCGAGGAACATTAATATTTATTTATTTATTTATTTATTTATCTATCTATCTATCTATCTATCTATCTATCTATCTATCTATCTATCTATCTATCTATTTATTTATTTATTTTGGGGGTGTTATTTGTTTTGTTTTGTTTTTGTTTTTTGGTTTTAATTTTTTATTATTTATTGTTGGGGGGGTGTTTGTTTTTTGTTTTTTGTTTTGTTTTTGTTTTTTTTTTTGTTTTTGTTTTTGTTTTTTTTTTTTTTTTGTTTTTTTTTTTTGTTTTTCTTTGGAAGTGATCAACCCATTCTGAAGGGTGAATTAGGTTACTTGTTTTAGACTTTGAACAATTCTACGGGTGACCTTAAGGTCCCAAATATTTAGCTGATGGGTTTCTGTCTTCTAAATTCTCCGGCTGGTGTACAATATATAACATATTGAAATTTGCGGGGCTTTTTTCAATTAAACAGCTTTTTGTATTGCTTTCGTTTTTATCTGAAATTTTTTTTATAGAGTTGTGACAAAACAACGCTACCTTAAGCCAAACAACGATTACCTCGTGAAGTAACCACTCATTGCGACATGCTTCTTTTCGCGTCCACACCAGAGGGTGTTGTGTGTGCCAGTTAACGAGCATTAATCGCTAGAGTGAACCTAGCAGACAAGCACGTTTGTTCTTGTCTGCTGGTTTATTCTCTGCTCCCTTATTGTCTGCTAGGTTCACTGCTGTACGATAATCACATTTCCTCAAGACTTGAATATGCGATAACGGCGACGTTGGGGCAGACGTTTGCCGTAAGAGCTATCAGTGTCGGCTGGTCAACCACGACAAGTCAGGTTGGCAAAAGTGCTCAAGAGAACCAACAGATGTCACTCTTGGCAAATCAACTCGCGATGAGCTTGCAATTTACTTCATTAGCGTAAGGGAAGCTACTTACTGTGACTTGCTAGCGTACTAAAACTATTCTTTCAATATAAACATGCATATCGTATTTTGATTTATTGGAGTGCAAATTAACCCTCCTTCCATAGTAGCTTTTACTTACTAAAAGTCAGTGGCGTATGGTGGCTGTACTGAAAAATCTCCTATTTAAAACCACACAAGTGCACATGCAGTGATCCAAAGGATCTATGTCCCCCGCCACAATATACAGCAGAAAGCTATAAAGTGTATACAGCATGTCTGGATGCACAAAAACTGATATGTTCTTGGGCCCTCTGACCTGGAAAATAGGTCAAGGTCAAAAGCAATACATGGCACACATGCCCTTGGTATGGTGCATCTCCGGTATAAATTTCATTTCAATCTATAAGGGTTCTAGAGATATGCTGCCAGACACACGAAAATGGATATGTTCTTGGGCCCTGTTTTCAAGGTCAAAAACAATACACAGCGCACATGCCCGTGGCATTATGCAACTCTGGTATAAATTTCATTATTTTATCTCTTGGGGTTCTAGAGAAATGCTCCCGGAGGAAGGAAACGGCCCCTATCCCTTCTATGTCCCCATATGCCACCTTCTCGAATATAAGGGACTGAAAAATATGGTCTTAATAGGGGAGATTAAACACAGGAGGGTAATTTGGTGGTCTTCACATAGAAATTGTTTCTTTACGGAGGTGATATTAATAGGAGATTCTATTGTATGTTTTGAGGTCTCTACATAGAAATTGTCTCTTTACGGAGGTAATCTTAATTGGAGATTATATTGAGGTCTTCACATAGAAATTGTCTTTTCACAGAGGTGGTCTTAATTGGAGATTTTATTGTATGTTGAGCTTCGTGAGGGTGTTTTGTTTTGTTTTTGTTTGTTTGTTGTTGTTTTTTGGTTTTGTTTTTGTTTTTGTTTTTTGGTTTTGTTTTTTGGTTTTGTTTCGAAGTCTTTCATTCCATATCGGGGGGGGGGGGTGTTTCATTATCTCTTGTGCATTTTAATTATAAATAGCAATTTGAGTAAAGAGGGTCTTAGGCGTGAAGTTTTCCTGGCGCAGGGGGTGGGGGGTTAATCTCCTCAGAAAATTTTGATAACAGCATATAGAATATTGCATTCTGGATGTGTGAAATTCTATTAAAATGAGAACATTTTGTTATAGAATTGCATTATTTTCTTTTATGTGTAACAGTTTTACGTCATTTCCATTCAATTTATTTCCTTTTCTTACATAACCTACAGGGATTTACGGACAAAATCATAATAATAAGCAATATAAGAATGTGTCCTTAGCTGATAAATACCATGCACCTCAAGGGAGCATGAGACTTCTCTTGTCCTTTGAAAACATTCTTGTGAAACAACTTTATAAGGTACACGTAGCGTTGGCTACAAGCATTTCCTTGCTGGTCTGATAATTTCAAGTTCACCTACCTGAAACAATTAAATAAACTTAACTGTCATCAATCGAATCTGACGGTGGAAAATCCGGTGTACTGGGTGGGCAGGAACACCATCAACGTATCCTGTCTTTTGTATTTACTATCCCTCTAATATCTCGATGTACAAGAGGAATTAACATTGGGGACACCCTGTTTTCCAATTGTTGAATAAAATATGTTAAAATCATAATCAACGCAGCATGGACACTCACTATGAAAGATATACTGAAAAGAGTGAAAACAAGCATTTCCTTGCTGGTCTGATTATTTCAAGTTCACCTACCTGAAACAAGAGTTGTCATGCTTTAATTCAACCCTTCTTCGATTATTCTGCTTCAAGTTGGCACTCTTCCCTAACTCAGGCCCTTAAACGTAAACTTCAGATAGCCCAGAACAAACTGGCCCGCTTCATACTTAATCTAGCCCCCAGAGCCCACATTGGCTCTGTTGAGTTGCAAAAAGCTGGTCTTTTAAATACTGTAGTTCTAGAAATTTTCGCGCGTGTTTAATTTCGCGCAAACTCATTTTTTTCTGAAATTACAGAATTTTCGCGCATTTTGTTTTCGCGCAATCCAATGCCCAACAATGTAGTGAAATACAATGCAACTTATTTTCGCGCTTTAGGTGGTAGCGCGAAAAGTGCGAAATTAAATCGAGCGCGAAAATTTCTAGAACTACAGTACTTAACTCCGAGTCAGTCAGTTGAGGTTGAATCATTCTTTCAATATCTTTCATAGTGAGTGTCCCTCTTACTTGAAGAACAATTTTGAAAAGCCTTAAACTATCCATAATTACTTCACCAGGAACAGTTCTGTAAATTTCTCGATTCCCAGGACAAATTCTGTTGGCCAAACTACTTTTTACTATAATGCTATTAAAGATTGGAACAACCTGCCCCAAGAAATAAAATTGTTGACAGGCAAGGCCAATTTTAAGACTAAGATAAAGGCTTTTTTATTTTCCAAAATGGACACAACAGATTTTTTATAAGTTAAAAGACAATAATAATTTAGTTAATTTCCTTTTTCAGTGCCTTTTTGCACTGGCTTTTTATATACCTTTGTTTTCCAGATGTATATGTATACGACCTGACTATTTTAATATTGAAAATTATTTAAAATTTAATTTATGTATGGTTAACAGGGACCCCCCTGGAAATAAGTCTTGTATTGACTTTGGGGGTTATCCCGGGAGGTCAACACATTGTGTATTGTCAATTTGTTCTACTTTTATTCATTTTTACCTGTACATGTACTCTGTATGAGCTGCTGATTTCCAAATAAAATCAATCAATCAATCAATCTATCAATCAAAACTGAAGTTCCATTTGTACTATTGCTCCCTAGCTGCACTACTGAATCATGGCTGCACTGTAATTCAACAGTTTCGTGAAGTGATGAAACCCTGGGTTTTGTGGATAAATGAAACAACAGAAACACGATAAAATTCTTGATGACTTAATGATAAAACGCTCAGTTTTGTTAATAACTGAACACTGCAAACACAAAACTCAGAGTTTTGCCTGCAAATGCCTGCTTTTTTCTTTTTCTTTCTTTTTTTTTTTTTTTTTTTTTTTTTTTTTTAAGTTTTTAGGTTTGGGGGTTTTTTGTTTGTTTGTTTGGGTTTTTTTTACTTTTTTTGTTTTTTGTTTTGGTTTGTTTTGGTTTGTCTTGGTTTGTTTTTTTGGGGGTTGTTAGTTATTTTTTATTACTTTTTTTTTTGTATTTTAACATAAATAACCGAGCGAAAAGCCTGGTTTTTTTGTGATACGAAATTTGGGTTGTGCCTCAAAAACCTGGGAGTTGCAGACAAAACTCTGGATTTCTTCACAAAGCCCTCGGTTTTTTTGAATTATTGGACAATAAACTTCCATATTCGTTCACATATATGTTTCAAATTTCGATAAAAACTCGGAAATAGGTTGTTCGTCAAGCAACAGCTAGGTGTCCAATTGATGTGTACCTCTCACGGGGCATAGAGAAAAGAAATAGGCTGTTTTGACTAAATAGAAACTGTATGAACCAGTTTGGGAGACGGTTATAATCTATTCGAAGGTGTATGCTTCTTGGCATTATAGGGGAGAACTTTGTGGACAGGAATCCATCCGTTGTATTTCATTGTTGACTTATGATTGCGAATGCAACTGCAGAGAACCACAAGAGAAAAAGAAAAGAACTGCATTTCGTCTGTGTTTTTAATAATTTTTTTTTTTTTTTTTTTTTTCGCACATGGTGTGATGTAGTGAGTAGTCACCCGCCAGATACGGGGCTTGTGGTTTTTTAATGTGAATATTTGGGTTCGACATAGCGATATTTTCATGTCAAAGCACAATTTCTGTTTAAAAGGGAGTGTCGGACGAATCGTGGCCTATAGTAAGTAAGAATAACGTTTTTGTGTCTGTACATTTGAACCGTTTACTTCTTGCAATTCAAGGAGAATGCTGAACGCTCCCCGATCACCCAGACTGGACCTCATTTGCATGAATCTTTTTCCTTTGGAAATGCCGTCTTTAACAGATAGAGGGCGTAACGAGCAAAGGCCGCGAGTTTACAAAGCAAACTCGTCGCCTGTGCTCGTTTTCTCCTTCCTCAATCTACCAGTATTAAACACAACATTTCCCTGTGAAAAGTGTCCCGCTGGCCAGGTCTTCCCAAACTAAGACTATTCTGATGCATGGCCTATCTGCTCTCTCATGTTAACTGCAGGTACGCTTTAACTTGAATGGAAAGTCGGTGATGTCACAGGTTTATAACGACCGACTTAGAAAAAGTTTGAATACAACTAAAACAAAACAAAAAAATAATTTGAAAAAAATGACGGTACGTCACTCAAACTTTTGAAAATTTCAAAGAAGTCTGTGGTTTGCACTTTAATATTTTTAAACATGAGTATCAAAACATCCAAGTTCCCTAAACATCTCAAGAAAACTATAGTTAGGCCAGTGTTTTCAAGTAGGCAGATAACATGAACGAAAACAATTCGACCCAGGCCACTCAGCACCCTTTTTATAATATCTAAGATCGAGAAAATTATTGATGAAGAGATGAAAGATTTAAAAACAAACCAACTAGAAAAAAAGATTTAAATCTGTCTAGGTGCCTTCAAAATGAGAACAGTTTCAAATGCTACACTTTGCCACTGTTCAACATGATTTAAATTTTGTGTATTAGCCAAATTTGCATAAATTAAAATGCTACAACTTTGATCCTTGATTCATTGGATGTGGCCATGTCACAAACGTATAAACTGAAGTTTGAATGATACCTCCATCTATAATAGTTTTGAAGCTATTCAATATTTGAATTTTGTGTATTTGCCTAATATGAATAAATTAAACGCCTACAACTTTGGTTCATGGTTCATAAGATGCCGTTATGCCATAAACCTTAAAATTAAAGTTGGAATGGTACCTGTTTGTATAATAATTTTGTAGTTATTCATGATTTAGATTTTGTGTAATCGCCTTATTTGCAAATATTAAAACGCTACAACTTTGGTTCATGGTTCACTGGATGTACCTTTGTCACGTCACAAACCTACTAATTGAAGTTGGAAGGGTACCTCTATCTATAATACTTTTGAAGCTATTCAAAGGTTCAAATTTTATATATTCACCTGTTTTGCATAAATTAAAACCCTACAACTTTGGTTCATGGTTCATTGGATGCAACTATGTCACAAACTTATAAATTGAAGTTGGAATGGCACCTCTATCTACAACAGTTTTGAAGCAAACTGAAGTTAGAATGGCATCTCTTTCTATAATAGTTTTGGAAATGTTCAACTTTTAAATTTCCCAATGCCCCGAATTAGCATAATTTAAAATTTTACAACTTTTATTTACTGTTCATTAGGCAGGTGTCACTAACTCTACCTGCACATTGAAGTTTTGTATCTATCTGCATTATTTTGGAAGACATGGAGCTTTTAAAGTTTTAATTGCCCCTAATTTGCATAATTTTGAACATCCTGACAATTCCAAACAAAGTCATTAATTTCACTGATAGGTCTGTCACCTTGCCAAGCTTGGTGGTTTTCGGAACAATAGTGTCTGAAAAAGCTCCGGACAAAAGAAAGAAAGAAAGAAGAAAGGAAAGAAAGAAAGAAAGAAAGAAAGAAAGAAAGAAAGAAAGAAAGAAAGAAAGAAAGAAAGAAATTAGAAAAGCAGATTTCCTCCACAGCAAATCTGTGTGCTACAAAAATCAAGTTTGAAATATTTCTTATAGCTAGCATTTAGAATCATGTCCATCTACATTAATTTGAAGACATTAATGATCTAAATTTCCAAATGTCCCTAATTTGCATAATTTCAATTGCTACAAATCTGAGAACATCTCTATTAGATAGCCCATCCTCACAAACCTATAGCTAGCATGTAAAATTGTGTCTCTATCTAAAATAGTATTGAAGATCAAAAATATTTAATTTTTAAATGCCCATAATTTGCATAATTTTGAACATCTTGACTACACAACACAATATGCACAATTTCACGGCTAGACCAATCATGGCTAATTTGGTATTTCTAGGTATCGCGGTGTCTGAGAAAGGTCTGGCCAAAATCAGGCAAAAGAAAGAATTCCAGAAAAAAACAAAATGTTTGTGCTGGCACACAGACATAAAAAGAATTCTTGCAAAAACAAAATATCTGGGCTCGCATCCAGACATGAATACTCGACTCGAAGGTGTCAGCTTATAGAATTGACTACAGCTCGGTCAAGGTGCCAGAATGAGAGTCTTGAAACTTTAGAGATCAGCCATAGACAACAATCTGCAAGTGACGATTGCACTCATGGATTTTGTCGTGTGAGATTTACTTTGTTCTATCTCTACTTTTCGTGAAAATTGTATTTTTGGTACCACCAGGTGAAAGCCATTTTGTGTTATCTCCAAATGCAGTATATGGTGTACAGTGCAAACTTTAGACCCACAATAACACAAAATAACTTTGTAATATGTGCCAAAGGGCAGATCATTTCAGGTTTATACTGCTCTGAGTGCCACCCAAGGGTTGTGTTACAATGTATTATGTCTGTGACACCCAGTCAAATTGCTGCACCTGATGGAGTAGGACAATGATAATATTAGACCAATTTATAGACGGAGACAGAAAATGGTCTCTTTGGACCACAAGATCATTACTGGAGGGTGAAGTAATGAAGGTCAGTAAACGCCAAAAGTAAGACCAAGAAACAAGGGTTTTTTAAGCATCAATAAGTTAACTCCGTGACAACATGTTATGTCAAAATTACTTTCACTCTTTCAGTGCCAAGCACGACTTAAGTCGATCTTATAAAGTTAAACTAGTTTGAATTATCATATGGATCCCAGGTTCATATTCCTCGTAAAAAGACCTTTCAATCAAGTACCAGTATGCCAATAGTTTCAGAGAAAATATCCCAGGTCAACAGCTTTTCTCGGCGGGCATTGTGCACATTGCGTCCAAAACGCACCGGTAAAAGCTGTTGATTTAATTTACGGGGGTTTAAATCTGCCTGACAGAATGATAAAGTTTTGTGCCGATGCAAAGATAATTTTGTTGTTTGCTTTTTGAACAACTTTTGCTTCCATATAGTAAGGTATTTAAAGTGAAAGGAGCCAGGGGTATTACTACTGACTGTAGAGAATTCATATGTACGGTGATATTCAGACATTCAAAGAAAAAGTGGAAAGAAGTTTCGGAAGAAGCACCACATGTACGTGCAGGGGAACTAATTAAACCAATTTTGTGCATATCGTGGTTCAACTGGATGCAACTAATTTCCATTTCTTGAGTTTGATGAAAAAAATGCTATTGTGTAGTTACACTGCAAACATATATTTTTATACATGATGACAAAATAATTACCCAGTGTACTGAGCAGCAAAATAACAGTACTATAATGTATATTTTGTAGACAATAACATTTACAGTTTACCGTGTAAATGGCAAATATTGGTCGCAATAAATACTGAATTACTGTGCTGTAATAATAAAGTAATTGTTATAATATTTTATATTTATTAAATCAAGTGGTCTGTCCCCACAGATGTGAAAATAACGAATCAACAAACTCCCGATTGGTCTTTGTATTCACATTTACAGTCCAGCTCAGTCTGGATAAAACATCCCAAAGTTAGACCCTAAAGAAGTTACTACTCACTGCCTTTTCAAAGTGAGATGCTCCCGAAATTTCTCTCTAATATACACAGCTTTCACAAAAGTTTATTGGACTTTTTGACAAACTGTAAAATACTTTTCTGAATAAAAATAAGTAAAAATATTGGTGAAATTAAAAACAAACAAACAAATAAGTCACTATTCAACCAAAAACCGCCAAACCTTGCACACATATTGAAATTGGTACATGAATGAAATCTGTCATGATTATTTTGAAAATTTCTCATTAATTTAAATTTAATGATTTGATTTATGGTGATTTTTTCAGTATTTGTAGTGTTTTTTTCATTATTATTTTCTAAAATCTGCCATGCAGAAAAAATTTGCATCAAACTTTGTACGGTCGAAATAATTCCCAGAGACATCTCATGTTTAAATCCTATCGAGTAATGCGACCCGTCGAGTCCGGTATTTTGTTGTCTTAGGCTGAGTGAGGGACTACATAGTTGAAGTATAGATGAGACACTACAAACGAAAAACTATATTTTGTATTTTCAGGTGCACGTAAATGGTCATAACTGATGTTAACGCATCTTCCAGATGAGATTCTGACTTTGGGATAAATTAACTTGGTTACACTATTACAGTCTGTAAGGAGAGTATCTTTACGCCTTTATCAAATCATCCATCACACAGGATCATTGTGGGAAATTTCCCGTTTGAAAACTGCTGAAGTTGAGCTTATATAGTACCACATGTGATTGAACAGGACTTTCAAAGACAAGTGAGAGATCTATCAAAATATTGTTGCTGCTCAATATATAAAGCCCAATCATTACAAAAATGTCAACATCAAGTGATGCTCAGGATTATTTGAGAGTGTGAAAGAACAGAACTTGTAGTTTGATGAAGAATTTGATATGTTTGAGACGACAAGCATGCAAGGGATAGAACCCATTATAAAATTATCTTCTGACGTGCCTTGCCAAAGTCTTATCACTCAGGATTCAAACAATCATGTTCAACAAGATGTTTCTGATGGCCATAATATTGATCCCGCTGTATTTTATCAGAAAGGAAACTCTTTGACGGAACTACAGCCAGCAGCGCTAACTTCTTCCGTAAGTCCCTTGCAGGATCATGGGGATCTATACCTTGAACATCCATATATTCAGAGGCACCTGGAAGGGGCTCAAACTGACACAGAGGTGGTTGATCATGCGCACAGGAGCCTAACTGAACTAGAACTTAACACAGAAAGAGTCTCCTTTATCGCCCAATGTTGCCAAGATCAGAACATTGTAATTCCTGGCATTTCGTCACTTCAAGACAGTAGTGAAAGTCGACCGTCATTGATCTGATCGCGCACCAGTTAATCAGAGTGGTGTCAGAGAAAATACAACCCCACAATCTCACAGGAGTGAACAAGACACAAGAGGGCTCAAAAGATCCTGCACACCCTCTAAATGGAAAGTAAATAAAACTACAAAAGAAGCTTTGCTTCACAGCAAATCTGTCTGGGTGCTTGCCAAATTTGAATTATAGAAATGTTTTGAAAAATGTTTATCGCTGTGATTCTGAAGCAGAATAACACACCTATTTGAAGTATGTTGGAAGGGTTCAAGGTTAATGTCTGAGCTTAATGACACAAAATATACCAAAAGCATTTTGGGGGGACTACTACCTTTTGGTGCAAATAGACAGAAGAGTGTTGGTCTAAATGTATGAAAAGTATTTATTAATGGAAAGCTAATGACTGCTCCCTGTTTGGTGCAGATCATAAATAAGAGCTGCTTTTTAAAACATTGCATATCACGAAAAACAATTTTAGATATGAACCAACCACAATTTAATGTCACACATCACTGTAGGTATGTCACAAATCAGAGCAACATTACTTTCACATATCACGTATCACAAATTGCCGCTTTCCAATAAGGGCTCCAATTCATGTATAAGCTTAAACATGTTTAAGCACCAAGTATCCCTTGAAGTTCAATGAGTTGCAATTTACAACACATTAGATACAAGATGAAAAAAATACAATACATTAATACGATGTCTAGTCTAAGGAATAAAATAGAATTGCTCATATATCTTATAGACATGCATAAGCTAAAGTAAAAATTGACACACTAATAACAATGACTGCCAATGTGCAAATAGACACTTTATCGTGACAGTTGTGACAGATGTAGTTTGAGATCTCTTTATATAAATTCAACTGAATCAACTTAAAACGAGTTCCTTACTGCAAAGCTGTATGCTATAACACAATGTACACTACTAGAAAGAGTTGTCAAAATATTACTTATCAGTCAAGCGGTTACTCAATGTGCATAGGACTTATCTGTTCAACTTAACAGCTAGAACATTTTTGGTGTAATAATGGAATCTTTTCAAACATGTTGTCCAATTATTATTATATGCAATGTTTGGCAGTTATTTATCATCACACTGTAATGAGAAGCCTCCTTTCCAAGCTAGTGCATTAGAGAACCTCCATCCCTAGTAGAATGGAAAGGCTCCACTCCAAGTTCAGTACAGGAAACCGGCACTCAATGTTCTTTTAAATCATTCAACACTAAGAATAACTGTGCTTGTCTCCACAGTGTGCCTCTAATTAGGATCTGCAAGAGTTTTATGACAAGTAAATTTATGTTGTCTTCAAGTATATAATGAAAAGTTGCCCAGTGTGGAAATACAAGTAAAAACTAGGAAAGATGATTTGCTCCATAGCAAATCAGTGAGTGTGTCTTCAAAGCATATTGGTATGGCAATGTACAACTATTCCATAACACAGGGGTAGAAGTAGGAATAGCGTCTCTATCTTTTATTGCTTTGAAGTTATTTAAGATTAAAAATTTCTAATGGTGCTATTTAGCATAATTTGAATTGCTACAACTTTTATTTTTAATTCATTAGGTGCGCAATGGTCAACGACCCCCTACAAGAAGTTGGAATGACATCTGTATCTATTATAATGTTAAAGATATTCAAGATTGAAAATTTGGAATACTGCTAATTAGCATAATTTAAATTGCTACAACTTTTGTTTTAGATTAATTACATGCGCAATGGTCAACACCCCCTAGTAAAAGTTGAAATGACATCTCTATCTATAATAGTTTTGAAGATATTCAAGTTTTAAGATTTCAAATGCTGCTAATTAGCATAATTTAAATTGTTACAACTTTTGTTTTAAATTCATAGGATGCGCACTGGTCAATAACCCCCTGATAGAAATTGGAATGACATCTCTATTATACTTTTGAAGATATTCAAGATTTAAAATTTCAAATGCCCCTAATTTGCATAATTTTAAACGTCTTCATTCCTCTGTATAAAACGGTCAAACTCCTTGTATGGAGGTACAATAATGCCACGTTTGGAGTTTCTATGTATAATAGTGTCCGAGAAAAGTGTCGAACAAATTTGCTGGTAAAGAAAGAAAGAAAGAAAGAAAGAAAGAAAGAAAGAAAGAAAGAATGAAAGAAAGAAAGAAAGAAAGAAAGAAAGAAAGAAAGAAAGAAAGAAAGAAAGAAAGAAAGAAAGAAAGAAAGAAAGAAAGAATTCTTGGCAAAACAAAATGTCTGGGTTGGCACCCAGACATAACAAAGTCAGACGTAGCGATAGAGCTGTAATTTATTTTGATATGCAGAATGTGTTGACTTCTCCAAGAACCAATGTGTCAAATTTCTTCTGTAGGAGAAGACTAAACGTTTTCAACCTCATGGCACACTTTTTTTTAAAAACCAGGCATACTCTGCTATGTAGGCAGAAAATATATCGGCAAGGTCTGCAAATGATATTGCAAGTGCACTGCTAAAAATGCTGGGAGAAAATTGTCCAAACACATCCTGAGACCAAAATAAAAAATAAATAGAAATATAAAAACAAACATAAAAATAAAGATGAATAAAAATAAAAATAAATAAAAATAAAAATAAAAATAAATAAAAATAAATAAAAATAAAAATAAATAAAAATAAATATAAATAAATAAAACTAAATAAAAATAAATAAAAATAAATATAAATAAATATAAATAAATAAAAATAAAAAAAAAAATTAAAAAAAAAAAATAAATAAAAATAAAAAAAATAAATAAAAAAATTAATAAATAAATAAAAAATAAATAAATGAATAAATAAAAATAAATAAATAAAAATAAATAAAAATAAATAAATAAATAAATAAATAAATAAATAAATAAATAAATAAATAAATAAATAAATAAAATGAAATTTAAAATACAAAAATAAATGGGTGGTCGACTCATGCCTACTGCAACACCGAAATCAAGCCATGTCCCTATCTACAAAGGAATTTAATTATGAAAGCTCATATACACATTAAGGTAATCAACCCGAAGTTCTGTGAACCAGGGCATATCAGCAAGACAAGTACCGGGAAACGTAGCATCCACAGCTTACATGCAGGAGAATGTTGCACAAGTACTGCGGCTGTCTCATGTGCCAAGGTTGAGCAAAGAAAAGATTCATGATTTAAAGGTCATGGGCAAATTCATACCTGCCGTGGACAAACAGTGCTTTCTAACGATATGAAATAATCTACGACATGATGAACATGATCATACAGTGGTCAGAACTGGTGCTGGATTATATGTTCTGACTTTTTACAGCGATAAGAGATAGTCAAAGGTTTGTTGAATAATTAGGCATGTATCAGTTTGAAGGTTTATAGATGTTAGCCTTTCTTAAATTCCGGTTTGCTCGGTATTAAATTTTCAAAAAGAACATATTATAAGGTAACCTAATCTAGCTTACATGTTAGGATGGGAATCACAATAATGTTGACTCAGTATTGCTTCAGATATAAAAAAGTAACAGTATTCAAGCTTCAAGCTGGACAGATAATTTATATAGGGCATCAATACACCTGAAATATAGAAGATGCCGCCAGTCCTATCATTGCAAATGATATTTTGCTGACAAATATACCTGGAATGGACATAAGTTAGGTTGGAGCTATTGTGTGATAATATTCACGACCGAGATAATACAGCAGCTCCGACTGGTGCATGTAATTCTAATAATATCTACTGATAATATCAGTTTCCTTCTTTTTTTTTTACTGACAGCGGTATTTAAATCATCTGTTCTTTTAAAAAAGGGCTCGTTTAATAATTGGACATTTCATAGTTAAATGTTAAATTGTTTGCTTTTCCCACAAGTTACTGCTGTACTCGTTGTTGAAATTAAATTGATATAGTCATTATTACCACTAAACTAGGCATGTCATATCGGCGAAAATGAATAGCACAAAGATGCTCTTGAATCAATGTTATTCCATATCAAAGTGAATAATATACATGCACTTAACTTTTCATATTTCAAGCTACAAATTCAAGTTAAAGGCATTAGATAAGTTGGTTGGTCGGTTACAAAAATTAAGAAAAGGGCAGGGTTAAAAGTCACGATGATATTATCGGAATACCAAGACTGCAATTACTTCTTTATTTTAGCAAGAAGTACTGTAAACTGTAAAGCATTTCCCACGGGGTTTACATTATCTCACGTAAATTAAGATTAAGAGTACATTGCTGTTATTAAATTTTGGTAACATGTTACATATGAGACCACTATTAAATTATGTACTTTACATGTTCGTGAGAAAAACATTAAATACGCACAGGTTGGTTGGTCAAAATTAAGAAAGAATGGAATTCTGGAATCAAAATGTGTGCGTCCCTGTGATGTAAGGCATTCTCAATATAATGTTTCCGGACTTGTCACCTTTGTATATTTTCAATATGGAATTTAGTTCGTAAAAAAGTGTTTTTATTTTTGTTTTACAGTCAGGGCCAAAAAAACATCATTCGGGAAATCGGTAAAACTAATTTGATAGTGGTGGTCTTACATCATTGATTCGCTAATTACAGTGTATATACAGTAAAATTACAGTATCTCACTGACGTACTGCAGTATGTTATGAGTTAAATTAGGCCTAAGTTGCCATGAAACGAAGTAAAACAATATAAATTCAGCAAGAACGGGGTATAGTGTAGTGTTGAGTATTTTTTTTAAATGGAGATAGAACAATGTGCCAACTAGTTTGAGACAGTTTGTTATGTCCCAATTATTTATTTTATTTTTTAATAATACAGACTGATAAGTAAAGCCAACAATTCAAATTATTCATGTTTGCATAATATAGCAGTCAAGTCAGTCATGTTTATTTTTTTCATTTAACCTGTTCCCCAAGTGCCCAAATATTTGAGGCTTGTTTTCTCGAAAATGAGTTTTTGTGAGTCCGCACAAAATAAATCTAAGCCGATGATTTGTATGAAGCGTTTGAAGTATTATCTGGGCAACATATGAAATTATGTATCAATTATTCATGTATTATAATAAGTTAAAGTTTATGTTCCATGAACAAAAAATAAGTTGTTTTTGGAACCGTATTAAAAACGGTCAATTCTGGTTAAGTGCAAATGACATTGCGGATTTTTATTCTGGCATGATAGAATATACAGTACGTTTATTTCTGGCTCCGTGGTCAGTAGGTAATACATATGATGTGTAACACATACAAAGGATGCTAGAAAAGAAGATTTGTGTCAAAGCAAATCTGTGTGCCTTCTAACGTTGTTAATATTAAATGTTTCCTTTGGTACTTCACATTCCATTAAACTTATGGCTGGATGAAAATGTTAAAGTCCAAATGACCTTGACCTTTGACATTTGGAGGTCACATGTAAATTAAAAAATGTACAGTGTTACAATACCTACAATTTAAGCCAAACATGAACCAAATCAGATAAAATTGACTTAATTACGGCTTGATGAAACTTTCAAATGGCCAAACGACCTTGACCTTTAGAGGTCACACATTCCTTACAAAAATGTGCAGTGTTGCCATACCTACAATTTGAGTCCAACATGATCGAAATGGGATGAAAATTGACCAAGTGATGACTAGATGAAAAATTCAAAGGTCCAAATGGCCTTGATCTTTGAACTTTAGAGGTCACATATAAATTACAAAAATGTGCAGTGTTATAAAAGCAACAATTTGAGCCCAACAAAATCAAAATTTGATAAAAATTGACTAAATTATGGCTAGATGAAAATTTCAAAGGTCCAAATGACATTGAACTTTGACCTTTAGAGGTAACGTGTAAATTACAAAAAAAAAAAAAAATGTAGTGTTGCAATACCTACAATTTGGGTCCAACATGGTTACAATTGGATGAAAATTGACAGAGCTATAGCTTGATGAAAATTTCGATGGTCCAAATGACCTTCACTTTTGACCTTTAGAGGTCACATGTAAATTACACAAATGTAGAGTGTTTCAATAGCTACAACTTGAGGCCAACACGATCAAAAATTGGATAAAAATTGACCAAGTTATGGCTAGATGAAAATTTCAAATGGCAAAATGACATTGACCTTTGACCTTTAGAGGTAACTTGCATAACTGTGAACATTATGACCCCTCTGCAAGATTGGCTGTGGACGCTGGAAAGAGTGGCCTTCGTCTGGGTATAATATACATGTTTTTGCTCATACTGATGATGTTATCCTGTGTAGCGCTACTACCATTCGTTTACAAGCCTCAATGGATACGCTTTTGAGATTTAATTTTAATCTTTGCAAGTCAAAATGTGCAATAATGTTTTTTATTTTGTTTGGTTTTTTTTCATTCTAAACCATTATTTAACCGTGGTGCAGAGACCGTCGAAGTGGTAGTTTACATTGTTGTACTTGGTGTAAAATTCAATTCACAAATGCCTAAAATTCATATGAAAATGTGATTAACACTTATAAGTCTATGCTTTTCCAACTGGTTTGCAGCCTGTGTCTGGTTATTTTTATTATAGTAATGTAAAATACTAACGATTGAAACCATATTAATTTTTCTTTATGGTGCAAAACATTGTATCACGTAACCAAAATGACTGTTGAATAACAACAAATGAATATTCATACTTTTATTTTGTACTGCTGTGAAAAGGGAAATTTTAACATGACAATGGGTTAATGTACAAACTGATTTTTAAAATGAAAATTCCCTAAAATTACCTATGAATTATAATATTTTCCAACTTAAGTGCACTAAAGTGTATAAAATATCTCTGATGTTACCGTCTTGGAGCATATTATTGCCAGTTTGTAGCTTATTATTGTCGGAAATCACTTTTGTGACCTGCAAACCCTTATAAACTTGCTCATCGCCAAGGTAACAAGGAAGGGGCCCGCGTCATACGTGGATCCCGACGTCAAAAGATTCGCGTAAAGCGCGGACCCCAACAGGAGGGTGTTTTAAAACAATGCAGACAAAGTATTTTGGACTAGGTAATGTTGGTCTTTCGTATCCTGGTCTTCATACTAATGTAAATCTTATCTTTGGAAAACAATATGCTCTCCTGTACTTACGTATGGTCTAGATTCAACATGCGTGTCTGGTTCTTCTGCGAGTGTACTAGAGGGCATACTGGTCAAACGTTTTGCAGGGACCGGGAAGCGATCTCACAATTTCTGTATGTTAAAAGCATCTAGCATTCCTAGAATTCAACATTTTGTCCGATGTAAAACTCTTTCCTTCTTTTGTCGTATTGCTAAAGTAAATTCACCCTTTCTTGGTTTCTATGCCCACTTGCTAGCTGAGCATATGCTTGGGCATCAGAACCAAGACACAAATGTTGATCTAGTAATGGAATTTGGTTACTCTCCAGTAGAGGTCGCCTTTTTCGACTGATGTCATTCTCCTATGGAATCACGGGACTATGGAGTTGTTCACACTGGACGTTACCTGATTAATCACAGTTTTATCAACCATGGACTGACGAGGACAGACGAACTGTTCTGTTAACAAGATGTTGTAATGACCTCTTGTGTAAGTTGTATGTTTCACAAGAATAAATTTCCATTGCTTTGTCTTCGATATGCATACAACTTTAATTTCTGGAATATTACCTCTATGATTATTCCTTTCTGGTAATCGATCATCTCCTTACTCAATAGCAAACTCTCAGCGTCGATTACATTTTCCTATGGTATTTTTTTTTAATTTACACACTTATATTTAACATTCTAAAAGCTTATTTGAACAGACTAAGTAGACATCATATCACTCCCCTCATTCGTGACGCTGCTTACAAGAAAGTTGACAACAATGATCTTATTTCAGCCAGTATTATCTCAAAAATGTTGGAAGTCCGTGCTGAGAAAGATTTCTCAGTGCTCTCTCTGGAGGAAATTACCAGCATCATCTCTTTTCTGTGTAGCAAGTGATACGTATATGCAATACCACGGACACTCGTAATTGACTTTTCCTGTGAAATATTGAATGGTCAGTTGGGGGGGGGGGTTCTTAATCTTTAGTGTAAAAAGACTGGTTTGCTGATATTTTTTGTGTATACTATGTGATGTGCTTATCGTATTATGGGCACGAATAATATATATATATATATATATATATATATATATATATATATATTTCATGTTCGGAACTAGAGGGACTCGAACTTGCAACCTTTGGCACCAGTCGCCTGGCTGAAAAGTACTTATGTACCCTATGCGATTTGTATGTATTATAATTTGCAGTATTTATATGTGTTCTTCCCGTCTGCTGGGGGTTTAAAAAGATAATTTCTCAGCCGCTACTGCTAACCAGCTAAAAGCGTACGGGTTCAGTGACACATCTGCTAAATTCCAGTAGATACCAACGTGTGAAATTACAAAAACTGTACAATGACTGGAAACTTCTTATCAATGGGGTCCCCTAAGGTTCGGTGCTAGGGCGTCGTTTCATTTTTTTTTATTTTTTTTTTCTTCTTCTTTTTTGGGGGGGGGGGGCATAATGATATATGCTGGTTTATCGCAAATGGCACACTCTCTAACTTTGCTGATGATGACACTTTGAAAGCTGTAGGTAGCAGCATAGAAGAAGACTGAAAGACAAGCTCATCCAAGAACTTGGGAACTGCATGGTATGGCAGGAGGCAAGCAGATTGATACCAAATTTCTCAAAAAACAAGTAACGTCACTAGGCAACCACGATGAATGTGAATTTACAGTAGAAATCAATAATCACAAAAGTGAAAATACTCAGGTGGTCAAGCTCTTAGACCTAGCTATTGATGCCAAGCTGTTTTTCGATGATCAGAAATATGTAGGAAAGTTTCCGCACAACTGAATGTGCTAATGCGATTCAAAAGAATACTTGATACCCCAGTCAAACTCTCTATTGTCAAAACTTTCACCACGCCATACTTCACATTGTGTTCTGTCGCATATCGCTCCCGCTCAGACCACAGGGGCAACCAGCAGAATGGTTGTCATCATATTGTGGTCAATACGAACCCATTGACACTGACCGGCAAAGTCACTGTCGACCGAAAATACTGATTAACCCTGATCAGTTTTTTCGGTGGACAGTGACTTTGCCGGTCACTATCAATGGGTTCGTATTGACCACAATATGATGACAACCATTCTGCTGGTTGCCCCTGTGGCTCAGACATGCGCAGGAGATGGAGTCATTATTAGAACGATCATTAAGATATTATATCATGATACACAATCATTGTATCAAATTTTTATAGAAAATAATCTCCAGAAGTTGAAAGAAAAAGGTCAATCGTTACCCAAGTTTTCAAAATAATTCACGGGATTGCCCCCCTCCCCCCCCCCCTTACCTTCGTAGTCGAACAGAGAAGCACTCAAGAGGACATGAAACAACCAACTGAGATGATCCTTAATGAGATAATATTTAATCAGTATGTATACAGATCTTTATGAAAAAAGTTTGTCCAATATTGTACGTGAGAAACCTCAAGAGTCCAATATCTGAAAATAATCGACAGTAGTAATTATGATAGCTGGTAACCAATGAAAAGTCTAATAGGAGTAAAAGCTATACAGCAGAATTTATGACCTCCGCTCATGCAGAAATGCACAGCTTATCTTAATTGAAACATTCCTTCCTGGCACTTGCGCAGTGTACACTTACACTCTGGCCAATTCCATCCTTCTGCTGGTTGTCTGAAATCTTTTATTTCTGTTATTGCTTTTATTCGAATTGGGAGATCATTCCAAAAATAAGGCATTAAAATCATAGTGAGTTTTTGCCAAATTTAATTGTTTTACATCTGGTGAGATTTAGGTCGAGAAATTGTCTAGTTCATGTCATCGATGTTTCTTTTAACTCTATGTATATTTTATTGTACTTTTTATCTGATAGCTTGAAGATGATAGCTGCCAGGTAATGTTATTTGTAACCACCACACCACCCCCACCCCTACCTCCACTCCCCCAAAATAATAAAAGAAATAAAAGAACAGGAACTTGATTTACAAAGAGTATGAATCTATTGTCTCCACCGTTACTTCAAGACTGCATCGTACAAATTTGCCTGCTGAGCAGCCCGATTGACTTCCTCGCATACTTTCCTTCAAAACATTCGAAGCAAACTCAACATCGATGAAATGGACATAGCAGACGACTACCTAAATAACCGGCCGTTGTTCATCCGTTTGAAAGGGAAAAGTAACCGGGTTCTGTTGTACAACAACAATATGATTCCGTATGAACAGCATTTTTCGCTCATGAATAGCACCAATCCACAGCCTCCACCGCAGGGTATCGTTTGTACATAAAGTGTAAGTGCAAGAGTATGGATGTAGGACACGGCTTACGACGCCGCTATCTTGTTTTATTTTCAGTTAATGGAATATTCAACACGTTTATCAGTTAAGTCTAACAGTTTTCAACTGCAAATGCATTTTTGGATGCTAAAATACTATGTTGCACATCTGACATAATTGGTAAAGCCACAGAATTATCCATGGCTGTCATCAAACACTTTTCATAGGCCCACAACCATAGTGCCAATGTCCTACCATATTCCACTTTCACTGGACTTGGCTTCAGGCTCCACCTTGTGGTGGAGCCTGCACGGACAACCCAGATGCATATTATAGTATCATGCAAACTTGATTCATATACCGTGCCATGGCTCATTTACTTCATGTAGTCCCGGCTTGTAGTGCCCCCCCCCCTGCACACACACACACACACACACACACACACACACACACACACACACACACACACACACACACGTATATATAAGCGCGAATCCCTGATACTGTCAAGGTTCCTGGTAAGCCGGGAGGGGGTGGGGGAGGGTACTCCCATGTAGGATTTTACTGACTGGGTGTGTGTCACGGGAAAGGTCCTGTTTTCACTACTCCCAGGATTAGAAAAGTCCCCAAAAATTTACACAGCTGGATTAGGATAGGGCTAACAACTATTTGAGTGAACTAAAGATATAGGATATAATTTGTGTGGGAAGTAAGAATATGCTAAATATTGTTTAAAATTGGAATGTTGGTCTCCAGAATGCACCAATGCAGCACTCCTTTCAACACATTACAGGATTAAGAAAGGGTACCGTTTTACATCTGGTGTGGGATTAAGATAGGGTATTGAATGAAAATGTCCGCCCCCCCCCCCCCCGTAAGTCAGAATGTTGTTTGATAGTTAGGGCTTGTTAGGTCACTATCTATCACATAAAGTTCAATTACCTAGCTAGTATGCCATGGCCTCCAGATTATCAATGAAAATCGTGCAAACACTCAACCAGTAATGTACATCATTACCCACTCACTTCCTGTCTGCCGTATTATCAGTTCGCTAAGCTCCGTCCTTGTTTCCCTTTTGCCACGAGATTTGCAGGATCAAGAAATTCACTGAGCAGCAGGCCCTATAGAATAATTGGTCATACACGGGTAGGCCTCCACTTAGCTGCAGGTCACAGCGTTTGAAAAATTGCAGATAGGCCTACCAGTTCCAAATTTAAGCGTTCCTATAATTCAGTAGCACGTGATTTCCGATTGGAGTGCACTTGAAGACATTGTAAAAAGCTTGCAAACCCCCGCCGAATCCCATCTCTGAGTCGCCATACAGTGTACAGCAAGGCTACATTAAAACTTTTCGTTCTGGCTAAAAGGACCCTTACCGTCGTGCTGTTAACTGCCCCAAAAATGGCAATGCCCGTCAGTTTGCACGGTATGATCTTTATTGGCTTTGTATGTGTCATAAATACAAATTGCCTTTTGATAATCCCCCCTTCCTAAAAATAATCTGCAGGCAAAGATGCAAGTTCATATATATATATATATATATATATATATATATATATATATATATATATATATATATATATATATATATATATATATATATATATTAAAGCGTAAAACAGAACAGAATAGAGGTACTGAAGAAACGTTAAGGGAAAAAAGTGGTCACACTAGTGGCCCTGTGACCTTGGGAATGAGGTCAAGGTCAATCATGTACTGTCTAAATTTGACCCACGTCGAAGAATATCAAAACCTTCGCTCAAGTAGTTCTCAAGCATCCCATATAGATCAAAACCCCCATAAGTGACCCTGTGTCCTTGGGAAAGACGTCAAGATCACTCATGTACTCCACAAACAATTGGACTTTCCTCACCAAACGAATCAACTTGATTCTACTGAGCATAATGACTACATCGAAAGGCTTTTGAAGAAACATCTGCTTTCATAACGGAGAAGAAGAAAATTGTTGTTGCATGAAAAAAAAATCCTACTTTCTCTAAATCACAGCGCCACCTGGTGAACACTCGAGATCTGTGGGTTCACAGCTGCATCCTCATGCAATTTTCGCAACAACTGACCCAGAAAAAAATTCGGAAAGCTGTGGTCAATATTCTATTAGATATCGCGGTAACGTCGTCAGGGTAGACGCCACCCAGATGGCCTTCAAATAAATACATTAAAAGTTTCATAAAAGTTTTAAAAATAATCAGAGGAAGTTGGCTTTAAATAGGAACCTGGTCCATCATAAGATACGTCTCCGACAAAAATTTGGTAAAGCTGCGGTCAATATATATTTTTTAGGTATCGCGGTAACGTCGTCAGGGTTGACGCCACACATTTAAAGTTTCATCAAAAGTTTTAAAATAATTAGAGGAAGCTGGTTTTAAACAGGAACCTGATCCATCATAAGGTCCTTCTGTGACAAAAATCCGGTACAGCCACAGTGAATATTTTTTCAGATATCGCGGTTACGTCGACAAGGCGGATGGACGAAAAGACGGACGGCGCAGGGGACAACAATACCCTCCGGTACTGTATGGGCCGAGGATTAAAAAAAAAAAAATCACCGGAATGAGCAATTTGAACAAACTTGGCAGAGACCCACCCAACATGCCCATCGATTCCAGCGGTTTTGGACACGTCGAAAATGTGAGATTGTTGATGCAGAAAACAAAGATTTGCTTCGCAACAAAACTCTCTGTATGTGCAAATTTTGCACATTCTAATAGTAATAATGGATACGCCAATAAAAAAGCACGAAGATAGTTTTTAACTAAACCTCTATCTGCAATAGTCTTGCAGATTTTCAACATTAAAACCTTCTGTATTGACCTATAGTTAGCATAACACTGTTCACTGAATGCATGCATAGCTCAATCATATATCTTAAAGTTTCAATCTGATCTTTATAACAGTCTCAAAGATACACATCAATATTCAACACTTTTAATTTTGCTTTGATGGAAATTTGCATAGATTTAAATTTGCCCATTTTTGGTCCCTATGCATTGGATGCGCCTATAGCACAAGCATCTAAATTGCAGGGGAAATGGTGCCTCTGTCTACAACAGTTTTGAAGATATTCATCAGAACTCAGCACTTCAGCTTTGTGTCACTGACCGAGACTTTCATAAATCAAAATCTGCTGACTTTTCAATCATGATTGGCTGGATATGCTGGATGAAACTTGTAGCTTGAAGTTAGTTTTGAAGATACCCACATCATTATTCAACACTTCAACTTTGTGAATTGGCCACAATTTTGCATAAGTTAAAATCGCACAGTGATCAGTCATTATCATTGGATGCGCCCACAACACAAACATATAAATTGAAGATGGAATAGCATTGCTATCTGCAATTGTTTTGGTGGTATCATTATTTTATACTTCAAATTTGTGTATTGGCCGATGTTTGCATAAATTACAATCTGACAGTTTTCAGTCAATGTTCATTGGATGCCCCCAAAGCACAAACATATATTGTTGGCACCTCTGTCTATAAGTTCTTACTCTTTCCGTGTCACATTTTCGACTGAGTCAACAACTTTCCTTGGTGTGCCTTACCGCGTCGAGGAAAGCTGTTGACCTTGTTCGTTATATTCTATTTAAATACTGGCATCCAGAACGTAAATAAAATGTAAATACTGGCATCCAGAACGTAAATAAAATGTCTTTTTATATGCGGAACATGAATCTAGCACCCTTGTTATAATTCAGGGCAGTCCGTTGAAGTAGTTGGACTTTAGTCGCTGTTGGTACTGAAAGAGTTCAAGATAATATTTTTAAAGTGCAGTTTTGTGTATTGGCTGGAATTAGCATCAATTAAAATTTGACTGTTTTTAGTCACTGTTTATTGGAGGCATCTATAGGACAAACATGTAAATTGAAGTTAGAATGGCATACGTCTATAACGTTAACAGTTTTAAAGATATTCGGTTCGTCAATAATCAAGGCTTCAAATTTTGTGTTTTGGCCTAAATTTGCATAATTTTAAATCTGTCGACTCTTCGGAACCACATGCAAAACTTCACAGTAGAAACGAAAAAGAATATTGGGAAAAAACAAAATGTGTGTGTTTACATACTGACATAAAACTAGACATAGCTTCAACGGGTTCGCTTCAACGCATAGCGTTGACTGAAGGGTCCGCCCTAACGAGCATGTGAATAGGCTGCCATTTGCTCAAATTACGTCATGGTGACACCAAAATCTAATCAGTTCATCTACCCAGGTAAGATAAGCTTATTGCCAAATTTGAGCAAAATACATTAAGGCATTCTTTACATATCGCGGTAACGAGAATGTGCACATCCGGACGGACGGACAACCGGAAAACATAAAGGGTACCTCCCATGGGGCGGATCCTTAAAAATGGAGGCACTTCAACGCACAGCATTGACCGATGGATACCTTTCCATATAAATGACTCCTTTGACCTTGAAAATGAGGTCGATATCACAAATGAAACGATGTCAAGGTACAAATGAGATAAGTTGTTTTTTTTTTTCAGGCGACCAGTAAGTCTCGAGATATTGTGTTCAGCAACAAGTGGTGGACGAACGAAGGTACATGCGAAACCACAACCCGAAAACATAATGGTTTATTTCGCCTTAGTTTGGACCATAGATGGTCGAAGGTAACCCTCGATCTCTCTATGGTGTGGACCTACGACGAAGGGAAGGGTTGGAACTATATGAAGGTTGCTATTTAAAGTAATTTCAGTGGTAGTTATGATAATATACCATTTAATTGAATGCCGATATGCTTTAGAAAATAAAACGACCTGCGGTCTAAAAATCAAATACCTAACGATGTAATGAAGACATTTTTTTTAAAAGTAAAAACAGCCCTGTCATAGAAAAGGTAAAATTAATATCCTCTCTAAGAATGGAGCGAAAAAACATCCTGCACCAAATTGGGGGCACTTTTTTCCGGCAGACTAAAAGAAATAGGTTGGTAAGCAAGTAACTTAGCGGCGCTTCTAATTTATTTCCAGATATACCAAGAAGGATAAAACGTTGTTGCTGTTGTTGTTGTTGTTACTGTTTTTGTTTGTTTGTTTTGTTTTTGTTTTTTGTTTTTTTTTTTTTTGTTTTTTTTGTTTTTTTGTTTTTTTGTTTTTGTTTTTTTTTTGTTTTTGTTTTTTTGTTTTTGTTTTTTGTTTTTGTTTTTTTTTGCTTGCAAGGAAATCGGGCGTGCAACTATTGGTCAATTGTCGATCATATTCGACAGTTTATGACAAGTTAAAGACCGTTTGCTGGTTTTGGAAACTTCAACATGAATTTTCCGGTGGAACTACTCTGAAACGAATTCATGTGAAAAGGCTGATTTTCTTTTCGACATTTCTCCAAACTTGTGTCCTGTCGAAATGAAACCCCAAATTATCAGTCTATCATCTGGAAAACAAATGCCATACACATCAATAATTACATTACACTAATTACTGTTTTGAGAAAAAGAAAAGAAAAATCCACGTCATTTGAAATTTTGTTGGATGTGAACAGAACGAAGTATACATTTATCTGTATTGAGTGTACTAGCTCAGTGACTACTGGCCCTGAACACTTTTAAACAAATGTAAAACTACTAGTTTAGAATTTGTTGCGCTCCACCCGACTCGATATTGTTGGGTTGTTTTCTACGTAATATTCATTACGTTGATTCAGGTCAATTTCCATCACTGTAGACGCGCAATTTTTTTTCATTTTTTACTGCGTTTAAAAAGTATGTGAAATAATCTAAGAATTGTGAGGACAATTTTCCGGCAAAATCATATAAAACAGAGGCACAGAAAATTTAAAATAAATCGCCATATAATTTTAATTGCAACTGTGAACATGTTTACATGATCAGTAACAAAAACAGTGGTGGTAGTAGTTGTAGGCAGTAGTGGTAGTAATGATAATGATGATGAGGGCTGTGTGAACAGCCCGTGCACAGCTGACCCAAGCTTATTCATAAAATCAAAGTTGCACCTGAATAGACCCGTGTTAAGCTTTAGCTGAGTGCATATGACATTTAGAAATATATGTTGATATGGCACTCGCACACAACTGCCTCCATTGAACCATTCTTTTTTAAGAATGGGGATTTGGTCGAGTGGGTATGTGCGTTTCCCATTTCAGCTAGGCGACTGGTGCCAAAGGTTGCAGGTTCGAGTCCCGCTCGATCCAAACATAAAATAGTAATCATTAGGAAAAGTGCATTACCGATAAGTTCTTGAAAAAAAAAAAAAAAAAAAAAACGAAAAAAGTCAGGAATTCACAGCAGTGCCGTCTGGTGATCAGCTTTGTTTGACCCTTTCACAAGGAACACATATTCCAAGTTTCAGCTTCTGAGTGATGGTTCCGGAGAATTCAAAAATAGGAAAACCACAAAAGAAAAAAAAAGAAGATTTGCTTCAAAGCAAATCTGTCAGTGTGCCTTCAAAAGTTTTCAATATTAAATGCTACAACTTTTATCCTTTGGTACTTCACATTACATTAAGCTTATAGTGGATGCAAATTTCAAAGTCCAAATGACCTTGACCTTTGACCTTTAAAGGTCACATGTGAATTGCATAGTGTTACAATATCCACAATACAAGCCCAACATAAACCAAATCGGATGAAAATTGACCACGTTATGGCAAGATGAAACTTTCAAAGGGCCAAATGACGTTGACCTTTGCCTTTTTGAGGTTACATGTTCTTATAAAAATGTGCAGTGTTGCAATACCTGAATTTGAGTCCAAGATTAGAATTGGATGGAAATTGGCCCAGTTATGACTGGATGACACTTTCAAGCGCCTCAATGAGCTTGACCTTTCACGTTTAGAGGTCACATGTAAGTTTCAAAAATATGCAATGTTACAATAGCTACAATTTGAGCCCAATATGATCAAAAGTGGATAAAAATTGACCAAGTTATGGCTAGAAGAAAGCCACCATTGAAAGTGGCCTTTGACCTTGAAATGACCTTTGACCTTGATATGACCTCTACCTGATGTGAACCTTGACCTCAAAATGACATTTTGGCTTAAACCTGACATTTGACTTTGACATGACCTTGACATTTGAGATGACCTTTACCTTGCTATGATTGAACTCCTATACACTCGGAACCACATCTATTATAGTATACAAGATATTGAAGATTCAAAACTTTAATAAGCCTTCATTTGCATAATTTTGAAAAGCATGACCTCTCATTATAAAAAGGCCAGACTTGTGCCAAGTTTGGAGTTTTTTACATGTAATACTTGTCAAATGAAATGTCAGACAAATTTGCCTGTAAAGAAAGAAAGAAAGAGAGAAAGAAAGAAAGAAAGAAAGAAAGAAAGAAGAAAGAAAGAATTCCTAGAAAAACAATATGTCTGTGTTGGCACACAGACATAAATAGAAAATTTCAGCGCCACCTGGGAACAGATCGAGAATGAGGCATCCGTAGGAGTGTTTCTGTGTGATATCAAAGCAATTGGGTGAGATTTTTTTAAGATTCGCCCCCCAAAGGAAAAACTAGAGGACTGTGACAGTCCTGTGCTCAGTTAACTAAGTCGCCCTATGACCTTGGAAATGAGGTCAAGGTCACTGACCTATTCTGAATCTAACTTTCATAGAGGGCCATCCCCATGCGCCATCCCCATGCGCAAGACCAAAGTCACAGTACACATAGTTCTCAGGTTATCATGCGACCAGTAAAATCATGTTAGTGGCCCTGTGACTTTTAAAATGAGGTCAAGGTCATTAATGTATGGTCTCAATTTTTCCTAAATAGAAGACCACCAAGTTCATCATCAAAGTGCTACGTTCCACAGTTCTAAAAGTACAATGTGTAAAGTAAAATTCACGCAAGTGTCTGGGTCCCAGTGACCTTGGGAATGAGGTTAAGGTCACTAAGTACTTTGCTCAGGACAACCATCATTTTCAACATCATGGTCCAAATTCAAATAGTTCTCAAGTTGTCAGGTGAACAGTAAAATTTGAGCAAGTCGCCTTCTGACCTTGGGAATGATGTCAAGGTCACTCATCTACTGTCTAACTCTGGCCCTCATTAAGGACAACTAGCATGTGCATTATAAATGTCCTAGCCTTAATAGTTCTCAATTTACCATATAAACAGTGAATTTCATGCACTTCGCCCTGTGACCTTGGTAATGAGATCAAGGTCACTCACCTACTATACATGTATTACCCATACACCCAGAAGTGTCCCAATGCAATTTCAAAGAAATTGGCTGAGTATATACAAGGATAAAGACTTTTGAAGATTTTGCCAAAAAATGAACAAAAAATCATTAAAAAATCCAAAAATCAATGAACCATGACCATTTGAATTAACTTGGTAGAGACCTACCCAAGACACATCCCCACCAAGTTTGAGGTGAATCTGACATATAGTTTTGGAGAAGTCAAAATAGCAAAAACAACACAAAAATTCATTATAAAAATAGAAAAAAATTGTACCGCCACCTGTTGAACACATTAAGGTCTGGGTGTCCCCAGAAGTACACCTATTCAATTGTGAAGCAATTGGCCAAGCAGTTTCGTTTTTTTTTGAAGATTTTGCCAAAAAATGAATGGAGAATTGCATGAACATACAAAAATTCATGAAAGGTAGAAAAAATTGAAGCGCCACCTGTTGAACAAATTAAGGTCTGGGGGTCCCCAAAAGTGTCCCTATTATATATGCAATTTCAAAGCAATTGGCCGATTGGTTTCGGAGAAGATTTTTTAAAATTTTGCCAAAAAATGAACAAAAAATTAACAAAAATATCCAAAAATCACCAGACTGTGACCTTTTGAAAAAACTTGGTAGAGACCCACCCAAGGTACATCCCCACCAAGTCTGAAGTGAATCTGGCTGACAGTTTTGAAAAGAAGTCGAAAAATGTGAATAACCACTGCAATCCCCATTCACTACATAGTAATCAATGGGAATGTATGCATTGACCAGGAAGTACCCAAATTGAAAAAATGGTTAAAAATCAGGGATCCTTAGCAATGCCACCTGGGGAATAAATTTGTGTGAGCCTTCTACAAGGAACATTTACACCAAGTTTCAGCATAATCAAAGTGACAGTTTTTCAGAAGAAGTCAAAAATAGTGAAAACACACAAAAATTCATTCAAAAAATAGAAAAAATCACAGTGCCACCTGTTGAACAAAGTAAGGTTTAGGGGTCACCAGAAAGTTCCCTATGCAATTTCAAAGCAATTGGCCAAGCAGTTTCTGAGAAGAAGATTTTTTACGATTTTTGGCCCCCAAAAATGAACTAACAAATTCATAAAAAATCCAAAATTGACTGGACCGTGACCGTTTGAACAAACTTGGTAGAGACCCACCCAAAGCACATCCCCACAAAGTTTGAAGTGGATCTGGCCAGAGCTATTTGAGAAGAAGTCGAAAATATATATTGTTGACGGACGACAGAAGATGGACGGAGGACCACAAGATAAGCTCAGCTGACTGACAAGTTAGCTGAGCTAAAAATCATTAAAAATCAGGAATCAGCAGCATTCTCACCTGCTGAACAACTTTGTTTGACCCTTCCACATGGAATATATCCACTAAGTTTCAGCTTAATCTCAGTGACGGTTCTGGAAAAGAAGTCGAAAATAGAACTAACACATGAAAAATTAGAAAAAAATTGCAGTACCACCTGGTGAACAAATTAAAAACTAAGAGTCCCCAGGAGTGTTTCAGTGTGATATCAAAGCAATCAGGTGGGCGGTTTCAAAGAAATTTTTTTTTTTAAGATTGCCGCTAAACACCCCCCCCCCCAAAAAAAAAATCATAAACAAGAGGGCTGTGTGAACAGCCCATGCTCAGCTGATCTTGACATTCATCACACTTGCAGCTCTATGAACTTGGGAAAGGATCAAGGTCACCCATGTTTTGACTAAGTCTGACCTTTATAGAAGAACACTAACATGTGCAACATCATCGTTCAAGTAGTTCTCAAGTTACAATGAAGAATACAATTCATGTATGTTGCACTGTGACCCCAGAAACGAGGTAAAGGTCATTCATGTGCTGTCTAAACATGACCTTCATACAGAAACATTAACATGTGCAGCAGCATTGCCCTAACTCAAAACAGATCTCAAGTTAACAAGTAAACAGTAAATTTCGTGTCAGTTGTCCTGTGAATTAGCATTGGAATGCCCATTGACTTACATAGTAATCAATAGGAAAGCTGCATTGACCGGTAAGTACCCGAATTGAAAATCCTTAAAAATCAGGAATCCAAAGCAGTGCCACCTAGTAAACAACTTTGTTTGACCCTTCCACAAGAACATATCCATCACATTTCAGCTTAATCTGAGTAATGGTTCTGAGAACAAGTGAAAAATAGCAAAAAACATACATACATAAAAATCAGGAATCCGCAGCATTCCCACATAGTGAACAACATTGACCCTTCCACAAAGAACATATCCACCACATTTAAGCTTAATCTGAGTGACGATTCTGGCGAAGAAGTCGAGAATAGCTATAACACCCCCCCCCCCAAAAAAAATCATAAAATATTAGAAAAAATTTGCAGGGCTACCTGATGAACAATTTAAGAACAAGGAGTCCCTATGTGTCTTCCTGTGTGATATCAAAGCAATTGGGTAGGCAGTTTCAGAGAAAAAATCTTTTTTAAGATTTGTCGTAAAAAAGAAAAACAAAATTAAAAATTTTAAAAATCACTGGAGCATGACCATTTGAACAAACCTGGTAGGTACCCACCCAAGGTACATTGCCACCAAGTTTGAAGTTAATCTGGATGAAGGTTTCGGACAGGGAAGTCGAAAAGGTGAATTAGCATTAGAATGCTCATTGACTTCCATAGTAATCAATAGGAAAGCTGCATTGACTGATAAGTATCCAAATGGAAAAAAATTTTAAAAATCAGGAATCTGCAGCATTCCCACATAGTGAACAACTTTGTTTGACCCTTCTACAAGGAACATATCCATCATGTTTCAGCTTAATCTGAGTGACGGTTCTGGAGAAGAAGTCGAAAATAGCCATAACACACAAAAATTCATCAAAAAAAAAAAAAAAAAAAAAAAAAAAAAAATTGCAGTGCTACCTGGTGAACAAATTAAGAACTAGGAGTCCAAGGCAGTGTTCCTGTGTGATATCAAAGCAATTGGGTAAGCGGTTTCAGAGGAGAAGATTTTTTAAGATTTGCCCAAAAAAGAACAAAAAAATTCATTAAAAATCCAAAAATCACTGGACCATGACCATTTAAACAAACTTGGTAGATACTTACCCAAGGCACATCCCCACCAAGTTTGAAGTGGAGTTGGCTGACGGTTTTGGAGAAGTCGGAAATGTGAATTGTTGACAGACGTTGGACGGACATCTCCTTTGAAACTTAAAAGCTTCATACACTATTCCACCATACCGACACTGGTATAAACAGGTAGATAGTAATACAACTTTTAGCACCATAAAGTTGACTAGAGGTGTAATGAGATAAAGTGTACTAAGGTATCAGCTGAAAGCCACCTCTTCCACTGTACTGGATGAAGATTAAAAAGAAAGAAATCCTGCAAAAAGTGAGTATGATCATGGTTTTCCGACTTAAGACGGACTAGAGAAAATTCTCTAGGTGGGTTAAGTATACTTTACCCCGGGTACTTTCCCCCTTCCACTCTAAACACTTTGAGGACTATACTTTGTCATTTCAAGCTCCATCTTGACACAATTTGACTAATGCTCTTGAGTTATGTTGTATTTATTAGGTATTTGATCATATTTCTGGAAACATTTCAACAGAGTTTTGCGTAGTTGTTGTTTTTTATAACCTTTGTGTTGTAATTTATGCAACAAAGTTCTAACCCTATTGACAAAATCGCTAAAAAGTGTGGTGTTTCAACCAATACGTATGACTTGTCCGATACAAACTCCATAGGCTTGTTTCTCTGGAATGTTTCCTGTCAGGTCAGGGTAGGAGATATATCAAATTTGAACTGGTCTCTCTTGTCAAATATTTTTGTTACATACTGGTTGTTCTTTATTTCTATATCCAGATCAAGGAAAGTAGCTTTGGTATCACTTTTATTTTCCAGATTTAATATTAGTTCTTTTGGGATATACGTTTTTCCAATTCCCCTTTATTTCATCTCCATTGTTTAAAGCACATAGGTCATCTATAAATCTTCTTGTGTGAGAATAGGATCTTCTTGCAGCTGTAAAGTTTATTTCTGCCAATTCCTCCATCCATTTTGATTCATAAAAATGTAAATAAAGGTTGGCAATATATGGGGCTGGATCTGTTCCCATTGGTATGCCTACTATTTGTTGATAGACTCTAGTTCCAAAGCAAAAGTATGCATTGTTGATAATGTATTCTATCATTTGAGCACACTCTTGCTTCGTGCAAGATATTCCTTTGTTCTTACCTTTATCAAATTTAGCCGGACGGACGACGGATGGAGGACCATAAGATAAGCTCAGCTGACTGACAAGTCAGCTAAGCTAAAAATCCAAAACTCATGGGAGCGTGTGCAATTGAACAAACTTGCTAAAGACCCGCCCAAGGTACACTGCCACCAAGTTTGAAGTCAATCTGACTGACGGTTATAGAGAAGTCAAAAATGTGAATTATCATTAGAATGCCCACTGACTCACAAAGTAATCAATAGGAAAGGTGTATTAACCGAAAAAGTACCCGAACTGAAAAAATTGTTAAAAATCAGGAAGCAGCAGCATTGCCACCTAGTGAACAACTTTGTTGGGCCCTTCCATAAAGAACATATCCACAAAGTTTCAGCTTAATCTGAGTGACAGTTCTGGAAAAGAAGTCAAAAATAGCAATAGACACAAAAAATCAGAAAAAAATCACAGCACCACCTGGTGAACAAATTCAGAACTAAGAGTCCCCGGGAGTGTCCCAGTGTGATATCAAAGCAATTGGGTGAGTGGTTTCGAAGAAGAAGACTTTTTAAGATTTGCCCCCAAAAAGAACAAAAAAATTCAAAAATCAATGAAGCATGACCATTTGAACAAACTTGGTAGAAACCCACAAAAGGCACATTCCCACCAAGTTTCCAGTGAATCTGTCTGACGGTTTTGGAGAAGAAGTCAAAAAAATGTGAATTGTGGACATAACACTGACGACAGACCCTCACAAAAAAAATGAGGAATCCACAACAATACCGCATGGTGAACAATTTATTTGAGCTTTTTGCAAGAAACATATCTGCTAAGCTTCAGTTCAATCTGAGTGACAGTTCTGGAGAAAAAATCAAAAACATTGAAACACAAAAAAACTAGAAAAAATGTTTTGCAACATAGCAAATCAATGTGTGCATCTTAAAAGCATATTAGCATGGCAATGTACAACTGTTCCATAACACAGAAGTAGTTGCTTCAGTGTTTTCAACTAATTTCCACAAGACCACATGCGCCAGGTCAGAAACTCTCTTTGGCAAGCAAAGTTGTTGACTCAAGTGTCAATTCAAGGAGGAAAGGTTTAAGCAATACACCACAATCAAAATCAACTAGAAAAGATGATTTGCTGCATAGCAAATCAGTGTGTGTGTGTCTTCAAAGCATATTGGTATGGCAATGTACAACTATTCCATAACACAGGAGTAGAAGTTGGAATGGTATCTCTATCTATTATAGCTTTGAAGTTATTCAAGATTTAAGATTTCTAACAGTGCTACTTAGCATAGCTTAAATTGCTACGAACTTTTGTTGATAATGAATTAGGTGTGGAATGGTCAACAACCCCCTAGTAGAAGTTGGAAGGACATCTCTATCTATTACAGTGTTGAATACTTCGAATACTGCTAATTAGCATGATTTAAAGTGCTACAACTTTCGTTTTAAATTCATTAGATGTACAATGGTCTATAACCCTCTAGCAGAAGTTGGAATGACATCTCTATTTATTATACTTGAAGATGTTCCAGATTTCAAATGCCCCTAATTTGCATAATTTTAAACATCTCCATTCCTCTGTATAAGAAGGCCCAACTTCTTGTATGGAGGTACAATCATGCCAAGTTTGGAGTTTCTATATAATAGTGTCAGACAAATTCACTGGTAAAGAAAGAAAGAAAGAAAGAAAGAAAGAAAGAAAGAAAGAAAGCAAGAAAGAAAGAAAGAAAGAAAGAAAGAAAGAAAGAAAGAAAGAAAGAAGGAAGGAAGGAAGGAAGGAAGGGAGGGAGGGAGGGAGGGAGGGAGGGAGGGAGGGAGGAAGAAAGAAAGAAAGAAAGAAAGAAAGAAAGAAAGAAAGAAAGAAAGAAAGAAAGAAAGAAAGAAAGAAAGAAAGAAAGAAAGAAAGAAGAGAGAGAGGGACAGAGAGAAAGAAAGAATGAATTTTAGGAAAAACAGACACACTCTTTAATAATCAAAAATAGAAAAATGCAGCACCACCTGGCAAACAAATTAGAAACTAGGAGTCCCTAGTTGTTTCTGTATAATATCAAAGCAAGTGGGTGAGCACTTTCGGAGATTTTTTTAGATTTGCAAAAACAAAAACAAAAAAAAACAAAAAACAAAAAAAAACAACAACAAAAAATCACAAAAGCATGACCACTTGAACAAACTTGGTAGAGACCCACCAAATGCAGATTGTTTCCAAGTTTGAAGTAGATCCAGGTACGGGTTTTGGAGTTGAAAATTTCAATTGTTGACGTACGGACGACAGACCATCCTTTAAGTTCAGCTAACTGACAAATCATAATAATAATAATAATAATAATAATAATAATAACAAAAACAACTTGGGCAAAATCCAAGTTTCAGTCAATTTGGCGCCTGATTTCTAATTAGCGCCCTTCTCCATTGACCTGCACTTAAATTGATGCTGGCAGACACTGGAGACCTAAATAATGGCATTAAAAGATCAAAATTGTAAAACATGTGATATACTTGTAAAATAAACTATATAATTTGATTCAGTGCAAAAATTATACATCGCAACTGTCATTTTTTTTCAACTAAGCGAAAATAAACCCTACCTGAGGTTTCTCGTGCAAAATTTATTTTTTTGCGCCAAAATTCCAACACAAAGTTTTGTAGCATATTTACCGCCAAAGGTCATGCTTAATTGCATTTTCCATCTTACTTCTTTTCAAAACCAATTTTTTCATTACTGTAACGTTAGTAGTATAGTGCATTCTTCATTGTTCTGTGTGTATGTGCATTAAAAGGCCTTCTTGGGTTTTTTTTTTTTTTTTTTTTTTTTGTGTTAATTTGAGTATGCTTCCTTGATACAGCACATTTTATTCATTTTATTTCATACAACAAAGTCAAACACCAATGCTTTATGACCATAGGCTTCATGTATGTTGAACAGTCATTGATCCTGGTCTCAGATTCCAGAGAAACGACCTTCGATTACACAGGCCTGTGCATGCCGTTTACAAGTAATTACATTGTTAGTGAAACCATATTCAAAACTCGCCATCGAAGCCGCGTAATTTTAGGGCTCTCGATCCTGATTTTGGTGCTGATGTGCGATGGCAGATTTCGAATGCTAGGGAAGAAAATAAAGCCTGCTCCAAAAAAAACCTGACTTCGATGCTCTGTAGAAACGTCAGCTTTGTCTAAACAATGTCAGTTTCTGCAATGCAGTGACAGTAACTGTGTTACACCCGAGCGTGCATGTGTACTCAACGCGAAAGCGCAGGTCTCAATCTGCTTGCCTTGGCTTGATTCCCTGAACCCATATTCATACGCCACGCTGCATTTTCTTCCAGTTCCAATACACCAAACACAATTTACCTGGTATCAAACTGGCCCTGATCGGCACACAAATGACACAGGCTCAGTGACATTCCAACACTCGACAGATTGACTGATTGTTGCCTAGCAACCGCCGGCACCTTGCTTGGTGTCTCACCTTCAGGGATGGAAGTGACATGTTATTACGCACGACATCAACAACTGGCTTAGTTTCGATTCTGGTGTCATACCATTCAGTTACTTTAAATGAAGTCCGGGTCGTAATTCAGTAACATCCTCGAGCATATCACTGCATCGACCGAGAGACGAAGATCGAAGTCGGAAGCAAAGACAAAGTTGTCAAGCGAGCCGCCATGTTGTTGGAGAGATGGAGCATGTCGGGAGGCTGATGACGCATGCTCTTACAGTCTACAGTGCCTATCTCGCCATAGTCCCTTGACTGAAATAAGCTTGGTTGCGGTCACAGCCATGTCTCGCCGCAAGCAGGCGAATCCTAAGCCGCTGAAAAGTGAGTATATAACCCTTATTTGTAAATATAGATTCGATTTGAACATCTGGTGAAGTTAGGGTGAATACGGTTCATAAGTAAGAGCGGGGGGGAAAAGTTTTCCGAGTTCAGAAGTTGTGTGAACGGATTTGTTGCTGTCACCGATGTGGCTGAACGCCCGGATACAGCCCACAGAAAAGTGCAGGTATCAGCTCGTCGTGGTCGGCTTACCAGCATGGCCAGTTCACTCGGCAGTAAATACCTTGGCCAAACGGTTCCTGCAGCCATTTGTGTAAGTTCCCAGGTCAGAAAGGGAATTGTTCAAAGCACGTGTGCCTGGCAAGATGCTGTTAATGAAACCGCCCACGGACATGTTGATGGAGAGAATGCCGCTTTGCCGTCGACTGTCCGGGCATCATCAGCTCACCTGAACACACCTGAGGCAAATTCCAAGGCCGCCCGCGGCGTGTCTTTTTGCTTTCTATCACTACCAATATTGAAACATAGTTGAAGTCTTTCATATTACCTTGAGGAAAATACATAGTTTTCTGGATTTCCTAGAATATATGTCATTGTACAAGTTTTTGGACTTAACGAAGCCGCAAATGTAGGTGCGGAAACCACTTGTTGAGGTCTTGTGGAATTCATATGAAAGGTGACGTAGCGCCCCGCTACATTCCATTGGGACGGATAATGAATTGTTTTATGCCCACCTTTTGGGGCATTTTCTCGGGAACAAAGATTTAGTCATCGGCACTTGTGATCGTGTACAGGGTGTCCTAAGATAATGGTCCAAGATGGCCAACCACTTCCATCTTCGCCGATCAGAACTCTAATAGGTGCTGTCACGCGAATAGATGTTCCTATTGATGAAGCGGGCAAAGTTGGTGTTGTCATGGTAACTTACCTAGGCGGCCCAATATGGTCATAACAAGCTGTGACAAACTTCTGTTCAGCTGTAACGTGTGTTGTGTTGTAATCACGGAAACTGGTTTCCCAAACTTGCCCCGTGCTCCCAGATTCAGATTTAGTGTGTGTATCATGCATAATGTGTGATACCCTTCACCCCCAAAGGCCCCATCATTCACCTGTATTTCAAGCTCACCAAGCCAGACAGAGTCCATTGTGTAGAGTGTAATCAATAGAGCCCACGTAATACATAAGTCACACATATTAGTGAAGGGACTAGTTTTCTGTATCTTAGTTCAGGCAAGCACTTGGGCACATGATGTAGGACATTCTGTGCTAGTAATATGTGACAAAGGTATCTGGGAGGAAAAAAAAGGTAGAAAAGAAAGTTTCAGCATTTGACAGAGGCAAATTCAATATAGGACAAACAAGGATCAGTGGGACATATCAGCGTGATGGGTGATAAGTGGTCATTTCTCAGCACCGCGTGACAGGCAGTTCAAGTGTGATGTGGAGACCCAGGTTGACATCATCTCGGCCCAGATTCAGGAACTGGGTTAGATCAACAGTTTTACCTGGCAGATAAAGCAACCTTCCCAGCATTGTTTAGCTCTCATCTCACCTCAGTACTCCTGTTTATGACTTGATACCATCATGATGAAAGCAGATTGCACTTACTTGTAGTGGGTAAAGCTGCCATGTGATTTTTTTCCGTGAAAGATAATATAATTACTGGGATGGAGCGCAGTAACCTGTTGCCCCATTTGGGTGCAGGGATGCAGTTGAGAGTGAAAGCAACTTCGTGCATGACTGCTCACATGGCATTTTTGTCTCCTAGTCATGCAAGAGAAAGATACCTTTTGTATGTGTTTATGTCAGCTGGCACATAAAGCAGTGAAAGGGAGGGGGATGTTGGGCATGTACACCTGAGGTAAATAGGATGTTTTGGATGGTCCTCATTGTCTTTGCCCATAGATATTCCATGGCCCAGATTATGTCACCAAACAAGTCTGCTTGTTCTCCTCTCCACCTGTGCACTGTGGTGTACTATTAATAGGCTAATATTCTATGCAGAGAAGTAATTCAGCTCAACAATGCGGGGCCTGTTGGGCCACAGCTACTCTGCTGTATTCATTTCCTGTGCAGAATAACTGGCCAAGCATCTCGGGGTACCAGGTGATACTGGTGCAGGTACTTAATGCACTGGGGGGCTGCGTTAATGATTCTACCTGTGTGTACTGGAATGTGTGATTATCTACAAGGTACATATTGGCCCAGGTGATGGGGCCCAGCACATCAATCTACTTATCCTTATCAGGCTGCTCTCTTTCTAGGCCTGGATCCATAATGTCAGGATATTTATTTGATAAACAGAAGTCATAAATTTGCCATGTATAGATCAGTTTGCAAACTTGAGTCTCACAGAGATGAAAAAGTGGCCTAAAAGATGACATGTGGGACTCTGATAAGAAGGGTGTACCAGTGAGTGGGGTGCTCTCATATTGCCCCATTGCTGACAAGGTGGAGGACACTGTAGGAGTGCCAGCCAAATGACGCGTCTCACATCACTTTGTGTACTTAGTCTTATTTTGGTGCCCAGTACTGTTTGGTTTCTGCAGCCTTTTGCAACTTTAGTCAAGTCATCACATGTTTTCTGGCATCAGGCCCAGTCAGGTGGTCTCTTGTTGCACATTCACAAGCAGGGGACGTCTTAAATCAGAATCTACTTGTAGCAGCTCTGTGCTCTTGTGCATCTACATAACAAACCATGTTATGTTCATTTATCTGTGTCGTCATGGCGAGCACCTCTAAAGTTTGATAGATGTACTTGAGGTTGGGACAGGGCAGCAGAGTCAAACCTGAGCTCACTAAAACTTCAAGTGGCGGGGGGGGGGGGGGGGGGGCTGGGTGGCAGTTCGATCAAGCCAGGTTTTATCAAGATGTAGGAGTTCTCCGTGTTGGTTCTTATGATGCCAAGCACAGGTCAGGGTGATGTGTGTGTGTTCAGCCAGAAGACCTGTGTCAGACTTTTTTCTTTTCTTTTCTAATGGCCTCGGATGGCTCTAATAGCAACCAATGAAGCAGAGCAGGTCTGGGCAAGTCTGTGGTAAAGAGTGTACTCAGGTGACGTAGACCTTAAGTCCACTGATGCATTAGCCATTATTATGTTGTCTCAATTCCACCATGCCACCTTTTGTTCACCAAGGAATAAAGATGATTCTGGGTATAAATGGATCTGAGCCCATAGGGACCATGAAAAGGTTCTCTCTGCTTCATTGGTTGTTCAGTGTGTTCACTGTCTGATGACATACATGTGCAGACTGATTTTGTTGATAATCCTTTCAGGGGGATCAATGATATACTGTACCCCCACATATCATCCTCAGTATTGAACTACACATTCTTTTTTCTTCATCTAAATCCCATTGTGTCATCTACCACCTACTTTAGGCCTGTTTACAGACAAGAATGTAACATGGCAAATCTGTCTTAGCATGAAAAGTTTTGATCAGATCTGTCTGATAGTGCAAATATGCACAGCAAGGCTGCACACCGTACATTCATAGTCCAGAGTTTCTCAGGTGTAGTGATTTACATCGTGCATACATCATTTCCTCAGTAAAGATAGGGGCAAAGAGGTCTGATATGACACAGCTATATTTGCTGTAACAGGATCTCTGCGGATCAGATTTGAACACTCCCAGAAAATTGTTTAATTCATAATTTGTAAACTAACAGTAAAATTTTGGATTGGTGGACGCTACAAGCAAGATGTGTGTGTATGTGTGTGTGTGCGTATGTGTGTGTGAAATCTTCATATTAGGTTACTTCCACACTATCTATGCATATACCTAAAATATGTGTACAATTAGGCCTGCACAAAAATAATGACCAATGACAGACCATAACACCACTGTAAAATGAAAAAAATGTTTGTGTGTTTGTGTCTCAGGCTGACATGAAAACAAGTGGAAGTTGATGATTGTTACACTTTATTGCTCATGGGGTGTCCAGAATTGTCTCAAAAAGAAAAGAAAAAAAAAAAGAAAAAGAAAAAAAGTGCACATAGCAGGATCATAATAAACCCAGGTCACTTTGAAGGTTACTTAGGCTCAGCTCTGCTCATCCCAGCTGAGTTCAAGCTACAACTTCAGCTCAGCTCAGCTCAGGCTGTGACTTATTTGGATGCAGTATATGAAGACCAGGTGAGGACATGGCTGTTCACATAGCCATGGGGATGTATTTGTCACAGGAATTTTGAAAGAGTAAGACAAGAAATAATTATGTTGCAAGCCCAATAAATCATGCTTCAAACAAGATTGCTTAATCAAGATTGTGCATTTTGAGAATGTCACCAGCTTTACTGTGTTGATGTTAGGGTTGTAACGAATACACCAAGTGGGGAATATGATGTATATCATGGCTATGGGGTCACGAATACAGTAAGTACCAGTAAGAAGACCATGGACTGGTTGACAACATGCATCATTTTCCTGCCATAAGCCTATACATGTATACTATACCGAGAGAAAAAAATATATATAACCTTTAAATGTATTTTTAAATAATACACATAAGCATGTGTATTATTTTAAGAATACCTTTATACTGTGATTCACCATGGTAAGTGTATGGTTGCGTTTAACTCACAGACCTGTGCAGTTTGGCCTGTCAAAGCTGGTAAAAAGCCATATAGCTGTACATAATGAGCAGGCGAAAAGCATCAGAGTAAATGCCAACGGCATGCAAAGCAGTTGCTGGTCATCGGTGTCGGCCACTTGTAGGGATGTCTTATTTCCATTTATAATTTTGCTGTTCTTTAAAATCACTAAACCCTGGTTTGTTTGTTTGTTTTTTCACAGTTCACTCCTTGTGATATCTCTTACCAAAAGTCCCATGTGTTGGCAGCCACTTGGTGAGGCTGGTAACACGTGGCTGCCGTTAGGCTGAAATTGGGATCAAATCTTGCTATAAAAATTAAGTTTTATGGCTGCCAGCCTATCGCCAGCCACATTATCAAATGGAAATTATTGCCAGCCTTTTACCAGCTACACATGGCTTGCATGCATGCATATATATTTTGCATCATTTGTTGACAGCTACATTGCCCCGATAGCTTAATTGCCTCAATAATTAAGCTAAATGCTTTTGTAGGTACATGGTTGCCAGCCTGTTGACAGCCATGTTCTCATGGTGGTAATGTTGGCAGCTAATCTATCCCTGGGATATTATACCAGAAATGCTATGTGTCGCCAGCCTGATGCCAGCCTCTTGGCAGTCTACTAATAGGGCTGGTAACAGGCTGCCAATAGGCTGTCAACAGGCAGGCAACACTTGGCTGCTTCAATTAATTAGGTCAACTGTTTTTGTTTGGTAGTAAATATGCAATGTGCATTTATTTTGTAATAGCTAGAGCACTTTGAAATTAAGGAATGGAGTTAATTGGCTATTTCGTGTAAACACTGTTCAAACCTTTTATCAGTGATTTTGGGTGATGATGTAAAATACTAAAATGACGTTTTCTTGAAACTGACTCCCACATTCCCCATCTTGTTACCAACATTGTGAGGCATATGTCAACTGCTGGAAGTGAAAAGAATGTTTGAAAGGATATAACTTCAGAATTCATAAAAACAAACATAATATACAGTACTTACAATGTGACAAACCCTGCCTTAGCATTATGATGAATCTACTCCCATCATTTTTTGTGTTGAAGATTCAGTAGCAAACATCTCTTCTCACAAAAATTGACAGGTAGTACAAAATTATATCCAGCATGGCTACCATTTTCCCTCCTAAAAGAACAAAGGATGATGGGAAGTCAGTTACCACTTCCTTTTAATTGTATTCTTCGATTTTTCTGTCCAAGTGTCGCCAGCCAGTTACCAGCCACCCGTTCTTTAATTTTTCTAAGTTAGTTTTTGCCAGCCAGTTACCAGCTAGTGTTTTGAAAAAAAATTCCGAGTTATGTCGCCAGCCTATTGGTAGCCCATACCACAGGGATTTGCATCAGAAAAACAAAAGTGTGTCAATATCAAGTATCTTTGTTTGTCTTGCTCTCTGATCGAGGGCGCCGGACTGAGGGCGCGAGTCACTTGTCTTTAGTGACGAGAAGGGGACAAACGACATATGCCGCCTCCGCGCATTTTTTCCCGATTAAATCGCTTTTGTCCGCTGCATACATATAATCTTTACCTCCAGTTGTTCCTAAGAACCTACTTCGTCGATTGCAACGCAACAATCGCTCCACTAGCAACAACGTACCGTTTTTTTTTTCACCTTTATTCTCAACTCTTCAAATAAGTCAGTCTTCATTGTACGGAAATGACCTTTGACCGACCCCAAACGGCACTTCGAGGATTACTGGCCTCTCATTGGCAAAGCTATCCCCGGTAAATTAAATTAATATATTGTTCAGTCAAGACATTTATGTTTTACTTATATGTCAAACTGCTTTAAAAAAATCTCAAGAATTTTTCTGTAAAATGCTTTATGAGCGGAGATGTGTTGCATTATTTTCTGAATAGTTTTGTTATAATTCCAAACACAAGTCTGTGACGTCACGCAAAGTGAAACTTGGCGGTAATTTTAACCTGACGGCAGGGAAGTCGAATGGATGCAGAAGTAGCACCACTATGGGTGGAGAATATGCTACAAACTGGTTAGTAGGCCTATTTACTCAATGTCAACGAATGATTAGAAACCACTGTGGAAAGAAAACTACAATATCATACATTGATCTTTCAAAGAAAATAAATATGAAAAAATTGAACAGAAATTGGGGAATGGTGTATTGTGGACTGTCAATCAAGATGTTGGGAGCTATAACTTATATAAGCTGCGATTTACTGTAACATTAGCACTTTCATTCTTTAATCAATCATCAAGGCATCCAAAAATATTTTTTAAAAAACACTGCACACTTAACAAGTACAGTAATTCAACATTGTCAGGCCTTTTCCCACCAATATGATAATTATCATGATCGATTCTGCAATGGACCTTTAAATTACTCACCTCTATTGACGCCATTTTGCCGACAATAGCTTGGCCAATGACAGGCCAGTAATCCTCGAAGTGCCGTTTGGGGTCGGTCAAAGGTCATTTCCGTACAATGAAGACTGACTTATTTGAAGAGTTGAGAATAAAGGTGAAAAAAAACGGTACGTTGTTGCTAGTGGAGCGATTGTTGCGTTGCAATCGACGAAGTAGGTTCTTAGGAACAACTGGAGGTAAAGATTATATGTATGCAGCGGACAAAAGCGATTTAATCGGGAAAAAATGCGTGGAGGCGGCATATGTCGTTTGTCCCCTTCTCGTCACTAAAGTGACTCGCGCCCTCAGTCCGGCGCCCTCGATCAGAGAGCAAGACAAACAACGATACTTGATATTGACACACTTTTATTTTTCTGATGCAAATCCCTGTGGCCCATACTATTGCATAAAAAAAGTGTGCCAGCATGTTGACAGCCTATTGGCAGCCAGTTAGTTTCGGAAAGGGATTACTGGGGCTTGTATGCCTCTGACACTTCCATTTTGGCAGCCATGTCAAGCACTTTGCTGTGCACCATGACCTTGATGGTGAGTCGGCACAAATTATATTTGCGTGCCACTTAAAACTGTTATGTGACACCGTTAAATCTTAATTATTTCATATTACCGCATTGGGTTGAGCGGTTTGTGGAACCAGTTTTAACGGGCTAGCAAAACACGTGTCAGCAAACAACAATGTATGCTGCAGAAACAATCTCTGATGTTTTTTTACAGTTGATTCTCACAAAAATAAGTACTTCTGGAGGAGAAAAAAACAGAATATGTACCGATTTTCTCAAAATTTACTAACTGTTTAGTCTTGCGGCTTCTGCGATACCACAATCGCAAAAACATGGCATCCCCCCCTACACTTGTTTGTACCGTCAGTACTTTTACTCAATAAAAATCCTTCAAGTTTTCCCCGAATTCCAAATATCAACTGTAAATTACGATCAAAAATGAACTTGCATGGGAAGCAGAACTTTGCCTTGCTTTTACCAAGTTTGAAGATCATCATGCAGTCAATCAATGGTACTTTCACTTTCATGTCCAAGTGTCTGCTCATACGGAGGTCTGCAACTTGCTTCACATCCGCCCTGATGAATGATTACCAGAATTTGTTCATGAATTGCTAGTTTGTTCATATCTACAGACTGTTGTGTCACTTGAAATACATCATTTCAGTACCACGACTTCATACATGCCTAATAATCAACAATGGGGGAAAAAAACCATCTGCATATTTTTTTTTTTTTAATTTTGTTTTTTACGTTCTGGTTTTGATATGTGGAGATCTGGTGTACAGAATCTGAAATACGGAAGCAAGTTGCCAGGATGTGAAATCCGCGTTCTGGCCATATTTTGCATATCTGAACAAAAAGCGATCGGAGTAAAGTTGTTTATGCGTTGTGATTTGTTAAGAGTGTAAGCAAAGTAGGCAAACACGTTTTTGGATGAAATGTGGTAGTTTGATGTACTTTTGAAGACTCCGTCCCTCAGTGAATGTCTAATATTGCCTAGGTATCCATTTTTCTAATTTCAGCGATGCTTGAAAACCGGCAATCATGAGACCAGTAAAAATTATCTTGATTGCTGTACCTCTGACTAATCTGCATCAGGACTTTATGCATATAAGTCTAACCCTAATCAGCTAAATGTACATCTTGATTATGGGGAATTATGGTGTATTTCACCCTGCACTTTGGAAACAAAAAGTTTCTATATGTCCAATTTACATTTAGCAGTAGGTGGTGTAAAATGATACTGCAATCACACACGATCAAATTATATTGAACTTTGGTCATGTTTTATGTAACTTTACCGCTTTCTTACAGGGATGTTTTTTAGGTTATTGCTGATATAAAGAAGCAAGGCTAGTTTGAAGGCAAATACAGTCAATATTTGGTTTGGATAGTGGTGAATAATAAATACAATTCATGGCCCAACAACATTCGGTATACCGAATATTTGAATGAATCGTTATAGCCCGAATGCATGTACTGCCAAAATCCTCAGTCCAATTTCCTGAAAGTTGTTAAGAATAGACACATGGAATCACTCTTGGCACATCCAGATGCGAGTGTAAATGCAAGATGAAGTCCAAGCTATGGATAGAAAGGAGCAGAAGTTGTATACATCAGTAACTGAAATAAAAAATCCACTTGTCCTCAAGCAGGCAGAACTTATTATGACAGGGCTGCAATATTAACATGGACAAGTTTGGTGTCACAACAACTTGTCCACAAAACAATTCACTTGTCTCCATCCAACAAGGAGACAAGCTTCCTTTCCATCACTGTACACTGTCTCAAAAACATTTTACTCGGAATATACAGCTGTGGCAATGGGAAATGTTTTGTATAATGAATCAAATATGCTCAATTCCCAATCACAAGGAGACTAACTGGTAGCAAGGAGGACATCCCATTGTGTGATTGGTTTGCGTTCAATGGTTTTTGGGTGTGCCTCTGGGGAAGGTCCCAATTGGCCATTTCTTGTGTATTCAGCTGAATACCAATGCGATAAACGGAATTCTGGTGACTTGTTTATTCCCAGTGGATTGAATGTTAAAACTTATTGCAGGTGCAAATTACAGTGGAAAATAATGGGAATACACAACTTGAACACTCCTGACTGAAGTGTCCTGTGTAGGAGAGATGCAAGACCCCCATATATTCTTGCAGTTCCCCATTGTGTGATGATTTCAAACTGAATGTATCATGTTCTCACGCATGTCCTGAGTCCACAAAAGCTTCTCAAGTTGCAGGTGCTGGAGTTGCCTGTTTCAGTGATGTTTAGTCTTATCTACAAGTCTTACCAAAGATATTTTCTCTTAGCATACTTAATGAGGAATTTAAATGTAAAGACACTATAGCAGATAATTATTTACATCTAGGTGCTTAATATGGTAATTTCAGTGGGCAAGGATTAAATCACACATGTAGGGCCAATGATTTTCCTTTTTTATTTTCTTCTTTTTTTTTAACAGAAGTGGGATTGTGCATTTTAACATCCTTGAAATGGACTTTGATATTTTTTCTTATATAAATTAAATATGAATAATTATGTAGCGGTGAAAAGGAATTTAGATATTTCTGCAAATGAAGCGGAATTTCTCTTTTTTTTTTTTTGGAAACAGAAAATCATTGGACTTACACATGTATGGTTTACAATACACATTTAAGCTCTGAAAAAAATTGTTTTGGATGTACTTACTGTTTATAATAGGTGGAATACTAAAAATTTAGCTGTGGTCTGATTCAAGTTAAATATCTTTTCTTTTTTTTTTTTTTTTTTAACATTTTCTTCTGTCTGTTGGCCAGTGGCTGTACAGATTTACGTGTAGTGCTTTGTACCTAAGGGATGAAGAAAGTAGGGGTTAAGTTCATGAGAAGTTGACTGTTAAAGTTCACACCAGGCGTCCATTTGCCTGCTTAACAGACTGACTTTGTACCCTTGATAATGTGGATGGTGCTTCAGAATTATGCAAGGCAACCATGTCTGCACCTCACAACATTTGTACAAGATATTACTTTTTTTCCTAGTGGAATATATGTTTGGATTTTTTGGAGTTTACCTGCTTAATAGACTTAGCAGAATACATGCTAGTTTTGATTGATCAGAAATGAGGGAAATGTGGAGGACTTGACTCTGTAGGGTGTGGTATGGTTGCCTGGCCTTGCAAGAGGCTGGGCTGAACAAGGAACAGACTTCATAAGCTTGTGGGGTATGTACTTGGGATGGTGATTATGGCTGACATCTCATGTGATGTAATTCAGTCTCACCAGCTGTAGGGCCACAGATCTTATCTGACTGACCTGCATTGTTCACCTGGGAACAGTGAATTGCCAGTGTTTTGCCATTGTGCACAGGCTTAACCTACCTGGCTGCCTTCATCTCTATCCCACTGCTACACATACCTCTGCTGGTGTGATGCAGGCTTATCTGTCTTATCAGTAACATGTTGAAAATCCCACCACACTTCAACAGACAGCAACTCCTCATAGGTGAGGTATACCTTTAAAATGTCATCAGTTTAACACTGATAATTTACACATTTTTAATGTCAGACCTTGGGAGATTTTATAGTCACACTGTTAAGTTACACATCTTCAAGATTTCTGCAAGTAAAATACAATATGATACCCATATAAACCTGGTGAATAAAATCTGACTGTTTTGGTTTGATTTGATTAGCAGTGTGGTTCTCTTCACTTCCATGCAACATTGTAGCAAACTGCATGTATGCTGTACATGTTGACTAGGCTGTGTCCTCTACAGGTTGACTAGGCTGTGTCATGTATCCTACTTGTGATGACTGAAGTGAAACATATTGAAATTGTTGCCCTTTGTTACAATTTATTGATTACATGTATATGAGTTCAGACTACATGTAGCTTGATATGCTGTTACTGGGATCTTCTAAACCTAATTATTATAAAAGAAAAAATCAGATAGTTTTTGTCACATGGAAAAGGAGATAAAAACACAGCTTGGATTGCATGCTAATGGCTCTTGCATAAAAAACATTGAAAAGCAAAATAATGAAAAAAACTTTAAGATTGTGATTTATTGTTCATCTTTAGTTAGTCAAGTAATAGCAAACAGGGTGGTGTCACAATAAACACTACTACACTTTGATTTATGTAGTCATTTTTACCCCTTTTTCTGAGAAACAAGCAACAGGTATTTCAGTATTTGTTGGTTCCTAATGCATGCTCTTCCACATCATTATACATTTATTTTGAGACTACTTTTGACCCTGTTTTAAGAGGATAGTTGTAGCTGAATGTTGTCAATATAAGTGAAATTTGCTTCACAAAAAGGTCTATGGCCATTGAATTAATTACAGTTGAATCAAGGACAGATCTAGTCCTTCAAATTTGTGGCCAAATCGGAAAATAAAACAGTCATCACTGCACAGGTCAACCTGACTCGCACATAACTCATGTTAAAATAAATTAGCCATTTGCATTTTTTTAGCCAATGAATGAAACATTAGCATTTGGCTAATTGGCTAATGGCACCAGCAGTCCCTGTTGAATCCAAAACTAAAATGCAGGAAAAAACTGTAGTTTGTTAGTGGGGGGAGGTTGTTGTTGATTTATGTGCAGGCAAAGAGAGATGATCAAAGGCCTTGATGGGTATTTGTGTGCACCCACATAGGAAGTGATGATACACAGTGTTTGACTACAAGCAGTTCTCACTGCTGCAGGCTCTCTCCTTGCTTCAAGCTATGACCGGGGCTCTTGTTTTCCTCCAGTTCTTGGGGAACATGGGACATTTTGGAACATGGTTTACCACTCCACAGCTTTCCTGCACACCATCTTGAAGGATTACATCAAACACTAATTAAAGAAACACATTCAAAACCCCCAAAGTTTACAAGATTATCATAAATATTCACAGAATTATTAGATTTGTTTGATGGTGATTGTAAGTGTATGGCCGTGGTCCCCCTCTGTGATGTATCTGATGTCCAGCATTGTCAGGCCAGGTGTTCGGTACTTTAGCCCAGACTTGCTGTGTCACCTTGAAAAAGGAATCTTGTATATATCCCTTCAGGATATTAATCCGGCTCTTCCAACTTCTGAGGCTGAGTATTAAACCAAACACTTTCTTCAAAAGTGCGATGACTAAATATGTAATGAAGTAAAAGAATGTTTAGCTTTGGGTTTAAGCATGAGGATCTAGGAATGTTATTTATAGACATAATGCAGCATTAGATGATGGTCAAGTGGAATACATGTTAACGATCAAATAGGACTATTTGTTGGGTGAATTTCACTGTGAATCTAATTCATAAAACACAACAAAAGATTTGATACACAAGCCACTTAAAGGGTTTTCCCCAAGTGTAAAAAGAATTGGAGTATGCAACCTACGCATCTGAGTTAACTTCTCTTTTTATTTGTTCCGGAAATGTTTGAGTTGGCTGCCTGAGACATTCTGTGAAAATGTAATGCTGAAGTGATCTGTTGTTCCATGAAAAATTGATTTTAAAAAAAAAAGACCACATTTCATAACGTGAAAAAGAATTAGCCTATTTCTACTCAAAGTGCCTGGATGTAAATTGTCATCTGCTTTTCCCTTTTTTAATAAAATTTGATGTCAATAGAAAACATTTTTGCAGAGAACTGCAGATAAACCATAATAAATACACACCCCGGATAGTAGTAGCTTCCCTTGGTGTGGGATGAGTGCGTGGCAGTGTTCTGTACAGGTCAGTTTAGTAGGCTGGCCCGCCCTACTGTACTCTGGGTTCCCCTGCTATAATTCTCTCAACCCACCTGCACTGAAAATCCGTGGAAAGGCTTGTCAGTAGTCCGTCCATCATCCGTCCTCCATCCACAATTCTGTCATAGTACCTTGGCTGGGTTTCTACGAACCAAGTTTGTTCAAATGGTCACAGTCCAGTGATTTTTCGATTTTTAAACGCTTTGGTTCATTTTTTGGCAAAATCTTTTCCAAAACCAATCAGCAAATTGCATCAAGATGGCATACGGAAACTTCTGGGGTCTTTAATGTTTTTAGGTTGTCCATCCATCCAGATTTCCGTCCATCTGGATGTGCACATTCTGGTTACCGCGATTTCTACAGAATGCCTGCACGTAGTTTGCGCAAATTTGGCAATATGCTTATCTTACCTGGCAAGATGACCTGTTTAGATTTTGGTGTCACCATGACCTACGTGGAGCAAATGGCAGCGTAATAGCTGGCAGACCCTTCAGTCAACGCTTTGCCTTAAAGGTATGTCTAATTTTTCAATGAATGTTTGAGCAGTTTTGCTATTTTTGACATCTTCTAAACAGTCATTTAGACTGTTCTGAAACTTGATTTCTCCAAAACTGTCATCCAGATTTGCTTCAAATTTTATTAGGATGAACCTCCAGTAGGTTTCTACCAAATTTTGTTCAAATTAACATGTTCCGGTGATTTTTAGATTTTTCTGTGCCTTTTTTTTTCTTTAATTTTTTGGCAGAATTTCCAAAACCATTCTGCCAATTGCTTTAAAATTGGTCAGCAGTGTTTGAAATTAGTGGGTGTGTAAGTGACCCCGGCAACTTTTATTTGTGTACGCCAACTTTATTTCCTTTGCTGGTTTCCCATGGGGCAACTTTCTGTCCATCAGAAAATGTTATATCTAACAATAGTGCCAACATTTGATACAGTTTTTTTTAGAATCTTCTGCATGTGAAAACATCAGTTTTATAGCGTTGACAAATATAGCCCTTGTCCATTTAAATTTGCAACTGTCTAAATATCGGTGTCTTTCAACAAGCTAACTAATAACTGTAATTCTCATGTGGGAATCTGGGCACTTTTCTTGAGGCTTGGGAAACTTGAAAAAAAAAAAAATTCTAGCCTTGCACAGGAACATTTCTGGGAACCCCCAAACCTTGATTTGTTCAAGGGACAGCATTACCTTTTTTCTCTTTTTACAACTTCATGTTTTTGCTGTTTTAAACTTTTTCTCCAGAAACCTTGCTCTGCTTTGTTATGAGACCTGATAGAGGTGTAGCTTGTGGGAAGGGTAAACAAGATATTTACCAGGTCATGATATTTTTGATCTGAGATTTTTAATGAATTGTCAATTTGGGTACCTGTTGGTTAATGCATGCATTACTCTGTATAGTCAATTGGGGATTGAAATGGAAATTCACAGTCAGTGGGTATAAGGTCAGCTGAGCACAGGATTGTCATAGTTCACTTCTTCCAATCAGAAAAGGATTAAAGAAAGAGTTGTGGTTGGGCAGGCTGCAGGCTACCGAGAAAAATCTTTGGTGAATAATCCAGGCTTTGCAAAAAGTATTTTGACAGTACTGGATGTCTGGTCAAGCAGTTGCAAACTCAATGCTGGTCCAAATCATTTGAAATGATATTTTGACAGATATTGTCATTAGTTCTAAACAGTTGTAAATTTCCCTTTTATTCTCATGGGTTTTTTTTTTTTTTTGTTTTTTTTTTTGTTTTTGTTTTTTTTTTTTTTTTTTTTTTGTTGTTGTTGTTGTTGTTTTTTGTACCACCATAAGAGCAATCTTTGTCAGTACAGAGAAAGTTTACTGTTAGATGTCCCACTGACCACCACTTTTCACACCGACTGATAGTTCATTACTTCAGCTGACTTTTGAATCAGCTGAAGTGAAGATGGTAAGTAATTGGTATCCATCCGCGATTCACATTTTCTGCTCCAAAATTATTAGCCAGATCTTTTTCAAGCTTGGTGGATCTGTGGCAAATTTGTTATTATGTTCATGTTGCAGTTAATTTGGGCTTTTTTAAATGAATTTTTTGTCCTTTTTCTGCACAAATTGTAAATTGAATGGGAAGACTCCTATGTTCACCCAGATAGACCTTAATTAGTCTCCCACTGGGTTTGCTTCAGTCTGTCTGTCCATCCTTACTTCCGTCCTTCTGGCAAAGCTTGTCCCGGCCGCATTTTTATACAGTGGTACCTGCTATTTAAGATCACCCTTAAAGCCAGACAAAAGTGGTCACATATGGCAGGGGGTCTTTCACTGCAGGTAAGCTTACAAAGAAATTGAAGGCCATTGTCTTGAAATGGCGGTCTTAAAAACCAGTGCGGTCTGTCACGAGAGGTGGTCTTTAGAGCAGGTACCACTGTACCATAACACTACACTTGGTGGTTGGATACTTGATGTGGTAGGGGTGTGGAGCCCCAAAATTGGGTCACCGAAACCTTGACCTTTGACCCCGCTTAAAGTTTTAGCTTGTCTGGTCAGTATTTTCTATACCATAACACCTACAGCTACCAAATTTGGTGTTTGGACAAATTTTTTTTTTTTAAATATGGACCTTATTGGTTAATGTATTGATCACTATGTATAAGCCATTTTTGGGGTTGCAATGGTAATCCACACTTTCAGCTTCTCGAAAACTTCCCACCAGATTCACTTCATATGTGGAAGGATGTACCTTAGGTTGGTGTCTATCGATTTGTTCAAATATGTTTTGGATTCTTCTTAAATCTTTTTGCTCATTTTTGGGTAAAATTTCAGACAATCTGCTGCTGCCAAACTGCTGGACCAATACAAGACCTGCATATTAATTCCACACCACAAAGCATGGGGCTCACGCCTAGGCTGTCAATCAGGGTGGACACACAGGCGTATCACTGTCATAGACAGCCTTAGATACCCCTTTCTCACAAAATTAGCGTCTTTTACTGAAATTTAAATTTACAAATAATAAAATCATATATGTTCATTTAGTGCTTCCTAAATTGGTTTCAAGAATAAATTTGCATCTGCCTGTACTAAGTATTCTTTATTTCCAAAATGTCAATAATAGTTGCTTACCTGCACAGGCAGTGACCTGTATCTCGCCAGGTGAGACTGTGGTTACTAAGACGACCAGTTACGCAGTTGTGGTGGGCAATTAACATTCATGCCTCATGTTGCTTCAAAACTGCATAGAGATGCTTCTTGGGACTCAAGGACATTTATTTGTTGAACTGATGCTGTTACGGTTTTTCTCCCACCCCCACCCCCTGGTTTTCCATGAGTACGAGTGTTCTTGCTATTTTTCTACTATCTCCCAACCTGCATGCTGGATTCTATTCAAAGTTGGAGAAAATGTACCTTGCCTATATCTCCACTAAGTTCTGGTCACTACATGGTGCTACTGGCATCTACTGATTTGTAATGGTTTTCCTGATGATAAGTAGTATTGTATTTTCAAGTAGACCTAGCAATAGCAGATTACATTTCCTTAGCTGCCAGGGCCATCCTAACATTAACAGTCATGCAATTTGATTGATGCATTTCTTTTCTTTTTTTCTACACCTCTGTATGCCTACAGTAAATTTGTGTGCATACTGATTTCATGATAATGCTATTTATTCTGCGTTCTGATGAGCCCATTGCAAGACAGTGCAGAGCCTGTCTCTTAAGAGATTGGAAGCAGTCAGTCCTAAAGGAACTTAGCCTTTTTGTACTCCAGACTTTTGATGAAAGTCCACATTTCTTCAATAATTGTGATAGACTAGCATGTAACAGAGTGCTGATATCTGGAGACAGGTACCACAGTATCACAAAATGACAGACTGTTAATGAAATTATCACTGGTCTGGCACAGCTAGATTTACCTGTGGGAAATACTTCAATTTATATCAGACATTTCCAATCGTGGAAAAGACATCATATATCATTGATGTTGTGTCAGCTTTAGTACTTTTTTGTCCTGTTCGTTTTTATTTCTTTTTTTGAAGGGTACAAGAGGAATGACTTGAGTGCAGGCTTGGCTTTCCTGATAAAAGTCGATTTTCACTTGTTATCATTGCAATGATCATCAGAGCTCTATATTGAACTTGATTTGAAGTGCAGCATTTATCAAATCAATAATGCTTACATGACGTGGAGCACGTAATAGACTAGATACCTATTAATAAATCAGACTAAGACTACATCATTGAATAAAATTTACAATTTGCAAAAAGTAATATATATGTGCTTATCGTCTGAGATTGCCCATGGAGAAGATATTGTACTTCTGAAATTTTCAGCACCTAATGCATCCCCGTCCCAATCATTTGTTGAAAATATTTTTCTTTCTGTGCATCCTTCTTTTTAATTTATGGTAGTAGAGTAGTTTGTGAGGGAAATGCTCTTCATAAAGTTTTGCTGACAAGTTTACCAAACGGAGGACCCCACTCCATATATATTTCCCTCTTGTTACCTAATGGTACATGAAGTTTGATATTAGAACTGTTTGTAAGGAAACTGGACACATGTGAAGTGAGTCTCAGATTACAAGAATGTCACTCTCAGGTATATAACTCAAGATTTTTTCTCTTGGCTTGTTGCCTTTTCCTTTTCCTTTTCTTTTCTTTTCTTTTCTTTTCTTTTTTTTTTTCTTTTATTTACTTCAGGTTGAATGCAGGTTGTGGTTCAAACCATCTAATACATATTGAGTGGCATGGACTGGTCAGCATGGGGAACAGCCAAAGGTCATGAATGTTTGCTGTATGAAGGCCTCGGTGGTGATCGTATTAGGGGTCTGAAGGCCGGTAATGCTCACATCCACACATGGATGAGGATTGGATCTGAATGGACCAGGCCACGGATTAAATATGCAGGAGGTGGTTATGAATGCCCGGGCTTTACACATTCCTTCATGGCTTGACCAACAGGTTGTGCTTGGCGGCCATTGTTTCAGGATGGGTAGTGGAATTTGGGCAGTCACTGTAACTGGGTGGTCTTGAGGATGATCGGATGAGCTCGTCTCTGTTGTAGTCTGCTTATTAACAACACTGTCATTTTGCCAGGCTTTGTCAACAATAGGTTTGCGAGTTCAATCAGGTTTGAGTGATTGGGTGTACAGCTGCAGTGGGTTATAGCCAGCACAAGAGTGCCATAGTGAGATGTTGGTATTGGCTGCGGTTCAATGGCTCCTGTATTGATGGCTAGTGAGTGGAGCCACAGAAAGCACTATAACAATACCTGTGTGAATGCACACACTAATTTCCCAAGGAACCAGGAGCAGAGGCCATCCATTCTCAGAACATGTCTCAACAAGATTCTGGCAGCCGCCTCCAAGACCAGGAATCTTAGCTTTGTAATGAGAGTTCTAAATGAACGCACATGAGCAGGCAGATCAGGCCTTTCCGTATCATGTGTGAATAGAATGGGACATGGGAGATTGTGGGCAGATCTGCTGCCCGTTAATGGCTCCGTGGGGGACGTCTTGTGGATGGCCATTGTTGTACTATTGTAGTCTGTAGATGGTGGGCCAGATCCAGTCCTCGCTTTATGTTCTCTCCACTCCACCATACACAAACAACAACATCAGTTGGCATGGTGAGGACAAGTTGAACAACAGGCTCTCTGAGTGCAAATTCAGACTTGTCACCCCCGCAGCAAATAAAATAAAGGGATGGAATACTTGTTCAAGACCATTTCAGATCAGCCCTATCAGTGAACAATGAACTGCAGATATTGCCTAATTTTGTAGTCAGTGTTTTGGGGTGGAGGTGCCTCAGTTATGATTCACAGAACAGTCTTTTCTGTCCTGTTCCAAACCATCTTGTTGTGTACAGTTGTAAACGATCAGGAACACAACATTTGTTGATAATGTCTGTCCAAGGGCTCACCAGAAATATATATGAAGATAAGAAAATTATGAAGTGCATTCTCATTTGATTCTAGCAAGTTAACAATATGCCATATGCAGCAAAGCTCTGATACCCTCCCCCCCCCCCCCAAAAAAAAAGGGGGGGGGGGAGAAGGAAAAAAGCAGTATAATGAATAAGATTTGTTGAGACACTAACACTTCTGAATTTTCTTAAGCCTCAACTTCATCTCGCATTTAAAAGTCCATGTCAGAGGTACAGTATGGTCACATGCAGTATTCTGCTAGCAAGGAAAAGTACATGTGGAACAAGTCAATTGGACCAGGAACTTCTCCAAGTTTATACCCCAAATTCACTTAATTTTGCTGTACTTCCTATTGCTTATTGTGCTGATGACACACAACTGAAAATAAAACGTAATGAAGAAGTATTTTGATATATAGGCTTAACAGGAACTGTGTCCAAAATAGTGAAATTCAGATTTAAGCTAAATGCCTGAAATGCACAAACCCTGTAAATTTACTGAGATGGAAACAAGTACATTTACACCAGTATAGATTACTTTATTTTAAGTTTTTGTGCCTTACAGACAAGTAGAAAATTTTCTCATTTGTAATGCTATGATGGCTGTCTACAAATTCATTAAACCTAACCTTGATTCTAGTAAATCAGCACCAATTCATGGAGCTCAGTGTCCCATTTGGCAGGTGATTAAGGAAGGCATAATGTTAGATGAGAAAACTTCTTCCTATTGTTGATACATATTTATTTCTGGCTACAGTTTTTTGTCCCAGGAGCAGTTTTTGTTTGACAGTTTGTGTCCAGCTTGATGTGTGTCCCTGAGGCATCAGAGAAAAGCCACCAAGCTTGAGGTCTCAGCCTTTGTTCATGCCGGCTTTTGATGTAGACTGGATAAAGCAGATGTGGTTCAAGACAAGTCAATACAAACTGACAAGTGCCGCTTTCATTGTATCCTACAGTTTAACCTGTTGGGGTAATATATCCCAAGTTGGTGACTGTGAAGCTGTACTTGGCAAGCTGTAAATACTAAGCTTTAAGTATATTTCTGTGTTTTATACTTCTCTCTCAATGTACCTATCTTTTATTTCCCCAAGATAAAATGAATGAAAATCCCTGAGGTTGACACGATGGTTTCTACTTTGTCTTGAGCTTGTCCTCCAGAAGTGGATCTTGCTGGGGGAACTGTGCACGCAGCGTTGGTAGGTGTGGGTGTATGGAGTGTCCTTGTTATGCTGTGACAGGTGTCTTCCCTTGCCATTGGCTGCTGAGCAGGTTACCTGGTAACAGGTTAAAGGTCACATGAGGCTTGCCCTGCCAGATAACGTATGGCCATTGTCATGTTGTGGAATGTTGAGTGCAAAGTACATTTATTATCCTGATCTCAGTTACCTAGGAACACAGGACTGTGTACAGGTAAGGGACCTTGGCTGCTGCCAAATTAGTCTGGTGTCAAAGAGATACTAATGCTCACATTAAGGTTTACTTTATTACTTTTTATTGGGAGCTAATTGTTGAGTTCATAGATTCTTCATTAATCACAGTTTTGTCATTTCTGCAGGTTGCTCATTTGAAGTAGCATCAACATGAATAACAGTTGTCATGGGTAAAACTGCTCTGGAAATCCAGTGGTCTGTGTTATGATGTCATCAAGGGTGAATGCTGATGGAAGGGGGTTGAGTATCTGAAATGTCTGGACATGGCAATAATATTATATTCCAGCTTAATGCATAGATAGGTAGTGCTGTATAAATCACTTGCATTTTCCAAGAATCTACTTTGTACATACTTCAGTGAACGCATGCATTTCACACTTTCTCTTTTCCAATAAAAAAGTCAAAGGTATGGGGGGGGGGGGTCATATTATTATTATTATTATTATTATTATTATTATTATTATTATTATTATTATTATTGTTATTATTATTGTTATTATTATTCTTATTATTATTATTATTATTATTGTTATTATTATTATTATTATTATTATTATTATCAGCACCAGGAATTACTCAGTTGCAATCAATTTGGCTGAAGGAAATTAGCCAAACTTTTGTCTCTTCAGCCAAAACCTGATTGTAAGTTTGCCAATCAAGGACTGAAAGACGTAAGGAAAAAACAACCAACTGGTTGTAGGTAGAGTGAGGAGCCTGCTCCTCCTCTAAATGTTGTGCCCCCTTGGGGCTTTGTTAGGAGCACCAATCAAGATGCTGTTGTTGTGTAATTATGTTTAAATATTGGATCAAAAATAAACAGATCTAAAATTTATTTAGCCAATTTGGCTTTAAGGTTGCAGGTACCTTTTGCCAAATTCCCCTTATTTTAGCCTGTGACTAAGTGGCTAATGATTAGCACCAGCCCAGGTCATCGTCATCATTTTAATTTTGCTTTGAGGCATTAGCTATTGACATATAATGATGCTGAAATGCAACGAACTTGCTGTATAACTTGTGTTTCTGGTAACAAGTTTACATGAGGATACAGTAGGGCATGGAGACATCTGCCGGATCTGGCCTGCAGTGACATGGTTGCATCAAGGAGGCTACAGGCCACACATGTTGCCTCCTTGGCTCAGTGTTCTAGCACCAAAGTAGAGAGTAGCAGTAAGTAGCCTGCCTGTTTGAGGGCCCTGTAGCCTGCCTGTGTGAGGGCCCTGTAGCCTGCCTGTGTGAGGGCCCTGTAGCCTGCCTGTTTGAGGGCCCTGTAGCCTGCCTGTTTGAGGGACCTGTAGCCTGCCTGTTTGAGGGACCTGTAGCCTGCCCTGGCTCAGTGTCCAGACAGCCACAGCTGCCAGTGATGCAGGGTAGAAATTGTGTGATGTATGACAGATGCCCCTCTACTGGGTGATAATTACCCATGGATAATTATAGAAGGGGTGCTAACAGATAAGATAGGCAAGCAAGGGATTGGTGCATGTATTTTATGGAAGTTCCTGCAGAGAACAGGCAGGGTTGATATGGGTCATTATTGGAAGATAATTACCAGCCAATTAAAGTGACTAAACTGGCAGTTACCATGGTGATTAGATGGTTGGACTTGGTATTGACAGACTCCCCATGGCCTGGTCCACTGTGGGGACCCCCTGGTCTCATTGTCACCCTTGCTTCTTGTTGTGTCAGGCTTACTTTCCCATGCATTACATAATGCCGCTCCTCTGGACTGTAACTGTTGCCGTGACAACTTCTGCTGAAATTTACGTTTGTCTTTGTCAAGAAATGCCTGAATCTATTAATGCTGATGTCTTTTGTGTGAAGTCCCCTGTCAAGCTGCCTCCCAAGAGGCTGCAGCTGACCTATTGGCCAGAACAAGAACAGCAGTTCAGCACATGGCCAGTCCCAAGTATGACCCCAGCGGGTCCTGTAGCATGGACAAGTGAAGGCCAGTCAGGACAGAGGGAGAGGTGTCATACACCCATGTCAACACTCCCGGGCAAGAAATGGATTTTTAGCTCCCATGGGGGAGATTTCAAAGAATACAAAAAGAAAAAAATCTAATTGATTTTTTTTCCTGGAGATTGTCCAAATTAGGCAAAATTTCTATAAAGTTGTCCAAAAATAGGGCCGAGAAGTGGGGGATGCCTGCCAGATGTGAAGACTTGACAAGTAAGGAAACTGTCTTGTGCACCCAAAGCACTTTTACAAAGATGTTCAATAGATGGCCAAGCGAGTCAAGTTGGGGGGGGGGGGGGGGGGGGGGGGCAAGTGAGATCTGAAAGTGGTTTGTCCTGAGGATAACAATATGAGAGTGAAGTTGGAAGCTTCAGCCATGGTATGATACTTCGTCTTGTTTGAGTAATAAAAACAAAGGAAAACAAACCAAAAAAATTTTATTTAGACATGCAGAATACAAAAGTAAAAATAGCATACAGATAAAGCAATTTACAGTGCTGCAGATGTTAGTGGTAGGCCCGTTTGAATGGATTTTATGCCAAAGAATACACATACAATTATTTATGTTAATAGTGTTATCCAGAATGAGGTCATAGGTTTAGGTGCAATGAAAACTGCTGACTTCTGTAAATTAATTAATTATTATAATTTGTATGCATATCCGTACATGCGTTGTTTCTTAGTATGCGTGTCATTTGTAAATATTTACCATTCTCCTTAAATGTTATTTATTACTCATCATTTTGTGACAATTACCATTACAGTGACTTCTAAACATAGTTTGGAAATGACTGTCTGCATCTGTAGCATTTTTGAGACTAAACCCTTTGATTCCTATAATAATAATAATAATACGGTGGCTCTCCGCTTGTCTGCCGCGGTCCTGTGTCACTCTGTGACACAGGTGGCCTAGGGTAAAAAAAAATGAAAAAAAAAATCCATCCCTCTCACACCCTATCCCCACCTCTAAGGCTCAGGCTTTTCCCATGGGAGCCCCCATGGGAGCCCTTATAAGGGCTACCACCATTCCCATTCCTTCCCCTCCCTGTGCTCTGGTATTCTAATTTAACCTGTTGCCTTCTAACTCTATTATTTCATTCCTTTTCTCCCAGCATCCTACCAGGTAGTCCTGTACATTTTTATTACCTTTCCTGCCTCCCAGAAAGCCACCTTTCAAACATAAAATCCATGCTATACGTTCCTCTTCCTGTAAACCCTGAACCTCTTCTAAACCCTTGTAATTGTAATCTTCCCTGTGCAACTTTCTGAAAAAATCTTCCCTTATCTCTCTATATGCATCACACCACAACAGCCAATGATCCACTGTCTCATCTGCCTTTATTTGGTCTATCATGGAACAAGGGGTCATTCACAATTATACAAACGGTGCCATATCTTCTGCACAGTTCTGAACCATATATATATAAAAAAAAACAAAAAAAACAGTCATCATTTTTATGAGTGTACAATGGTAGACTGGGAGGAGGGAGTCCAGAGGTGTCATCATTTTTATGAGTGTACAAATGGTACACTGGGAGCAGGCAGTCCAGAGACTGTGCACATTTTTCAGACAATGAAAAAATGATGATTTTCAGCAACAATCTGTTCACACCAACTGCAAGTTTAAGCTAGTTGTATCTCAAACTGTTGACCCAAATTAGGGGAACAATAATGGATTTAACAAGATTAAAACTGAGACTCAGTTGTCGACCATTAGGAACAGGAGTGTAGAATAAAGATGTCATTGAAGCTCACAATGGAAGGCATTTGCTTCAGATGGCACCACCAATAACTTAGGCTTGGTATCTAGTTTCTTACAAGTAGAGCCACCTGGTGGGCAAACAAATCCCGCCTCACTGATTGGGCTATTGGTTGTCCACTGGAAGTGGTGTCACATGTATTTTAGTTTAACAGGAAGTAGTGTCACATGTAATTTAGCTATTGTTTTGCCAGCATGAGCTGTTGGCAAGACCAAGCACTCACTTTCCAGACGTCCATCCATTTGTCCTTCAACAAAAAACTTCAGAGTGGCATTATTTCAGTAACTATACTGGGTAGGGCCTTAATACTTGGGTAAATGATTGATAGTGATGGTCACTACAGATTTGTACCATCACTGTCATACTTCAGAAAAACTTTGGAGCCGCTTGAATTATGCTGGCGACACATTCATGCTGGCCAGGCATGGCTCTGGTTTCATATTACTGCATTGGGTTGAGCGCTTTGTGGAGCCAGTTTTAACCAGCAGGCAAAACATGTGTCAGCAAACAACAATGGATGCTGCAGAAATGATCTCTGGTGTTTTTCAGAGTTTATTCTCTCAAAATAAAGACTTTTGGAGTGAAAAAAAAAGCTGGAAAGGGTAGCAATTTTGTCAAATTTTACTTTCTGTTTAGTATTGCGACTTATGCGATCTTGGAAACATGACATCCCTATACCACACAAAGGATGACAGGTATTAGAGGGCCATAAGCTTCATGTGTGGTGCTACAGAGAAAGATCAATGGGATAAAAGAGGGCCATACTCATTATATGTGGTACCATAGAGAAGGATCAAAGAGTTAATAGAGAGCAATATGCATTATATGTCGTACCATAAAGAAGGATCAAAGAGATAATAGAGGGCCATAAGCATTTTATGCTATAGAGGAAGGACCAGAGGGCCATAAGCATAAGTGTTACTATAGAGAAAGGGCAAATAGATTTGAAGGACCAGAGGGCCATAAGCATAAGTGTTACTATAGAGAAGGGGCAATGGCATTAGAGGGCCATAAGATCATAAGTGCTACCATAGAGAGGGAGCAATGGGATTAAAGGGCCATAAGATCATAAGTGCTACCATAGAGATGGATCAAAGGGATAACAGAGGGCCATAATCATGATAAGTGGTGAAAAAGAAGAGGAACAGTCAGTCTCCTTATCAAAAGCACAGCCACATAAAATGAGGGAAGGCCAGATGTGGCAGAGTGGCCAGCATGGGAGAGTGGCCATGCAGCTTGTATGACATCCTGTTTGAGACAAGAACCTCAAACAGTAGTACTGCTACCAGGGTTTGTTAAGTTATATACACTTGAAACTGAAGATTGTGACCAGAAGTGAATTTGGCAGACTGTGTGTATGGCACTATCACCTACTTCATCCTCTGATTGTCAGTGTCTGAAGGCTGTCTGTATGGCACTATCACCTATTTCATCCTCTGATTGTCAGTGTCTGAAGGCTGTCTGTATGGCACTAACACCTATTTCATCCTCTTGATTGTCAGTGTCTGAAGGCTGTCTGTATAGCACTATCACCTATTTCATCATCTGATTGTCAGTGTCTGAAGGCTGTCTGTATGGCACTATCACCTATTTCATCCTCTTGATTGTCAGTGTCTGAAGGCTGTCTGTATGGCACTATCACCTATTTCATCATCTGATTGTCAGTGTCTGAAGGCTGTCTGTATGGCACTATCACCTATTTCATCCTCTTGATTGTCAGTGTCTGAAGGCTGTCTGTATGGCACTATCACCTATTTCATCCTCTGACTGTCAGTGTCTGAAGGCTGTCTGTATGGCACTATCACCTATTTCATCCTCTGACTGTCAGTGTCTGAAGGCTGTCTGTATGGCACTATCACCTATTTCATCCTCTTGATTGTCAGTGTCTGAAGGCTGTCTGTATAGCACTATCACCTATTTCATCATCTGATTGTCAGTGTCTGAAGGCTGTCTGTATGGCACTATCACCTATTTCATCCTCTTGATTGTCAGTGTCTGAAGGCTGTCTGTATGGCACTATCACCTATTTCATCCTCTGACTGTCAGTGTCTGAAGGCTGGTCTCAATGTTTTTGCCACAAGAAGATAATGGGACTGTGTTTGCCTGCGCAATGTCAGTTGGCCTGCTGTTATCTTTACCTATTTGTATGCTCAGTACTTAGAATAAATGCTAGTGAATTAAGTTGCCATTAGGGACTCACATAAAATATTGAGACAATAGCGTGGTGCATTGAAGGTCAAATATAGGATATTAACATGATTAATCAGAGCTGTGTGTTTGGAGTCCGGGAATTTGGAGATGGAGAGGTCGTGTGTGTGTGTGTGTGTGTGTGTGTGTGTGTGTGTGTGTGTGGCTACTGAGCATGATGTGACAGTGAGTGTGCTCACTGGTTTCTGGCACTCATTGTGTGTTGGTTCAGAACTGGCAGTGGATTACAGTCTACATTGTCCCTGATGTGAACATGGTGAAAAGCTAAGGTTAGTCAACGTTTGAATTATGTCACTGAGACCGAGTCACCTTCCTGTGAACTTTTTGCAAAGAACTCAAGTCCAGCTGCTTTGCATTCCCATATATATATATATATATATATATATATATATAAACAAAAAAAAAACAACAACAAAAAAATAGATGAATTTTAAGGAGCAGTCATTATTTGACACTTGTAGATGTTTTTGATGATGTTACTGGTGTTTGTCCTAAAAGACTAAGTGAACAGGTTTTGTTAGTAGTTTTAGATGGATGTGATGAGCAGACACTAAACAGCTTCAAGTAAATATTGGCAAGGATTCAGCACAAGCTGGTATTATCTTAAACCTTCAGTCAAAGCATGGCAAGTGAAAGTGCCAACTTCAAGAAACAAGATGAGTTGGAAGTGACCTTTGGTAGAATGATTCTTGTTGTTGCTCGAGTGAAACAGGAAGGAGATCAGAGTAGATAGATAAATACAAGTTCAACACTGGGGTGCAAATGTCGGATCAAGTTCTTAGAAAGCAATAGGAGAGGTCGCCTTTAGCAATTTCATGCATATTCAGTTGAATACACAATCCAATACTTAAGTTCTTGGCTACAGGAATGTCTATTTCCATTGGGTTATATGCTAAAGTAATAAATTGGCTAGTTTGAAGCTAATGAAATACAATTTTGAGAATTATTCAATATACCCTGACAATTTTGTTTCCACATGTCACTGGTTTTTAAGTTGTCAAGTTGCAAATCACAATAGAAATAATAGGAATACACAAGTCTAGTCCTCCTGACTGAAGTGCCTCCTACAGGAGAAACACAGGAACCTTCCAGTCTTGTCCTTTTCTATTACATGGAAAAGAAGGGGGGAGGGGGGGGGTAGAGCAAGAAGGATGCCACGGAAATGTCTGCAGTAATTAAGTACTTTGAGAGCAGGTAAATGATGACACGCTCAGACAGATGTGTATTGGCAGCCAACTGGCCCATCTCATAGACTGCCGGCTTGGTAAGAACTAAAAATGAATGGTGAAAGTCCAAGCATGAGGTGAGCACCACAGGTCTTGTGAGGACAGGGGTCAGTATCAGCTCTACTGATTGTGCTACCTGAAGAGCTGAATGTGTACAGGTGACAGTTGACCAGTTTCGTTGGGATGATGGGTAGAATGTGTCCAAGTGCATCAGCATTGGTTTACACTGTAGTCAAGTGGAGGTGAAGGCTGAGACCAGAACACATGACCTACTGTATGAGCTGTGGAGTATCCATCTTTGTACAGCATGACCTACTGTATGAGCTATAGTGTATGTTTGTACAACATGACCTACTGTATGAGCTGTAGTATATTCATGTTTGTACATGACCTACTGTATGAGCTCCAGTGTATCCATGTTTGTACATGACCTACTGTATGAGCTGTAGTGTATCCATGTTTGTATAACATGAGCTACTGTATGAGCTACATTGTATCCATGTTTGTACATGACCTACTGTATGAGCTCCAGTGTATCCATGTGTGTACATGAGCTACTGTATGTGCTGTAGTGTATCCATGTTTGTACAACGTGAGCTACTGTATGAGCTGCATTGTATCCATGTTTGTACAACATGACCTGCTGTGTGAGCTGTAGTGTATCCATGTTTGTACAACATGACCTGCTGTGTGAGCTGCATTGTATCCATGTTTGTACAACATGACCTGCTGTGTGAGCTGTAGTGTATCCATGTTTGTACAACATGACCTACTGTATGAGCTGTAGTGTATCCATGTTGTTTAACATGACCTACTGTATGAGCTGCAGGATATCCATGTTTGGCAGATATATCAAATCTTGATTTTTCCACCTGGCATTGCCTGGGTTGTTCTAATTAACAGGAGCAAGTGATGCATGGCAGGAGGCAATGCTGCCCCAGCTAGCAAGGCAATCCAGTGTGTGTTTGATTTGTCATTTTCAGAACAAGTTTCATAAATTAGTCCAACTATAAACCAAATAAATGGTTGGCATTATGCTATTATGAAATAGAGCATAGAGCCTCTTTGATTGCTTATTAGAATTAACTATGACTGCATGTCCACCTTATGATTACTTTATGTTTGTACTATCAATGACTGCCCCCCCCCCCCTCCTACCTTGCCAGGCAGGGAGAGATGTGATCCACTGCTATTGAGGTGAGCACAAAGGTAGTGCAGTGAAGGAGTGTCCTAACACTACACCTTGGTAACTCGAACCTTGGTCTCATGCAAATAGGGGCACACGTTAGGAAAACACAGACAGTGAAGAATTAAGAAAATTAGGTGTCAGTTTGCCAGTGGAAGCATATGTTATCTGCCCAGGCATACATATCAGCTAACAAGTATCGAAACTTTTTGAAAGCCAGTGCACGGTCCAGTGATTGGTCGAGTATTCCATGAGCTGTGTGAACTACAGGTGCAATCCATATTCATGCTTTCCTAATCCAAGTGCAGACTTACTTCCTGTTTCCTTGATCAATGGGATGAGTGTCACGTGACAGCAGGCTACATATTAAGGTGTTGAAATACCATGACAAATAACATCTCTCTGATTACAGGTATAGTACTTCATGGCAAAAGAGGGTACAGATGAGTTATAGAAGGGTTAACAGGGGGGGTAATGATGGTGATGATGTACATCACCATATTTAATTAGGCACTCACTTTGCTGTGTAATTCCGGCTGAAGTATATTTAGCTTATTTAATCATCACAATTGACCTAGCTATCACCAGACACTGGAGCTAGCTTAAGGCATCCTGGTCACTTATTCTAATTGGTACCTAACAGGTCTTGCTTTGTAACTTGTCCTTGTCCTCATGCCTTTATTTTTATCTCAAATCTGACTTACAATAAATTATCCTCACACACAGGTACATCATAGGAAGAGTCTGCTCTGAATTGGGAAAATTTTAGATGTAAGGTTTTGAAAATACATGGTGTGGTGGTGGTTGTGGTTATTTATTGTAACTGACTGCTACTGCACTGTCACAATCAGGAAGTATCAAGTTCGTGGGTTTCACGGAGTGTGTGCACACATCCTCCATCATGTTGTTGTTTTATAGCTGGTCTGCAGTGCTCAACAGGAGACAGTAGACTATATCAGCATACAACAAGGCTGCCGACAAATTTATCCAAAGAAAGAGGGGTTCATTCCAAAAGTAGGTAAGGGATGGTCCAACATTTTCATCATTTTTGAAGTATTACTTACAGTATGCAAGAGGGAGGGGGTTAAATGAGTCTGTACACTTTCACAGAATATGGAAAATGGTGGTCAATTTTTGGCCTGTTTTGTGCATTTTTGCTATTATTTTTGGGGAAAATCGTAATTTTTAAAGTAATAATCTAAGGGGAGGGAGGGAAATCATGGAATTTAGTAACCTAGGTACTAATTCAAAAATGATGATAATGTTGAACCATCCCTAAGACACTTCAGCTGTAGTAGCCATCCCTGTATAGGTTGTTTTTTTTTGATACATTGGTTCAGGGAAATCCTATTGTGTACTTACCATGGTCATATATGTATCTCTGCGAAAGTCAAAATGGATGCATGGTGTGATAAATTTTAAGTTTGAGATGATCACCTAGTTAATCAGGATTTACTGTAACATCAAGTATGTTTGTGTAAAATTATGCTTCTTTTAAGATTACCAGTCCCCCCAAAAACTGATAGCTTTGGTGATTCTCTGCACTGGCGGGCCAATCAAATGTCAGCACCTGCTCAGTGACATGCCTGTGATTGGCTTACCTGATGACACACTCAGATGGCTACCCCTAACAGAGTCTGACACAAGTGTACCATTCAAATCACACGATCGTTTGCATCTTTTTTCTTTAAACCAATCTGTTCATGTGAAATAATTACCGGCGTACCAATCAGATGATGTTTGACAAAACCAGTTTGGCGTTGTTTGTACCAATGTAACGCCAGATGGTGCACTCCAAATTGGTCGATAATATAGTTTTGCTCCCTAACACTAGATGGCAGAGCATCGTTCGATTTTGAATGCCTATTTATTTACCCCAATACAAGTTGAGCACTAAGTTTAAAGGCTGGTACACTTGTGTCAGTCTCTGTAAGGGGTAGCTCTCCGAGTCTGTCATCAGGTAAATGATTGGCTTAATTTATTGACTGACATCACAGAGAAAACTGAGGCCTATGTTACTCAAACTGTACTAAAATATCCACACGGGAACTGTCCTCAGCTTCATTGTCTGTGTCCAACTTTGTCATAAGTACATGTATAAAACCTTTTGATTGGGGATTGATGAAGAGTCTTGCCAGTACAGCGTGCCCAACATCAACATTGTGTTGTCATGGTACAGGTTGGGGACTTGGTGCGAAACTCACACCAAGGAAAGTTGTTGACTTGTGTCTTATTCCAACCATGAAAAAGCTGAAGGTGCATATCCTGGCAGTTCTGGGTGAGGTGTACAGTGCTACCTGCTGTATGTGGCCACCCTTTCTACCAAGAAAAGTGGCCACATACAGCAGGTGACCTGTCACCTGTCACCACAGGTAAATTTTACAAAGAAATTGACTCCTATGTCCAAGCCTAGTGACCACAAAAATCAATGTGGCTTTTCACAGCAGTGGTTGCTAACAGCAGGTACCACTGTATAGAAAACTGCATGTCATTTAGTGTTTTTCAGAGAATACAGTGAAAACAAACCTGTCAAGACAGACCACCCCCTTGGATTGACCTAATTGTGGTCTGTTAAGACAGGTTCTCTGGAGACTTGTGCTACATCTCGTATAACGTACAAATAACATTTAAGAAATACTAAGCAAAGTATTTTAGAAATGGCAGTATCATGGCATGTGGTCTCTCATTGCAGTGGTCTCTCAAGAGCCAGTTTGGGGGGGAAGTGTTAATATAATGGATTCACAGAACTGTCATCCAGGAGGATGTCACTGGGTCAGCTGCTGGCTTCCTGTTCCACACACACCAGGGCTGACAATAGCCAAGTGTGCTGCTGCAATACATTGGGGGGGGGGGGGGGCTTTTTCATAAGTAGCTTACTAGCATTTTTATTTTCCCTTCTTACATACTGGCAGCCCCTTAAATTTCTGTACTTTGTACTAGCCGTTGTTCCTAAGTTTTTTTTTTAAATTTTATTTTCCACATACCTTGTACTGCAGCAAAATTTTTCCTGTTCCAACACACTGGGACCCCCTCTTAGCCTCCTCATTTGTGCAGGAATGGAGACTGGTACTTTCTGTTTGAAAGGTAAAACTCACAGGTACATGTATCAAAATCTTGAATTCACTGGCTTACAGGAAAATCTGGCCTTACAAAGAGGGGAGACCACCTTGGACAGTGGACACTAGCAGATCTGACATTTAATAGTTAAATTTATAACTGGTACAAGTCAACATGGTCCCAACTGGTTCATGGCACATGTGCAGACATGTCCTGCCAGGGCCAAAGAGGAGCACAGTGGGGGGGGGGGGGGGGTCCCAGAAAAATGGGAGTTTTTAATGTTTATCAGAGGTACAGCATTACTTGCTATAAAGGCCACCTTTCAGTGACAGACCATGTATATATTTTTAAGACCACTCTTGGAAGACACTTGACAGTATTTCTTTGCCTAGATCTACTTGCATTTTAACTTTAGACAGAGCAAGTGAGCTCATCGCCCTATATGGACATTTTGAAATCTCTGCCAGTGCCTGGTGAAACCTATATTGGTCAGAACGCATCGCACACTGCCTCTTCATGGCTACTTGCCCTGTCTTTTTTGCTTACTTGCATTTTAAGACCATTTGCAATATAAAACCACTTTTGCTGGCAGTAGGGGATATCTTAAATAGCAGGTACCACTGTATTAACTTGGGGTAGTACTTCAGTGTTGTCACATACATGCTTCAGGTAAAAAATGATGTGAAATTAGAGGCGTACAATTGCTGGCCTTCAAATGTAAAAGACCAGGCAAGAGGAACTGCATTTGGCACAAAATGAGGCACAATAAGGGCACGTCATCAGGGTGCTTGGACCCAAGGGCCGGAAAAGGCACCGACTTGCAGGCATGATGGCCAGGCAGAGCACGTACTGCGTCAGCTACCTTTCATTGTCCAGTAGTAAGAAGTTTTATTGTTCTGTTTGGGGGAGAGAGTGAGTGTCCCTGTGTGATTTTGTTCAACACAGTCAAGTGGTCTTAAATTTATTGGATGTGCAATTTGCATGCCTCATGATTCCTTGGGATGCAAGATAGACATACTCATAGGCCTATATAATAACATTTTCTGATTGACATGTTGCAAATTTTTGGTGACAGAATAGGTACACCTCTGTGCACACTCTTGTTACATAAGAGACCATCAGAACACAGGACTTTCGTCATTGGTTTTTACCCAGGGAAGGGACGCCATGTGTTGTTCCAGGCGCTTTTGAGATATTTATAACATGTTCATGTAGACTATGGGTAGTGTAGATGGGCCACTTGAATCTGGACAGGTGAGCACTAGTACAGGTTTAATGTCACTGTCTATACTGGAGGTCGTTACTTTCATGTCATTGTTGAAAAAAATCTTAAATGTGTATGTATTACCATAGGCCTTTACACCTAAAAACTGTTGGCGAGCTGAAAAAAGCTCACCTGAAATCATTCTAGGTGAGCTGTAGATGAGCTATTGCTAAAGTCAGAGTACTTAAATGCAAAATTGAGGTGTGCTTTTAGGAGCTCACCTCAAGTATTTTAGGCGAGCTTTTAAGGCGAGTGAAAAATCACACTTCTCAAACGTGAAGGACTGTTACCATGAAATTTAACCCTGTCTTGGGGGTCGATTTCACAGTAATATGGCCATATGCATTAAGAGTGAGCCAATCTTTCCTTGGTACAGAGTGGGCGCATTGCCCCAACTTCTGGCAAAGTTCTCTATGGACTTGGGATATGGTAGGTCTTATCTCTAATTATCAGGGGAAAAAAAGTTTTGTAGTTCTATGAATTGCAAGTAAAAATGCTCAATCAGACAGCAATTTATATCGGGATACTTTTGCGAGATTTGAGCAGGAAGGGTTACTAAACGATGCAACGGGTTAAGAAAAGCTGAAATGAAAAGTATAAAAGGTGGTTCAGGAACAAGTCTTACACACACACACACACACACACACACGTAAGGACATCACTGTAAACTGTCAGCTCCTGTTGTGTATCATCCGTGTTAGTCATGGCTAAGTGGAAAAATTGACTGGACATCCACTAACGCATTTTGATTATCCTGAGACATTTTTCTCAAGTAAAAAAGGTGATAAGCTTTCGTCATCATTAGAGAGGTGTGGTGAGTATGTACTTTATGTATCAGGACCAGTCCTGACCATCAAACAGAGAGTAAAATAGAGCCCCCTTCTGCCAGCCATGGCGACATGCTTCAATGACAAGACTGGGAGACGCTGAAACACTTGAAGAAATTTGTCGTGACGAAATGTGAGGGTGATCTGGAAGCATCCTGTTCACCACTGGTTGGTCGGAAGCATGCCCCAGTTGTTATCAAGCCTGGGATGAAGGAGGAAATGGCCACAAACACACACAACAGGAGACAGCCTTCTTTCTTTTGTTGACTTAAAGGAAGCAGATAAAAACGCTTACATCTATAGTCCCCATTTTTTCATTTATTTGTGAGGCAGACACAGAGATATATTACCCAAGGTGAGCTGTTCAAGTTCCATTTATTGCCTCTCCCAGCAAATTACTTTGCTTACTCTACCTGTAGGTTCCCTAGGTGATGTAGCTGTTTTTTTACAGGTCATGGGGGTGTTTGTTTGCCAGGTGATATATCATAGTTTTCACTTTTTGGACTTTCCCACGTTATTTTGGGGGTACATGTAGGCATAAAGAGCATCTTCAGTGCCAGGCACCGAGTGTCACAGCCATGTATTGCCTGTGTGACATACTGCTGGTTTTAAACATTCCCATATTGCACACAAAGAAGTAACTGAATGGTTCTGTTGCACAGGAAACTTACAAACTTGTCAGTCAGCTGAGGTAACACTATGGTTCTCCATTCATCATCCGCCATCAGTAATTTGAACATTTTTGACTTTCTTCTCAAAAACCGTCAGCCAGATAAACTTCATATTTGGTGGGGATGTATTTGAAGTCGACCTCTGCCAAATGTGTTCAAATGGTCATGCTCCATTGAATTTGGATTCTTAAAAATTTTTGGCAAAACCTTGAAAAAATCTCTGATTAAACCTCCCAGCCAGTTGCTTCGAAATTGCATAGGCAGTGCATAAAATTGACGATCGCCCAGTTGACTGAGTCAATTAAATTACTGTGTGGGCAATCAAATTATTTGATCAAGTCAACCAGGTGGTTGAGTTAAAAAAATCAGAAGTCACTTCTGATTTTTTTTTCTAGTCTGCTATATGATTTAAGACATTTGTTATCAATATTCTGTGTTGGGAATATGAAAGATTTACAAGAATAATCCTGTTTGTTGGCTTTGTTGTTTATGTTTGTTGTTGGGCTGTCTGACAGCATGAGCGTCATTCATATTCATGGACTTGAGTCTTGACTGGTAACTTTCAGTTTTCAAATCGCTATCTTTGATTCAAAGGATAGCCTTTTTGAAAGAAAGCGTCTGATTGGTTGACTCAAAATCCACTACATCCGGTATCATGTGCAGTCATCAAAGTGATGGTTAATTTCAGGGTTGATGCATGTCCCCGTCAGCAGGCTAGAGTTATGCAGTGGTATAGGCTAGCTATCTGTCCACAAAGTGGAAGTATTTAACTCCTAGCACACCAGTTTCAAGTGCAAGGGCACAGCGCACCATTGTGTATTGCCTCCAGTGCCCAGTACACTATAACTTTCGAAGTGGCTGATTCAAGGCCGCCTCAAATTCCCGGTGTTGTTTATTTGCATGGAAGCAGGCACATTTTATAATAGAGAAACGTCAGTTCTTGCCAATGGCTATTTCGATTTTGCGTTAAAAATGAATAATTTCCTTCCTTGCTGATTTAAATCAATGAACGGGCAGTTATTTGTGGTAATTTGAATGATGTAACTTTGCAAAACTGCGCAAAAATAGAGTGATTTCATCTTCGTGTCCTTGATCTTTCTTTTGTCTACCTGCAATGTTTTTCACATCGCCAGAATACTCAGAACCTTGTTCGTTTTAAGAACAAGCTCTCCCATTGGCTGAAATAAAAGTATTTTAGGGGAAACCCGCCAAAACTGCTTCTATTTCAAACAGATATGTCGTTATTTTGGTCGGAAACTACCAAAGACGATTCTCCGGAATATTCTAGGTCAGTTAGGGGGCCAGAATCGATCACATGGTGTTTGCCATCCAATCAGATGTGTTGTTTTTCTACACGATGTTTTGTTCGATAGTGCTCACTACCTCCTGTTGTGAAGTCTGGCTGGAAGGATGGGCGACATTTGTATGAACACAAATGACAAAATTTAAGCTTTAAATTGGCCAGAATGATAACATACTGCCATTCTTAGCGTATAATAGAGCAGAGGGTCCAATTTTTTTCACCGAAACAGAATGAAATATACCAGCCGCAGGTAAACATGGCTTGGGTGAAAATACCGCTGCCGCATGTGTTAATCATGTTGACAGTTTATCAGTGACTGGGTAAAAGTGCATTTGTCGACTATTTACTGCAGCAACCAACAAACTTTACCACTATAATTTAATGACAATTACAACACACAACTGATCTTTAGAAAAAAAACTAAAAGAGGAACAATCATTCCTGACACTGACCAAGGAAAATGCGCGGGCCAGTACCAATGCAAATTGCAATTGTGTTCACAGAGGCTTGACTGTTTTAATCAGTTCGTGATTGAGATCAATATGTGCACTTCGTTAGGGTGTAGGGCACAAGTTTGTGTACAAATTGACAAAGAAGCCACATAGAAATTTAGAGGTCATATTGAACGAAAATTATTTTGATCATTTTACATGTATTGCAAAAATAAAAAAGCTATGGCGTGTTTACGCCAGCAAGTCACATGTTGTGCAACAAAACAAAAAATGCCCAGTGACTAGCTCTGCCAGATCCCAAGAATGCCCAGCGTGATAAGGGTTCAATGTTCAAAAGCCCCCCAAGAAGGAGATTCAAACTAGTGAAGAGAAGAAGGCCTACCAGCGGGACCGTGCAGTCATAGTCAAAGTCTGGCAGCAGGATACTCCGAGAGCTAACAAGACTTCTCACTGGCTGGTGATACTGTAGATCCCTATTTTTTAATGAATAATTCAGTTTGGGTACCTGTGAGTTAATGCATGCATTGATATTCCTATGGATTACCATGTAAATCATTAAAGATTGCAATGGAACTCTCATTTTTTACTTCCTCTCAAAAATCCTCATTCCCAAGACCAGAATGGGACTTATTATGGGTTGAATCTTCAAGGTCAGCTGAGGATGGACTATTCACACAGCCCTCATGTTTTAGTTCAGATTTATGCCAATGGAGGTAGCATTTTTTCCTTAACAGTTTCAGTGCCAAATTTTGGACTGAGTTTATAATTCCAGGTCAACAACTGAGAATATCCCAGGTCAACTCACATTTTCTTGGTGTACATTGAGTGCATTGCGCCCAATGCACACCAAGAAAATGTGTGTTGACCTGGGATATTCTCTCTGGAACTACAGGCATACTGGTACTTGAATGAAAGGTCTTTTTGTGACGAATATGAATCTGGGATCCTGGTGATAATTCAAACCAGTCTGACTTTACTAGAAAGACTTAAGTCATTATTAGCACTGTTAATATGTTCTGTTCGAGTATCTGTGTGGCAGTGATTTAGACCATACTCTGTGTGTATGTTTATACAGTGGGAGTGCAAGTGTAGAGGGGTTGACTGGTTGGGGTGTGACTGTTTAATGCAAGGAATCACAAGTACAGGTCTACCTGCACAGGTACACAAAGATTGTGTGATGGAGGTGTGACTGTACAATTACTATGTAGAGGATGTACTGTGCAGTGGAGTTGTGACTATAGTCAAGTGGGTGTGTGACCACACAAGTACTGTGCAGTGGAGTTGTGACTAGTCTAATGGGTGTGTGACTAGTGGGTGTGTGACTACACAAGTACTGTGCAGTGGAGTTGTGACTATAGTCTAGTGGGTCTGTGACTACACAAGTACTGTGCAGTGGAGTTGTGACTGTAGTCTAGTGGGTGTGTGACTACACAAGTACTGTGCAGTAGAGTTATGACTGTAGTCTAGTGGGTGTGTGACTACACAAGTACTGTGCAGTGGAGTTGTGACTAGTCTAGTGGGTGTGTGACTACACAAGTACTGTGCAATGGAGGTGGTACTATACAACTGTCCAGTGGCCTGTACAGGGACTTTGCGGTAGAGCTGTGACTGTACAAGGACTTTGTATTGGATGCATGACAGTACAATGACTGTATAGTGGAAATGTGACTGTACTGAAAGTGTGATTGTAGAAGGACTTAGTAGTTGAGATGTGATTGTACAAGGACTTTTTAGCGGAAAGTGTGATTGTACAAGGACTTTGTCTTTGGAAAGTGATTTTACAACGACTTTGTAGTGGAGATGTGACTGTACAAGGACTTTGTAGCGGAAAGTGTGATTGCACAAGGACTTTGTAGCGGAAAGTGTGATTGTACAAGGACTTTGTAGCGGAAAGTGTGATTGTACAAGGACTTTGTAGTGGAGATGTGACTGTACAAGGACTTTGTCATGGAAAGTGTGATTGTACAAATACATAGTAGTGGAGATGTGACTACAAGGACTTTGCAGTGCAGATGTGACCACAAGGACTTTGTGGGGAAAAGTGTGACTGTACAAGGACTTTGTTGTGGAAAGTTTGACTGTACGAGAACTTTGTTGTAAAGGTGTGCCTGTACACAAAGACAGCAGGGATGTAAGTCTCCCCCCCCCCCCATATGGAGTCATCTGCGTCTTGTTTGTCCCTGTTCTGGCAATCTGCTTCTGTGTTACATCATCCCAGCTGCCATGCACACCTTGATATCAACCCGAGCATCCATAGATGTGTTTTGGCATGCAGACAGCCAGTACATCCCAGCAATTCCATCTCATTAAAAGATGACCTCTGCAGAAGACTATAAGGTGATGGACTCGTTGCACAATCAGTACCTGAATTAACCTTTGTTTTTATGCCCCCCCTCCTACTGGGGGAGGGGCATGTAGTAATGTCTTTTTCCATCCGTGCGTGTATTCGCTGTTCATATCCTGACTATAATTTGCTTATTTTTCCAACTTAGATTAATGAAACTTTACACACAAGTGCATCTGGACATGAGAGTGTGTCATGTACCAAAATTAGGTCACTAGGTCAAGTATCTGGGTCATAGTGACATATCCTTGCAAAATCCTGCAGGGGCTAGAATTCCCTTACTGTTCAAATTAATTTCATGAAACTTAACACACCCATATATATTGAGCTAAAGGTGTATCATGAAACAAAAACTAGGTCACTAGGTCAAGTGTTTGGGTCATGGTGGTACAATCATATAAAACTACATTACACTTCACCTCCAGGCTGTTATTCTGTTGCCTTTTGACTAAAAACCATGAAACTTTAGACACCTGTGTATCTGGACACAGGATTGTATCATGCATAAAAGTAGGTCACTAGGTCAAGTAGCTGGGTCATAGTGACATATGCTTGTAAAATCATGTCTTGGCTATAATTTGTGTAATCTTAATTTAGTTGCATGAAACTTCATACACATATATCTTGACCCAAAGATGTGTCGTGGAACAAAAGTTGGTCACCAGGTCAAGTATCTGGGTCATGGTAAGGCCTGTATATAGTACTGCAATACAGTTGTTCTTGTCTGGGTTATAATTCTCTTGTCTTTCAACTCGAATTAATGAAACTTTACACACCGGTGCATCTGGACAAAAGGGTGTGTCATGCAACAAAAGTAGATCACTAGGTTGAATATCTGGGTCACTGGTATATGCTAGTGAAATCATGTCCTTTTACTTTTTTCACTGTTCGTGACTACAGTTATTCCAAAGGAGACCTGCGATTACCAAGGTTATCAGTGGGGCAAGGGGGGTATGGATCCAGCAATCTCTGATTGCATTTTGAATTTCTTTGAACTTGGTCTGGTCATTGCGTGCACACAATACCAAATCTGCGTTCATGGTAGCAACAAGATGCAACAATATTTTGTACAAACACAAACAGAATAATATGCGACATGAGATAATAGCAGTGGACACATGATATGCCTTTAAGGATATGTGGCACAGTTTATTATGTGAGCACTTTACCTCCAGCCCAGTGCCACAAGAGTTTGCGCTGGATATGCCTGAAAATTAACTGGAAAACAGGAGAGGTGACAGCTGTCAAAATTGTGCCTGACATTATCTTGTAAATGCCAAGGTGAGCTAATTCAAACTCAAAAAACTGCAGTGTGGATGGATGTTCCACAGCATTGCGGAAACATTTGACTCTTCATGGACTTGACAGGAAAAAATGTTTTGTTACATTACGTTAAATGCCAGTGTCTTCCCAAATGTAGCAAAGAACTTTGTTTGCACCAGCTTGCTGGCATGTTGTATCATTGTGTGAAACATTACTTTATTTTGATTTAAAATCCATTGCCACATTTGGGAAACAGTAATGGGTCATCCTTACTGGCAAATGAATATATATACCTGCTGTTCACATGGAGGCCAGCTTCATTCACCTGCACATTTTAATGCACGGGAATCTTACTAGCCCCTTGTTCCAAATTACTTGCCCATCTGAACAAATCTGACGTGGAAAATGGTAATTTCTGGTTATCCTTGGGGCTAGTACTTTAAGATGCCAGCTTGCCCTGATTCAAATTTGACTTGTCCTGGGCTTGTAGGCATGCAAATTGGAGAGCCCTGAGTATTTTCTTTGTTAGACACTTAAATTTCTGTGTTTTCTGGCTCATTTCAGAGCTTTCTGCAAAAAAAGTATTCTCATCCTTGCACATATTTTGTCTAAATATTGTCTTCTCACAAGTTTCTTGATATTGGAGTGACTTGATCAGTGGATCTGATGGTCTAAGAGGTAGTCAGATAGCGCTTTGTTCCAGGGGTACACATATCATTCAAGCATTAGTTCATGCACCAATAAATGAAGTTAAATATATTATATTTGCTGTGCACAACAGGTTATTTTCTCTTACAATTGCAGGAACTTTTGAACTGGAATATGATATATTTCTGCTTCACAGGACTTTGTGCACGGAACCATGCCAGTTTAATTCTGTTGGAAAACAAATGTTCATTTTTCACAACATCTGAATAAGTAATTGGGAAAAAATATGCTATTTTGGGGAGTGAATATCTCATTTTTGCTTTGATTTGTTTCCAAGAAGATTAATTTTCAATCGTTTACATTAATGAATAATGTTCCAGTATGTGGCAAGCTAGTTCACAGGTACACAGACAGTCATACAAATACATCCTGATGTTCAAAAGCGGTAAAGGGAAAAATAATTATTTATATTTTGCAACTTCAGGATATACAAATGTACACAAATATTAATTGATGCTGTATTGTCCCTTGTAGAAAAAAGGATATGAGAAATACATGACGTGCATTTAATACAGTATCAGGAAAAGTAAAAATAAGTGACATCATTTTTGTTTCCGGTGCAACAATGACCAATTTTGTGAACAAAAATAGTGTCACAGTGTGAACGGCAGAACCTGGCCAAAAAAGAGCTGAGCATATAGACAACATCACCCATGGTCTTGAAACTGAATAATCTGGCGTTTTCAAGTCAAAGATGGAGCCAGCATATGTCTGCAGGAAATTATAATGTGCAATGTTATCGTTCTTGTCTCTGCAACAATGGCAGTGAAAGTGGAGAAAGTTTTGTTTGTGTTGGTGTTTTGGCAGCGGTATTTGTTGTGACCACGAGGTAGCATAAGGACATAAAGATATAGGTGTCTGAACCCACTCACCCTGTGGCTCTACTAACTATTATAGACAGCTAAATTAGGGTTCGGCCCTTTGTCGTGGCAATGATGATTTGTGAACGGAGCTACAAGTGCATGAACTTCTGTGCCTGTAATTTCCCAGGCAGCCAAACAGCAAGTGCAGCTGAATCATGCAGTAAGTAAGTTTGTCTACAAAGCAGTGACCTTGAGCCTTGTCAGGTATCAGTGTGATACTGTGACTTACCAAGTCAGCCACAATGAAGCAAATGTAGCAAAGTGACTGCTATAATGCCGCCTCCTCCTGCTCAAGGAGGAAGGAGCATATAGCAACTACTTTGTCCATGTTTCAGTGCAGACAGTTTTCACACGATAACGCAAAAAAAAGTTTTGGGCATATGGCTTTCATGTTGCACATGCTTATAGTCCTGAATAAGGTCTTGGACGAGTTCGAAGATTGGTGACTTTGACCCAATTCCCAAGGTCATAGAGCCATTTTAGTGAATTTGGTATTCACACGATAAGTTAATGTACCGTTTTGACAAAGGTCTTTCATATTGCAATGCTTATAGTCCTGCATAAGATCTGGGACAAGTTCGAAGTTGGATCACCTTGACCCAAATCCTAAGGTCACAAAGCCATGACTCCTGTCAGTACTGACAGCTGTAGCATGGAGGGGGGGGATAGATCTAGCAATCTCGGATTGCATTTTAATTAACCCTTTAATGGTTGGACTACAAGTTAGTCAATAGGTCTTTCCTAGCAATGCACAATTCTTAGGGAAATGCTTCTATTAAACATACAATTTGAGTCAAAACATCAAAGAAGAAAAACATCCTGTGAGTGCTGGATTGCTGAAAAGGGGGGTTTCAGAATCCTATTTGTTCAGAGAAATAGTTTGTCGTGTTTCACCCTGCCTAGGCTCATCAGGAACTGTGTAACAGTAGTTCATAGTGCCTTATATACCTACACATAATGCCCAGGCTTGGTAACGCGTGTTACGTAAGGCTTCTCACCTTCCAAAACAAAGCGCATGTGTTACTTTGGCAAAGTTTCAACTAGACATGATATGTTAGTGTACTTGAATCATATCGCATAGTTCAGAGGTAAACAGACCTGTTGCTGGAAAGGGGGGGGGGGGGGGAGGTGGGAGGAATAGAGCTCCCCCAGATATTATTCTGGGAATTTGTTGGTACCCTGAATGATGTAGGTCCATGTATTCTACATGGGAGCTAATATATTCTTTATGCACTGCTGCATAAGAGTCATTGAAAGACAGAAGAGGGAAAAATGAGCCTCTGTCAAATGAAAGATTTGATCAAATATGTCATCGAAGGGGTGGGTGTCAAATGGAAAGTAGATTTACATGCAAATACTTTTTGGCAATGTGAACAGAAAAGGGTTAAAGTCAGCAGGTGTACATCTCAATATTCATGTCAATGCTGTCTCACTGTCAACAGACTGTTACAAACATGTAGGCTTACTTTTTTGTGGAGATGATTTTCTGCAATTACAACAAAAAATGACAGAATTGTGAAATGACCCCCCCCCAAAAAAAATGTCATTTTGCTTCATATTTGAGTAGAATGTCATAAAATGTGTCTTGTTGTTAAGATAAGTCATATAAGGTAAAAAGGAAAGTGCAGTGTCTGAGCCTCGTGTCACTGAAGCTTTAAAACACTAGCCTTGGTTTCAATTTTGGCCATTCTTTATGACATGACTAGTATTAGTCATTAATCTCCTGATTTGAGAATCTCATTTGAGGTTAGGTTTTCATGGAACAGAGTGACTCAGAGACTTATTATGTGTAAGAGAGGTGAGCCTTCACATAAGAGAGGTGAGCCTTCATACAGAGAGGTGAGCCTTGGCAAAGCGGGCCAATGTTCATGACTTTATCATGCAAGGTTTCTTGTCACACAAATTTTCTCAAGTCTTTGTGAAGTTTGAAAAAGTTTTGTGTTTGATTTACATTAAGGAAAGTAACTGACAGAGCAGTTTTATTTCCTTAGAAAGTTGAGCTGTATCCAGATGTTTGGTTTGGACAGCATTTGTCCTGCTGTATCCAGATGTCTGGCTTGGACAGCATTTGTCCTGCTGTACCCAGATGTTTGGTGTGGACAGCGTTTGTCCTGCTGTACCCAGATGTCTGGTTTGGACAGCATTTGTCTTGCTGTACCCAGATGTCTGGTTTGGACAGCGTTTGTCCTGCTGTACCCAGATGTCTGGCTTGGACAGTTTGTCCTGCTGTACCCAGATGTCTGGTTTGGACAGCATTATGTCTGGCTTGGACAGTTTGTCCTGCTGTACCCAGATGTCTGGTTTGGACAGCATTTGTCCTGCTGTACCCAGATGTCTGGCTTGGACAGCGTTTGTCCTACTGTACATGTGGCTTGTTTGTCATTGTACTGCCTCGATGAACCATGTGAGCAGGTCTCGGAGCATCGTACAAACAGCTGATTGCTACAACATTAAGTCCACAAAATCTGCAGCAGCAATTTTGGAAATCCAACTGCTTGAATGATCCTATGTATATATGGTCAGTAAATCAGCCAGTGTGACATGGTGGTGAGAACAGTCTTGTGCAGCGGCTGATGTTGTGATAAATTATCATGGTACTTCAAAACTGATTGACTTGATCTTACAATGTGCATCTGCATAAAGTACATGTCAGTCAATCTTGTGGTTAGGATTGAATGGATGATGGATTATTGCATTTTAACTGATAAGTTTTCTTTTAGCTGTGTCTCAATTTTCACATTTCTGCAGTCAAAGTAAATCTATAAAATTTGCAAAGAATGAGTTTGTTTTTGGTTTCCCTTCTAAAACAATTGATTTTTGCTTGATATCTAGGTGTATGCATTTCAATAAATGGATCCATTTTATTGATTTTACTTGACAAACCTTGTTCTGCTTTTATCAAATAGCAAGTTTAAGACATCGTGAATTAGTATCTATCAGCTTTTAAAATGAAAAATGAGAAATTTATGCTTGTGAAAATGCAATTTACAATATATTTGTCAAAGCAGAAAAGAAAACAAAGCAAAAAATAAAGCAAAATGTCCCAAAGTTTCAAATATACAGTTTTAATCCAAAGTTGCAAATATGGCTGTCATATGAGGCAGCAGCTGTATAAGCTGGGGCACCTTGAAACCTTTCTCTTGCACTTAACGCTGTCATCAACAACTTCCATGCTGACTGCCTTTCATGGCCAAAAAGTGCAGACAGGTTGTGTGACCTCCAAAGAGGTTATAATGTCATTCCATGTGCCCATATGCTACCCTCACTCCAGAACCATTGCAAATCACACATCTCTTTGTCGACAGCTTTTGAAGATGTTGGCAGATGATGGTCTTAGAAAAGACAGTGTTTGAGGGTTAATGGAGACTGGACATGCAATGCAAAGGTAGTCAAGAAGGTGGATTCACAGGTCACTGGTTGATGGGCTGAGTTGTCTTGTGTAAGGGACACTGCGGGTACAGATAGTGGTTTATATGTTGGGTGTCCCATAGAAAGATGATAAGCTGCTTCATGAGTTGGCGGCAGTTCTCGTCTCGGAGTTGAGTCAGTGCCAGCAGCATGCCACTGCAAGGTGCGGATTTCTTTGCCGAGAACTACCCGAGTCGTTGTGTTTGCTTCACACACATTGATGCCTCTTTGTGTTCACTGCAATTCAATTTGGCGAGCTTTCTGCCCTTGCCTCTGTTTCCCACAGGTGAGCTGTAGGGTTGCTTCTCCAAGCGGAACGGGACCAGTATCCTATTGAAACCCTGAGCGACCACCGTAGCGACATTCCTGCAACCATACTAGTGCGCTATTCCTGTCTCGATGTTGGCTGCACTGGCCTATTTTCACTGGCTCAAAGATGACCTAAGTCACGAAGACATCCTGGCACAAATGGTGATGCGCTTGCTGACTGAAGCAGTGATTGGCCGAGATGTGGAAGGTCTTGCCTTCCAGCCACCCCAGGCGTGTCATCACAGCTGTGGCTGGGAGGCAGGACAGCTACTTAATGAGGGAGAAGACTAGTTCTCAGGGCTGGATGAAAAAGAAAAGAACTTAATAGGTGAAAGTTTCAGTCTGTATTGTGAAACACATAATTGCTTCCGTAAACGAAATCTGCCAAGTCATTGGTTAGAACATCTGGAGGCGAACATTCAGTCATGATTACCATCGTGTTCACGTGATGCTGACAGCAGAACGGGCAGAAAGTGGTCCAGTTAGGCTGACCTGCCAAAGATTCTTGGACAGGCAGCTCTTCTCATAGTTGCCACTTTGCCTGTGGACACACCTCTTGCTACATGTTTGTGTTAGTCGTCAGCCGCCTAGAACCTTTTGCCCGTCCCTCTGATCCATATATCCTGCATTCCCCAGGTACAGGTGGCTTTTAACTCCTGAATGGAAACTTGTAAGCCCCACCTTGTCAACTTTTATCTTTCCTCTCAAGACATACATATGATGCTGGTTGTTCATGTACATCAACCTGGGATTGTGGATTGAGTTTCAGTCAAGTTCTCTTAATTGAAAAGATTTATATAGCTGGACTGTTAAAGGGAAATGGAAAGTAGATTTGCATTTGGAGCAGGAGTTAATCTTTAGATGCTGGTCACATGATACACTCTTCAAATGTTCTGGGAAACAAATGTAAAGAGCTTGTCATGCCCCACTGGTACCAGGCAGCCCAGTCAGATCATGTATTGTATTGTACACAAAGGACCTGCTGGGATGGGGAAAGGTAACAGTGATGCCTGGGGTATAAATAGTTCAGTGATGTCAACCAGGATGGCAAGACGTCACAGTTGTGAGTAATCCGTGTTTTCTCTATGTGTACTCTGGACAGCTTGTGCTCACTCACTTGTTAAAATACAGCCGTGAAGTACACATTAATAATATCAGACAGGACGAAATGACAGTAAGTTGTTTCGGTGAGTATTAAGCATAGGAATGTGATAGTAACATTGTATCACTGTAAGCTGAGTGACTGTGACAGCCATACATGACAGTGGTACATTGTGTCAGTATCTCTTACAACAGAGACAGTGATACAATGTGCCATAAAGCTGAGACAATGTAATGAAGACAATGATGGCAGCCTGCTAATGTGTTCTGGGGCACAGTAGCCAGGGGAGGGACAGGTTGCATGAGAAGTGAACATGATGCATCAGCAGACAGGTTGCCAAGATGCTTTCAATGGTTGACTGCTTCACCAACAGCCTGGCTGTGCTCTTACTCAGTAACACTGTATTCATGCTCCTTTGTAGGTGGCGGGTAACTTCAAAAACGTGGGGGTTCTCTCTCTCTCTCTCTCTCTCTCTCTCTCTCTCTCTCTCTCTCTCTCTCTCTCTCTCTCTCTCTCTCTCTCTCTCTCTCTCTCTCTCTCTCTCTCTCTCTCTCTCTCTCTCTCTCTCTCTCTCTCTCTCTCTCTCTCTCTCTCTCTCTCTCTCTCTCTCTCACACACACACACACACACACACAGACGACAGACATAGGTTGCTCAAAGTAAGTTGGGACCAGGTTCAGTCAAACAGAAGACTTCACATACAGGAGCAAAACAAAGTTTAATTGCTGGATGTTGTCAATAAATATATATAGCACAGTGAAACAGGATGTTCAAGTATGGAGTACGTGTGCTAATGTTGGCAGATTTCAAGTTAGTTTTGCATTGATGTATAAAATAGCCTGAGAGGATTTTGAAGACAGACCACTTGTTTGTGGCCCTACAGCCTAACTGCTCAAATGTAGCATTCAGCAAGATTTCAGAAATGATTTTGATAAAGTGAATGCTTCATTGTGTGAAAGTTAACTCTTTCCATCCTGGTAGAAGACTGTGTTAACAGCTTTCCTTGGCGTGCTCTGGGCACCCACAGAACGCCAAGGAAAACTGATAGACCATGGGTATATAACTTGGAATGATCTTCCATGCAAGTTTCATCCAAAATTTTGAAAAATAATCACTAAATTAGCAAAATACAGTTAGCAGACGACATTTACGTATTAGCAGGAAAAAGCGTCATTAGGGTGGAATGAGTTAATTCTGGTACAGTGGACATTGTGAAACAAGTGTTTGATTGGAAGCACAGTCAGAGGTGGAAGTGCAGCTGATGGGCAACTGACGACAGTCACATACATAAACAGCCGCTACCAGTTGACCTGCAACAGTGCAACTTGTGTGTTAGACTTAAATGTACAGTCAGTTGACGGTGAAATACCGGCTATGTGAGTTTCAAATGTGTGCATTCTGTGAAGAGCTGATAACAGCCGGAGTCTATGGGTTTACATTGTTATTGTAAATGTAATTATCGTCATGAATATAAATATTTAGATTTTTTTTTTTTGGACATTTCAGGCATTTTTATTAAAATTTAAATTTTAGTATATCAAACAAGGCTAGGATAAGTTATTATAGGGTTTCCTCAACATGTGCCCAACCCACACCAAACAATGCTGTATGTTATTAAAGGGCTCCTCAACATTTCTTATTCCAAATAGTTTCCAACAAATGAGAAAATTAGGTAAAAGTATTAGAGCAGCTGACAATGTACATTTGGGTTCTGTTGAGTGAAGCCACGGACTTTTTGTATCTTGCAACATACACTTGAATGAAAACCTGTTTCATTCAGAAATTGAATAGATGGTTTTCATGTCAGGTAGGCTAACTGTTTGGCAGGAGCAGTCAGAGAGGGTGTGTTGTACTTATGTTGTAGAAGAGTGTTCATAACCCTTTAAATGCTAATCATGGCTAAACTTGTTTTCTCATTAGCATTAAACACATAATGGTTAAAAGATTCAAATTTCTCATGAAGATACCTTTCATTCAAATACCAGCAAGGCTAGTCTAAAGCAAAAAGTAGTCTTAGTCAACAGCTTTCCTCAGGACACTTTGTGCACAATGCGTCCCAAGAAAAGCTGTTGACTCAGTCTTAAGTCAGTGCTTTAAGGGATAGCTGTAATGACTGTACACAGGGTGGTATCTATAACCCATTCTTTTTTATGAAAATCTCGGCCCACATGGCAATAGAACTGCTGCTATGCAGCCTTTGAATGCTGGAGTTTGATTTTGTTATCATATGATTTGATTTTTGTTTCCCCACTTAAGTCTGGCAATTGTGAATTGAATTTGATTTTCGTTTTGTCTTGTTGCTGACAGTTGTATGGTCAAATACAAGTTATGTACACGTAAAAGTATTCAAGCCTTCTATAGACATAGTGATACAGGATACCACACCTTGTCAGAGGAGCAGAGTGACATGGGTGGGGTATTTTGTGTTAAGCCTACTTACTTAACCTTGAAGTGTTGAAAATCAATATTATGACACATCTTCAGCAAGACCTGCACAACAACAGTTGTTCCCCGTGTTTTATTTTTTTTATATGTGTGTAAGAATTAAACCCTTTTCTCTGAATTCAAACTGAATTTAATACTGTGTCACTATCTTCCCTTGATGTGGCTTGGGTTTCATGCCAAGGAATGCTGTTGACCTGGGGTATATTATCTTCATAGGTCTCATTTCTCATTGTCTTTTAAATTGTTATTCATTGCTGTTGAAGTTCGCGAAAAAACTGAGACAGACCACATTTGTTGACCAGTCAGTTTTTGTCAGTTTACAGGTGAGAGAGAGCAGCAAGAAGCTGTGTAAGTGATATATGGGCAAGTATTCCTTGATGGCCCAACAGCCAACAAAGAAGGACCCCTTCTGTCATTAACACAAACCTTCATGGCCTGTTCAACACCCCAATCTGTGTTTTGTCCACTCCATAGGTATAGTAGAGATACTGTAGCTTGTTCTGTTTGGAGACAAAAAGTTTCATGGCAAAAAAGTCTGTATTATTGTTATTCACCTGTCTGGATCATGTTGTCATATTGTATGTAAAGTCAGACTGTTGGTTTTGACCCAATCACTCAATATTTGAGAGCGTGTGTGACACAAAGGATGATGGACATGAAAACACAAGTTCAGTCTTGCATCACAACCAGTAACCATTAGGGTAAATTAACAGGGTACAAAGATAGGGCAAGGTGACTTGTCTCACTCTTGCGTACCCTGCTGCACCCATATTAGTAGAACATGCAGTCCTTAATTCCATTTATTGGGTCTGATGTTACCATGGTGGTCATGTTGATCATAGACCACTCCACCCAGTGTGTGATGGGGACGTCCTGACAGTGAGACCAGCGGCATGTTGACTTAAAACCTTACACTATTAAGGCACATTTGATTTCAACATCAAAAGGAAAGGGACACTGATTTGAGAACTTGGTACAGTTGTTTAATATAAGAAGCAGTTAGCTTGAACTATGGGTGATAAGACAGTGTATGCATTGTAGTCTGGATCCCTGGCTTAATCCACTCCATGCCACTTCCACATTTGAATCCGGCATATATTTAGCCAGATTAAAGATGAAGGTTACACCTTTTAAGTCAGAATTCAGTCAAAGTGACATCACATTACCTGGTTATCATATTGCTGTGACAGGACAGCCACTGCAGGGCCAGCTGATATAGAGAGCAAGCCACCAAGGCTTTCCTTTGAGGAAAGCTGTTGACTCAGTCATATTCTGACCATGAGAGGGTTGAATGGTAACTAGGCTCTCTCTGTGCTTGTTGCTACTTGTCCTGATGAGGCAACTTTAAAGTGAATACAGTTGGGGTACATAAATTATGTGAACTACGTGTATGCAAGTGTTCCCACACGCTGTCCTATCCCCACACGGTGTCCGATCTCCACAGGTGGTCCTATCCCCACACGTGGTCCCATCCCCACAGGAGGTCATATTTCCACACCTGGTCCTATCCCTACAGGTGGTCCTATCCCTGCAGGTGGTCCTGTCCCCACATGTGGTCCTATCCCAACATGTGGTCCTGTGCCTACAGGTGGTCTTATTCCTACAGGTGGTCCTGTCACTACAGGTGGTCCTATCCCCACATGTGGTCCTGTCACTAGAGTGGTTCTGTTCCCACACATGCTGCAGTGCATGACAGTTGACTTTGATCAAATGGAAATGAGGGATACTTTTGAAAAAATAGGCAGAAACTGGATCAGTTTATTGCTTGTGAAAAGTGTGGACAGATGAAAAAAATACTGGAATGCTGTGAAAAAATGGCCATATGGGCAGTGCTGTGATCTTCAGTTGTTGTGATGTGGGAGAGATGACTAAACCATCACTAAATAGTTATTGTGCCTTCTCATTTTTACAGCGTCGTTGGGAGGGGTTTTTAAGGCACTTAGTGTCAGATGGTGGAAAGCACTCTCTGGCCAATCAGGAGTGAGCATCACAGGTTTACCTTTGAGCTAAATAAACAAAGTACACAGGAATGCAGGTTGACTAAAGGGAGCACTGGGGCTGTAATCCACCACTTTCATTTCCACATTGGTTGCTTGTCATCTGTGTGCTTAAAATTAAAAGTAACAGCAGTCTGTGTATGATGCAGTTTACCTACAGGATTTGTTATTCCTGGATTTGTTCAGTGTGACAGAAAAATTGAGGAGAATGATTGTTTGATGTGATATTGTGACGTGTTATTTGTGCGTAGCTGTCAAGACAGGGTGGTTACAGTCAGTATGATGGATGGTGAAGTTGCTACATGTATGGGCACCATTGTTTACCTTACCTTCCTTCTATTTTCTATTACATGTAGTCAACCTGAAAAAATATGTGGAACAGGTCCTCAAATATTCAGATTACGAGCATGAGTGTGTCTCCAATGTGTACCTACCACACGTAATAAAGCTGTGTTCAGGTCAGGAAGCTGTGATTTATGGATAATTCTGAGCGCAGAAAGTCATATTACAGTGGAACAGGTAAATATATATAAACGGGATTCTCAAGAGGGTTTGATACTCTGGGGGCTGGGCATGCATGTAAGCTGTTTGTGAAAGAGGGGCACTTAGGGGCAATAGGCCATGTATATAGTGGTATGATGGGGACCTTGAATTATTCAGCAAGTTGAATGCCCACCCACTTTGAGAAGTGACAATCAGAGAGTCAAGTTTCCATACTTAAACTTTAAGTTGATTTCCTTGCATTTTTGTCGCTGTATAAAGTAGTGTGCCTGTGACATGCTGATGCCGTGTATTGTGTCAGTTTGCCCTGTGATTGGTTGATGTCACATGACAGTGATTGTCACCGTGTGTGAGTTCAGCAGGCCACAGCACGTAGATGCTGGCTTGTTTATGCCCTGCCAGGCCGGCCATTGTGTGTTGCCAGGTTATGGCAGGGTGGACATCTTAGTATGTGGTGCTGATCCAAGCAAGTCCATACCTGCAGTCAGTAGACAACTTCCGCCCACCTCACACAGATCTGGACTTCTGTAGCAAAAAGAGAAGGGGAAAACTTTCAAACTTACCAAAATGTAGATTTTAAGGTTGTCTGTATATAACTGGAAAGTTCCCTGTAAATTAAGAAGTATTTTATGTCAATTCTAAATTTAGAAAGAATTACCTGTAAAATTTAACCCCACACACTTACAAATTGACCTGTTCATCAGATAAGAGACTTGTTTAACTCTTTCAGTGCCAAATTTTGGACTGAGTCAGCATCTTGTCTCGGTCTCGGTGGGCATTGGGCGCATTGTGCCCAATGCATGCTGAGAAAAGCTGTTGACCTTGGATATTCTCTCTGGAACTATAGGCATACTGGTACTTGAATGAAAGGTCTTTTACGAGGAATGTGAATCTGGGATCCTAATGATAATTCAGATTAGTCTTAAGTAGATCGTCTTTAGTTATGATTGGCACTGAAAGAGTTAAACTGTTTAAGTGGCAGGTGAAATTGATACTGAGGGTTGCCTTTCTGATTTGGAACTGTGGGTCCATGTTACAGTTAATGGAAGTCATTTAGACACAATATATAAGGTTATTATGACAATGGGGGGGAGGGGGGGAATTTGACTTTTGTGAAGATTTTTAGGTTCATGGATCCCACCTCTGAAGCAGGATAAACTCTGTATTATCACTATCAAACTCGAATGAAAAAAACCACCGAGATTGGTATGTTTAGCAGGCAACCACCGACCCACCTTTAATAGGAACCATACGGTCTGATCAAAACCATTTTATGGACATGATACATCAGGGTCGTAGCCTAGGGGTCCAGTCAGATGCCGGGGGGGGGGGGGGGGGAGGATCACAGTCAAGTTCCCTTAACATTGCTGATTGTGGGGCATGTTGAACATGTTTCACTTATTCCATACCAGTCACTGATATTTACGTATATGTACCTAGATTTAAGACTGACAATTGCATATTTAAATTCTTCATGAAAAGAGCTTTCATTCAAGTACCAACAAGCCTATAGTCTTAAGTCAGTGGTTCTGGCACTGCCTGGCAAGTCATGCTGCAGCTGCCCTTGCTGCAACTGCAGCATGACTTGCCAGGCAGTGCCAGAACCACTGACCAAGGCCTGGGACCATAGTATGGAATGAGTTAAGAGACAGACACTTTATATACTTTCACATTTTGTGCTGTATGGTATAGAAACTGCAATATATGTATATTTGAACTAGAGTAGAACCAGTATGGTAAAGAAATGAAAAAAGAGCTCTCAGGTGGCAGTCTCAGTTCCATTTGACAGAGTATGGCACCGTGGCCACTGTTATGCAGTTTGGGATATGTCCAATAAATTAGATTTATTCCCTATTTACTCACCAGCAGCAGATTATGTATGGACTCTATCCATAAAGACAAATCTGTATCTTGTATAAGCAATGGCAGGTATTTATTTAGTGTAGGAAAGATATTAACTTGAAAAGTTAAATGAATTAGAACATCCTTGCTAATTAGCAGTTTCTATTCATCTTGGATGTAAACAAAGATGGCAAGCAGTACATATAGCCTGGAGGTATGTGTATTAGGCCCTACAGCCTGTAGGTATGTGTATTAGGCCCTACACTCTGCAGTGTTAGGCCCAGTTGCATATCATCAAAGAGAAGACAGTACACATGTGATTCTGCCAAATTTTATGAGGGCATTGAGTGTCGAGCGATTGGAAGCAGGAAGCCCTGTAGAAAGACATTCAGTCGTATTTGTCATGACCACTTGATGACTTGTGCCGCTGCTGGCTGAACCGCCATCTTGTATGCTCATGTATGCAGACCTGTGCATGCTCACCAATAGCTGGGGGCATTCAATTGGTGGCTGAATGCAGATGAAAGGTGAAGCTTTGGCAGCCACAGATGCTTTCTGTTGAAAGCCAAGTGGCTCATTGAAGCTGTGGGAGCAATTGTTAAGGAAACAGCCCATAGCAGCTGTGAATAGTGAGAAGCTGTAGAAGTGTAGGACTATGCCGCTGGCTATAGGGTAGCTGTGGTACAAGTGGAAATGGTACAAGGAGATGAATCATTGGATGAAGGGCTGTGTGTTGGTAAAAATACCTGATGGCAGCTTGACACCTGAATCACTTCCCTTTCCTTTCATGCTGTTCCTTTCCTTGCATATATATGTTTAGATACAAGGTCTCCAATCATTGTCAACCCCAATTAATGTCAAAACTCCAGTAGCTTTAAAATCCATGATTTTTTTTTATGTGTGGATATTAGGCTGTGTATAAATACCACACAGTATGAGGCAAAGGAGGAAAAAGCTATTGTGAATTTGGATATGAAATTGAGAATAAAAAATTGACAAAAGAAAATTTTATGTACCTAACTTCCTTGACACCTTTAATGGCAGTTTTGTGAGAACCAGGCCATTATTTTTGCTCTTGTGAGTTCCTTTCACTTGAAAGGACACGAGGTCCATGTAAGCCTTCGGGTCTTGATTTCCAATGATGATTGTGCATAATCTGTTAGTTAAAGGTACAAGCTATGTTAAGTTAGTGGTAAGTATTTTAAAATCAGCAGCAAAAATTACATCCTATGGGGGGGGGTGTCCCCCACATTATTTAAAGTTTCTGGCAAAAACTTTATGGCTACAGTGCTCCCTCTTTATACGGCTGGTGGGGAGTGAGGTCCATAGAGCCAATCGTATTACAGGAAAACCACCTTATCATGAGGGGACTTTCAACATAAAGTAACGGGAAAATTACTTGAGTGGGAGCCAAACCATCAGAAGCTTTCTTGTCTTGAGAGTGTTACACAGAGGGAAGACTGTATTTATAACTTTCAAAACCACACAAGTTTTTTGTAGCATTATTCTCTTTTTGCGTAATAACAGTTGTTCTTCATTTTGTGTGGTCTGCTTGTCTGGTAATTGACTGTACATCAATAGCCCTTGTTATGGGCCAAGGAGTGTTATGCAGGCAATTGTTTAGCTACCACACAGTTTTGAACAAAGGTGTGTCAAGTAGATAAATATCATTTGTAAACACAGACAGCCAATTCACCAAGAAAAAAAATCTGTGCACGTAACCAGCTGACAACCCTGTTGAAATGTGGCCATTACATAGCCTATCAGTATACTCACTTGACATACCTGCATGGCGGGCCCCAGCAGGAGCTGATAAGCTGAGATACTAGTTGATGTTAAGGACCATGGGCCAATCAGAGCAGGGATGAGGAGGATCCTTGTGTCCTTCCTCTTTTTTTTACGCTGTACGTGACAGCTGCCATTATAGTTTTTGGCTTTTTTCTGTCTTTTTTGCGCTGTTTGTATCTGCACGGTTCAGTATCCAAATGAGATGTTTATGTCCAATAGAACTCAAAAAATGCATGCAGATGGTCAAAAAATGACTCATTAGCATGTACAATCAATGAATTCTTTAGTGACAGCATGCACTTAAAATAGAGACCTCAATCAGGTGATGAGGTGAAGAGTAGTGACAGTGACCCACCCTTTCTGTCTGTTCCCTTTTCTTCATTTTATTTCGACAGGACATTCACATAATTCTATAAATTTTTCAAGGAGCTGTCTGTCCATGGATCTTAAATTTTGCCACCATCTTTCCTCTGTGTTCTTTGTTTAAGGTCCATCATTATAGTCTTTGATACCAAAGCTGTGTAGCTTTATGTAGAATGTTACAGTCGAGGTGAGCTCATTTCAATGTAAGAGATGTTTAGGAGTGATGTCATGTCTTGCCACAGATGGCTGTGTCCCGTGCGTGTATGTCGCCATGCCCAGGTCACCTTGCACCTGGTCATACTTCACAGGGTCTCAGCAATGGACAGGAACTGAACAGTGGTTCCTGTCTCGAGGGACCACTCCAATAAGAAACCACCTGCTGTGAAAGACCACCTTATTGGAAATATTTACTTAGTTTATGTACTTTCCATGTTATTTATTTCTTACAAGAGACCACCTGTCTTGAGAGACCATAATTTGGTCATCCCTGTGGCTGGTCTGTGAAGACAGGTTTCATTGTAATTTTTAAGTTTCACGTCATGACTGGAGCATGGCTTCCAAAGTCAATTAAAAAGCACCTGCATATTAATATTTGAATGAAAACTTGTTTTGTGACAGCTTCAGATATGCAATTCCAATTAAATTTGTATGTATAACAAATTTTCGAAGCAACTTCGATAAACATAAATAGAAAAAGAAATAATCAGTGGCACTAGCGTGGAATGAGGTCGTGGCATGCACTATTCTTGCAATGAGAGACAACCCAAAGGGCACTTGCATAAGTGTTCCATGTAGACAGGTGGTTTATCATTAAAGGTACCATGATACTGAAATGACAGGAATTGTTACCTGGTAAATATGGTTTATCAAAGCCAGGTGGTCTCTCAAGACAGGGGCAACTGTTAGAGGGCCATAACCATGGAGTTGCAACACCAGCCTGGGCACATTCCTGGATGAAACACAGTGTCATCAGTGGAGCACATTACTTTGTATTCCTCATCATCTTCCAGGGCTGCACTGCAGCAGGCAGGTGGTGACATCACCAGTGACTGCATGTACCTGTCATGGACCCATAGCTCATTAGCAGTTATCTCATCAAGTACCCACTGTATACAATACCATTGTGTGGCCGCCTGGGAAAACGTAGGGTGAGTTGATGCAGACAGGAAGCTACTGAGGGTGGGATGGGTCAGCAGACACAAGACAATAGGAGCCAGGTAGCAGATAACTAGCGTCTTTGTGCTGCTGTCATTCCTAACACCCCAGGGCACGATAGGTTGACCTCCACTTACACTTCCTGGCATTCTGGTCTACCTGACCCCTGCATGGTCACTAATTATGCTAATTACAAAACTTAAGTATTCTTGTTACAGAAGTATGTTCATTTTGGTCTCTATTGTGAGATAGCGATGGCAATAAGACAAGGGGTCACAGCATGCAACAGGTAACATAGGCAGCTCCATGGTGTTTGTGACCAGGGTGTTCCTGAGTTCAGGAGGTACACCACACAGGTCTGTGTTTGGGGTTTACAATACTTGTACAGTACAGGCAGGGATGAGATGGGAGGCTGCATGGAGCAGGCCAGGCCAGGGTCATCCAGGTAGAGCCAGGTGTGGCTTGCTGTGACAGCTTGCCTGAGGACAGCCCTGCTGGCCAGGTCACCACTTAACTCTTGTCTGCCTAAACCACATATTATGCACACAAATCATCCCTGGCTGTCAAATTTTAAAAATGTCACTTGAAAGATGGAGAATGCTTTGTATAAACAAGGAAAGGATTTGCAAGTTGTTTCCAAATGCATTGATCTTGTGGAAGAGATTTCCTTGTTTTTGATTGGAGCTGAGAGCAGGAGGACAGATGGGTTAAACAGTTGAGAGGTGGACCTGAGCAGCAGGCCATGTGAAAGTTAACAGTTATGCCTTATGTCCAGTGTAACTGTAGCTGTGGTCAGATCAGTGTGTGGCGCAGGCTTTGGGTGATGGCGGCCATCAGCTCCTCTAAACAGCTCTAACTGATGGATCCATCATCCTCACTGACATTTGTGGTCATTGCTCATTGCATCAGATACTGGTCACATTGGAGGCTCATTTTCCCGAGTGCTCTTGCATTTCTCAGGGCAGATTGATCTCAATGGTAAGTAATTAGGTTTTGATACACCCATTACAATGTATCAAAAGTTGTCTGTATGTGTCAGTGTGAAATAACATTGTATCAGGAACTGTAGCCAGTTATTATTTATGATGTATGCCACTTGGTGCAGTGGTATGTGCCTGACCCCAGACACACCTCAACTCTGTCACTTCTGGTCTAGTTTCATTTTGGTTGAGTTAAACTAAATAAATCAATAGTTCTTTGCAGCATTACTTCAGATGATTTAATCATCTCATACACTTAGTCACAGTAAGTCGTGTCAGGCATGTGAGTTAGAACCATTCGGGACGCCATATTGTCACTTGTCTTATCTGTGTTTGTCGCACCTGGTCACCCAGCCTTACATCAGTGCAGGAATTCCCCACACTCCTCAGTCATGTTCAAACATCATATTGATCTGGGATTCTCAGAAGCAGGCAGTGGAGCGCAGTGATTGGTGCAACCTTGAGGTGATCTTGGTGTTTTTTCTGGTGGTTTATTGGCACATATGATAAATGGCTTTCAAGTCAAGTGAGGATCTTTGCTGGGACAGGCTGTGTTGACAGAGCCATTCTGGCACGCAGTCTGCCATCACAAAAGTTTGGGTAAAGCAGGTAGATTAATCTGATCAATAGGCCAACCTACATAATGATGAGTTAGCCCAGGCTCTGTGTGACGTCGCCGAGTTGTCACGGAGTGTATGAGTCAGCAAACAGATGTAGACATGTAAACTATTGGCAAAGTACAGCAACAGGTTTCAGTGCTAGCAATCCTTGCCAGTGAATAGTTGAAGGGCTGCAAGGAAAGTTGTAAATACCTGAATAGCTGACATTGAGCATTGATGACACTTCCTGGGACAGGTAATTGCTGTGTTGGCTTGACTGTGGCACTGGTGTTGTGCATCAATTCACAAAGAAGATAGAAAGGTTATAAAAAATATAAAAAAACCCGGAGCCGACAAAAGTAAAGAAAGAGAGTGGTGGGGTGAATAAGGGTGCTCAAGTTAAACAATAAATGTGAGGCTGACGCAGACAGGATGGTTCTGCACCCCATGTGGACTGTGTTTAGACAATGGTAAGGCAGCATAAGATGATGAGGATGAGATACAGGTGACCCAGACCGGGTGACCCAGCCACTGACCCACCACATATGTATGGTTTCCCTCGCCTTCCTGTAATGCCTTGACCAGCACCAGGCCTGGCTGAGCCCAGGCACACTGGAAGTACTTTGGTGCACCTGTTGTGTTTACCTGGGAGCATGGGGCCTTTCAAGTATCAAAGCCTGAGAGGGTGGGGGGTTGCCTGGCTTTTACAACATAGGTAACACCCCTGTAGTAAATTTTTTTGAAACAGGGCACTTGCATGACCTCCTCCCCCCACCCCTCGAGGTTTAGCTGCATATCTGTCTGCCCCCACGCCCATCATCCAAGATGATCATGAACTACTGTAAAACCTGTCCGAGTGGGCACCTCCGCTAAGTGGGCACCTGTGTTTAGTGGGAACTGTTGCCTGGCCCAGTTCCCTATTCTTTCCATGTTGATGGACCTGTGCTAAGTGGGCACCTTCTTAAGTGGGCACTTTTGCTTGGTCCCAAGGGCGTCCACGTAACACAGGTTTTACTGTGCAGTGGTACCTGCTGTATGCAACCACTGCCGTGAGCAGCCGCATTGCTTTTTGTGGTCACTATGCTTGGGCATAGGAGTCAGTTTGTTTGTAAAATTTACCTGTGGTGACAGGTCACCTGCTGTATGTGGCCACCTGTTCTTGGCAGAAGGGGTGGCCACATACAGCAGGTACCACTGTACAAGTAAACTTACTGTAAAAGTATCTTTACTCATGGGAAAAGGTAGATATGGATTAGTAATTGCAATTGGTAAATGAGCCCTGATAGAATTGTCCGAGTATATGTATTTACTAAAATATGAAAAGGTAGAGGAATAATTATTGTGTGTCTGATTTTTGTCATGTGACAGATATGATGTGGGTATATATCACTAAATGCAATTTGTATGTAGTAAAACGTAAAATCAAGACTATAGAAGTTGGACAACAAAGTGCCTGTCATCATTGATAAAGTACATTGTGTGGAAATGCAGGTGTGCCTATAATGTCTTGTGCCTGTTAGCGGCCATCTTTCAACTGTGTGCCATCATCTCCGTGCTGAGTTTGTCACATCTCGGTGCTGATAAGTAGATGACAAAGCATGCACTGAGACACACCAACCTGTCGTGGTGTGCTCAGCAACCAGTGGGTTGTGTTTACTTGGTGGGCGCCTGGTCCCCTACCGCTGTCCTGTCTTGTCTCATTGCCAGACATCGCCAGAGTTCTCCCTCTCAGGGGGATGATGGGACGCCTCACACAGCCCCACCTGAGGTTTACCTGTATGGGGGATCACATACTGGCCTGGCCTTCCTCCCAGGCAGCTTCCCTCCCCCAGTTTTCCTCTCAGGATGGAACACATCACACAATCCCCACAGAGTTTTCAGTCTTCAGGGATGAGGTCACACCTGCCCAGTCCTCTCAGCAGGGAAGGATTTCACACAACAGATAAAACCCACTCTTTCTGAGGTTGATATTACAATATTAATGGCCGACTCCCCTTGCTGCTTCACCACCATTATGCCTGATGTTACCCCTACAGCATTCTACCTCCAAAGGGTAATGTTGCACTGCGTATATACCTGTGCTGAGCTCATTGTCTGGATGAAGGCAGATTGTGCCAAAAATTTCTTTCTGCCCATAAGTTACCAATGGCTGCACCAATGTCCACAGTAATTGGAGATCTCTCAGTTTCCATGCATGCATACCCTGTCTTTAGCTATACACTCTTGTGTTTTTCTGTTCTTGTCTTTTTTTCCCAAGATCTAATGTGTGTCCAGTATGTTAGGTATGTCATATGGGTCATATAGATCCCTATCTATCTGTCTGTCTGGGTAAATCATAATTTTTTCACAGGAAAAAAAAGCTTGAATGGCAGTAACGGAAAAGTGAAAGTTGTTTGTTACTATTTGGTGCTTCCCTGTCTCTCACAGAAAAAGTATTTCTTGATGTCAGTCTGAACAAAGTGAAGCACTGCCAAAGAATGGTCCTCCTGTATAGATTGTCTCACTGGATGGGTACTTTGAATCCATAATGAAGGCACAGTGTACAGCGAGAAAAGATTGTGGTGAATAGCAGAGCGTATGGGACATTGCAGTAGGACTGGTGTAATTGTGGTTGGCTCACGACAGCAGGCTGGCCACTTACATAGGATCAGTTATCATGGGTTATCCCCAAGGAACTGAGGTAAGGGATGGGTCACCATTTTCACAACATAACACTTTGGGATACATGGTAGTGTACACCTTTACTAATGTAATATAGTGGTCCCCCTCTAATAAGGCCCCGCCCCCTCAGGGCAGGCTATGCCTCTAAGGTGACCACTTTTTGGTTGCATTTGGGGTGTCCTTATTAGAGGCCTAAGCTAAAGGTGCATGGCTGTCCATGCACCACAGACACAGTTTTGGGCTGGAAGGTAAGACATTCTGGTGGTGTCCTTCAGTGGAAAGAACAGTTTCAGGAATCACAGAGAAAATTGTGGGGGATAGTTTTAGTGCTAGAAGTTCTGTGGGAGAGAATGAAGAGTGGTGAGGATGGTTAAGAAATGTATTGAATTGCTGGCAAACAAGGAAGAAATGATGTGGCCATTTGCCAACACCATGGGCAACCATCAACCATGACATAGCTGTGGACATTGAAGACAATGATAAAAGCATAACCACCTGGCTGACCCAGAAAGCGGCAAATTGCTCATCAACAGGAAATGAGAAAATATAGTGTACCTAAGCAGAAAACAATCCAATGCAAATACAACAGCAACAAAATGTAACAGAAGGAAGTGAAAGCAAGGGCAAAGCATTAGAAATGTTGCTGAAGCAGATTTTCTACTTCAGATTCCTTGTTTCATACAAGTGATTAATGATTTTCCTGTTGGTGTGATTATGGGAAGTAGAGGCTTATGCTTAAGTTTCCTGTGAAAATAGCATTAATTCAAGAACTGCCATACCAAGTTTACAGTGGTTTTTGCATTGCCTGGCATGTCTTGCATCAGCTATCAAAATGGCCACAGACGTATCATGACTAGCCAAAAAATTATCTTTCTCACTGCCAAATTTTGGACTGACTGAACAGCTTTTCTCGGTGTGCATTGGGAGCAATGCGCCCAATGCATGCCCAAACAAGCAGTTGATCCTGGGGTATTCTCTCTGGAACTATAAGCATACTGGTACTTAAACGAAAGGTCTTTTTTATGAGGAATACGAATCTGGGATCCTAAAGATAATTCAGACTAGTTTGACTTAAGCAGATGGACTTGATACATGGTTTGCACTGAAAGGGTTAATACAGAACCACTCCACAAAGCCTACAGTTGTCAGTGTAAAGGCTTCACATGCAGCAATGCAAAGCAGCAATGTCACCGTGTGCTGGTCCCCAGGCAGCTTGTTCACAAGCTGAGTTGACAGTGTACTTGTAACTAACCTACATCTTTAGCAACTATTTCATGGTGAACCTGGATGTAACTTCCTGCTTTGAAGTCTGTCTTAAATAGAAATGTCCATTCAAAGGAAGCAGGATGGCATCCCCTCCTCCACCTAAGCTTTTTAAGATCTTATTTTAGCTTGTATTGGATATTGGAGTAATTTGAATGGTTGCTACAGATTGTGAATAGGCGACATTTGTAAAGAATACCTTGTTTGGAATTACACATTTGTTTAATATCACTCATCTTTTTTCTTTATACTTCTGTGATATCCCCTTTCCTTTGTGAAGACAGTCATTTTCTTGGTCATCATAAAATTTTGTATGTTTGATATGTGTCTCAACAGCTCAACATCATGTATTAGCATGCAACTTTTCCCCAGTAGCAATAACCAGCAAGTATATTGCTTTTTTTTTGGGGGGGGGGTCTGTTTGTATTTGTTTTTGTTGTGAAGAATAATATGTTGTCACTTAACACCTTCTCATGGCATACTCAGGGTATGTGGCAGAAAGTTGTTGACTCAGTCGCCAGAGCGTCAACATGCTGTATGAGTGGGTGCGGAGGGAACACTGCGGTTATCATATATTGTGTTATCAGTGTCACAGTGGGGGGTCAGGTACACCATCAAGTTTACACACTGACATACACACACAGCACTGCAGTGTGACTGTATGCTGTTCCCAGGCCTGCCTGCTCACATCAAGAGGCTAGGCAGAGGTGCCACACAGGCCCCACCCCCATCCATTCTCTCCTGTCTTATGTACATGAAAAAATGTCTATCAGCTGACGTCAATTTTGTTTTGTTTTTGTTTTCAAAATCTGAATTGTTATTATGTTCAGTGTTCAGGAGGGTTTACAAACGTTCAGCTTGGTTTTGCATATTCCTTACAGATATCTATTTATTTATTTGTTGTTTTGGTTGGGGGGCGTGGGAGGTTAGGATAGTGGAGGTGAGCACAACCTTTGACTGAGGGGTGGTAGTGATGGTACAAGGCGTGATAGCTCTTGTAGATGAGTGTCAGTGCTATATCATCTGCTGAGGTGACCCATTGTGCCCACTGCTGTATATTCAGTGATCAATACTGCCAGACAGAAGGGAAAGTGGTGGTAACTGTAACAAGAGAGGCACAAGTGTCTAGAAACCAACAAACGTGATGTCACAGTCAAGATAATATTAACCCCTTGCTGACACAAGGTGGTCAGCATGAACTGACAGTTAGTCTGCATACTGCTGAACACATCAGTGTGCAGGTGATCACTGAGCTTTTGTACTGCAGTTTCCGGGAAAAGATTTACTGTATTTTATCTGCGTTTGTGTGGGAAACAGATTTTCATGCTTTAAATGGGAAAAAAAAGGAGCAAAGTGCGTATGCAGAGCTGTACCAACTTGTGATCTGAAGGTTTATTGAGCTCTCAGGTATACCTCAGACATATGGCGTGGATGGTATCTGTTGTGCCTATGCAACTACAATGTTACAAAGTCTCTGTACATTTTCTACAGATTGCGTGTCATAGTAACATCTGATAATGCAAATATTTTTAATGGATAAATCTGATTAAATACCTGACCCAAATGGACTGACTCAGCAGCTGACTGTACAAGCAGCTGACAGTCATTATCAGCTATATGTAGAGTCTTCTTACAAACTGTCACATGACCCATTCTGTTGAGACTGTCCAATATGTCAATTTGAAGATCTGAATGGAAACACTACATTTGTGACACACAAGAAATGAACATTGTTAGGCTTAGTTTTGACACACAGCAATGATTTATGGGTGAAAGAAAGGACATGCTTTATGTATTGACCCTAGCAGACCGAGAGTGAAAGTTACGCACACTTGCTTCAGAGCAGATGTGGGCGAGGCCCTTTAAACTTGCTCTGCCACCTAGTAGTTGTGAATGAAACTAAAAAGTTGCTGCAAATTTGCCCCTATGATTTTCTTTCTTTTTTGGGGAGTTGGGGGGGGGGGAGATGAAGGAAGGAGGGTTTTCTTTCCTGTTTACGTCACTATTTTTCCTTTCCGTTTTTTTCCGTAGACCAGACCCAGTTCCATGTGAGCAGCTTGTGTGGCATATAAAGCTACATGCATTTAACAAAGGTTCCATTACAGCTATGTTATGCTGACAAGGCTCCGGGTAAAAAATGGCATGACTGGGTCATCGGTCGATACAATTTCTGGTAATTTGATGCTGTATGATAAGTCAAGCCATCATACATCATCTCAGATCATGATCCTCTAGTCTGATGTCGGTGACAGTCTGGTTAATTTTTGTGCAGTGTATTTTAATTGCGTCATCCACATAAAAATTTAATCGATCTAATTCACTTAAAACTAGGGTCATCGACTAATAGCAGTAGGCTTGGTTTATCTTGGAGCTGCATAAACATCACATGGCAGTTGAAGTTATCTTGTATAGTCGCCAGTTATTTCACACTTATACCAAAATGTATGAGAAAGCTGGAGTGGCACTGAGCAGAGAGGTTTGTAGGTTATACTAGAGTCACTGTCATCAGACCATGGATCCTGGCACCATGGCTATGTAACAGTAATTGGCTGCTTCAGGTGCCTTATTGGTGGGGACATGCAACTTTGTTGTGCTCAATAGGAAAGGTCAGAATTAGCTCTTAGGTGTGTATTCGCCCCCAATACACTACTGAGTATACAAACATTTGGAGGGCTAGAGCTGTGTATTCCCATTAGTTTGTATGTTAAAGCAACCTTAAATAAACTAGTCGCTTTGTAGCTGTGGTTATATGATTTTTGTGAGGTATTTAGTTATGCATCTAGGTTTACTTTCTGAAATTTGGTGTTCCTATGTGCAGTAGCTTTCAAGTTATTAAGTTGAAAATTACAATGTAAAGGGATGGGAATTCACAACCCTAGCCCTCCACTGAGTGCAGTGCCCTCTTTTAGGCAGTTGCTGAACCTTCAGTTCTTGCCCTTGCCCTATATATAATGGATATGTGACACTTGTAACAAAGCCATGTACTTCCTGGTGTAATACATGTGCAGGTAAACCTGCTCTAATGACCTTGTGTACTGCGACCTTTCAAGTGCTGGCTTACCTGCCAGACTAACCTGGTGTGCCACTGCTGTTACCATTGGCTACAGACCCCAGACAGAAAGGATCTTTGAATTAACTCTTATTTTTATGTGACATTTTTGCAATATCTGTATACTGTAAATTGCTTTAATTTCACTGTATCCTTATTTTCACTTATTTGACTGATGACACAAAACTGAAAATAAAAACACAGTGAAATAGTATTTCAAAATTGTTTGAATAGGAATTTTGTCCATAATAGCTACTGTAATTAAAACTGCAGTTAAATGTCAAAAAAAAACAAAAAACAAAAACAAAAACAAAAACTAGGAAAATTTAAACAGACAAAAAAGTAAAGCAGTTGACAGTATTTTGACTCACCATGACACTTTTACAACTTATAAACAGAGATTTCATTTATATCTCATTTATTTTAAAGATTAAAATGTTACTCTTTGAAGTTAAGACTGTTTTGGGAGTCCTTGCTCCCAGTTATATACAACAACATGGGACTAGCATTAGAATGGAGGGAAAGTTTGCATTGACATTGGGGACTGTGTATTCAGGTGATGTATGAAGAATGTGTTTGATGACTGTGGCCTGATAAGGAAGGATAGGTGTACACAACAAACAAACACAAGTAGTGCACCTGACTTGACTCAGGTCAACCTCGGTTCCCTCTAGCAGCTCCACAAAATCTCAGACATCCCTGATGAATATCTTGTCTTATTTACATAATAAAGTTGTCCGCCTTAATGTGTATAGTCATATTTACATAATTGGATGGCCAACAACATCTTACTTTCCGCCAACTCAGGGCAGTGTGTTTGGTTGATGGTGGATCTACGTAAGATCAAAGCATTACTTATGACCCATCAGTGCCGAGTCTGCAGCCAGGCCGAAAGCCTGCAGAGAATTGGTCAGATTCCGTACGCCAGTTGTTTGTTTTCCAGTACTGTTTGAAGTGTAAATGTTGTCTGCAGTTATCATTGTAAAATGCTTTGATGTGTCCATGATGCAAACGTAGATCATTGGAGTCTTTTCTGTCTTTGTCTTAACTGTGGCTGATTCAACAAAGACAAGGAAACATTGCATATGAATTTATTCATTAGGGCCCAAGTGTTTGGACTGACACGATGCCAGTGGCAATGGTAGGTCCAAGTGTGTACAACATAATGTGGGATGACCACTGTGTATGTAAGCCAAGGAGGCAACATAATGATTGTCTTGTTTGTCATAGTCTCGCAGGGCATTCGCCCGGAAAGGACTTCTTACAAGTCTAGTTTTAAGCTGATGCTGCTGTTAGGCCAAGATCTGATGGTATGCTGGCTGGGTGACCTGAGGCAGTGGCCCAGTCACCAACATGACCAAGGTCATGTGATGTCATGCACAGATACATTGTATCTGCCTGTCTGTGTTCTCTGGACAGTGCCTGTGTTGTTGCTAACATGCACAGTGACCACACATGTATGTGAAAATATTGCATCATTTTTCAGCATTTACTCAGAACTGTTTTTTTCCTCAGGAAACTGATTTAAATTTGTTAAGAGTTGTATTTTAAGTGGGTATAGCAATTATTAGCAGCATGGTTTGTCATCATATTGCAAACATACTTTGCAAATCCTGACCTGTCCTGTGAAAGAATCATTTGTTTTAATCAGCTGTTGGCTTTTTCTGACAGGTTGATAAACAGGTTTGTTTGCAGAATATCTTTAAATGTCTCCTAATTTTTCTGTTATTTCAGTCGAAGGTGAAGAGACTGGGCCAGCAGAGGGCACCACTGAGGAACAGCCAAAATATAAAGTACTTACAGATGGTGACCATGATTCCCAGCAGGTAACTTGTATTTTTTGTCTAACATCAGTTCCTAGCTAGCCTATTGAACTTTCTTCGAATCATGGTCTCTTCTGAAACATTTCACACACATGACATGGTGGAATGTTTTCAATTGTGTCAAATTGAAAACAGAAGTTTGCTTGATATATGCAGTTTGCAGGGAAGCCAACATCCAGAGCTTCATTTCAGGGACAAGTAGGCATGACCATCAGGAACACAAATTAATTAACAAAGAATCTATGAGCAAGTACTCCATTTTGATGAGGCACAGACACTGTAAATATGTCAAAAATTTCAGCTCAGGGATTGTCCCTGATGATGGGGGGCAGTTGGCATCTCTGAGTTTGTGCCAACAACATAAGGCTGAGTTTTTTCTTAAAACTGTGAAGTGTGTTGTGTCCAGTACAACACTGTACCAAAACTGTTAAAGATCAATGCTTTTAATGTCTTCAAAATATTCCTTCATAAAAGAAAAATTAAATAGCAGTTTAAAGCTGATCATGTCTCCATTAATCCCAGCCAACCATGAAAAACTGTTATCCTTTTTCTGGTACTGCTGGTTGACAGTTGCCATTGAGGTGTGGACCATTGTTGTAATCAAGAAGACATAAGCTGAAGTGCTTTGTTTCTTAGACCAGGAACTTAATTGAGCCAAAACAAGGCCTTGTATTGACTGCCATTTGTTTGTTAACAGTTTGGATAGCCTTGCTATTAATATGAACTACGGTTCTGAGAATGCTATGAGGAGCCTTGGACTGCACAGAATTAACTCTTGATGTTCATGATCCGGAGGCATCTTAGTCTTTTTTCTGTGAATGTATTGCAAGGACTTGTACAGCTGCTTTGTCTATAAAAGATGTCCTTGCTTGTAATTTGCAAATATGGCAGTAGCTGCTTCATATGACCACCCCTTCTACTGAGAAAAAGTGGTCACATACAACAGGTGGCCTTTCACCACAGGTAAATTTACTGAGAAATTGACTCCTTTGGCCGTAAAGTGTTGCCGCAAACCATATTGGTCTCTGATTGCGGTGTACATCATCCATGCCTGGTCAAGGTTGAGGTGCCATTCGACATTACGTCGTTTTCGCCAGCATCCACACAATATGAGGGGGGGGGGGGTATCTGGGTCGAAATCAAGATTTTGAAAGCACTTGGCAGGGGGCGGGGGGGGGGGGGGGCACATGAAATATTACAGTAAGTGCTCACAGTATGCATGTGAAAATGTTGACAGTTTGGGATGACCTCTGAGCACTTCGGCTGTCACCGTGGTTCCTTAGTGATAAACAAACAAATTGATAAAGCATTGTGCCATGTACATCAGCCTAGTTTCTGGCCTGATTAAACAGTTTCAGTATGCAGTGCATAGCGTATTTGAAGTGAATGTTGACGTGTGTGATATGATTGCAGAAAGACGACGCGGACCTAGACAGAGATGTGGCAGATGGTTTTGGCCCACTTGTGATAGATACAGCAGAGAACATGGTCGTCAACTCAGGGATAGCATCTGGTGCTAGCCACAAAACAGACTCCCATCCAGTAAGTCTGCGAACTTCAGCGTACCCTAACAAACTACATAGGGATTCCAACCAGGCTGTCCTAGATGAGGATACAGACAGATCAGATATAAAGAGCAAAAATACCCTGGACAGCAGTGAAGGTAGTTTAACAGCACACATTGACGGTGCGTATTACATGGGGATGGAGGACGCATGTCTGGTCAACAGTCGCGCCAGCTCACCTGCCAGCAGTGTTGTGTCATGCTCCAGCGCCACCAAAAAGATCCGGCAACAGACTCCATCAAAGAGCAGGAGGAAAAGTGACAAGGTATATCCTACAGACTTGTGATATAAACTAAAAGCAACCAGAGGTCTTACAACAAAGTGTGAAAAGGATGATAGCATTTCTAATTTTTTTCAGTTCAGTCAGGACAAATATACAAGTACATCTATTAATTCACAATTTATTTCTTTAACACAAGTACCTACAAATCTGGTTAAGGTCTAAAAGCTCGTTTTACTTTTAATTGAGACAACTGAAGCATGACATGGCAGTCAACGTAATGGCTAGGCAATCACCTGATGGTACAAAGGCTGCAAAGCACTGGACTGGGGGATAGTTCAACTGCAGTTATGTATATGTTTCATAGTGTACTACTGTGTTTTTACAGATTTTGCCGGTGTCATTTAGTAACGGTGAGGCAACATACATTTGCCCCGTATGCCAAGAAGTCCTCACGTCATCTCATGCCCTCACCAAGCACATCCGCACCCATAACACTGGAACAGTGGCGACATCTACCAATGCTTGTACCATCTGTGGCAAGCTGCTGAGCTCCCAGAGCTCCTTGGACAGACACATGCTGGTCCACTCAGGTAAGGGTCACATCGGGTCAGAGGTTAACAAGGTCAGGACTTTTGGGCCTGATGCAAGTTATGGATGGGAGTGTCAGTTGTATGGCTAGCTGCTGAGCTCAGCCATGAGACTTGTGATGACAGCAATAAGACACAGCAGTCAGGAGCAGGTATACATTCAACAACTACTTTAATCCACCAGGGTCCAGGTGTTGACACATGTACCATGTATTTGCTGACATACTGATCAATTTCTCTAGTTGCAGCTGAACCTTTGTGCAGGAACACCACTGGCAATCATCGTTTAGTGAAAAACAAGGATTTCAGAAACAGGGCTTTTTTCGTGGAAGATAGGGATTACATGGCATTGCTAAATAAATCATCCAGAAACTCGTTTTTAAAAAGTCAGTCTTTCAAGCCAGGGTCCACTGTATTCAGTTAATATTCTTACTTGAAGCATGCATGCAAGACTGCAGACCCTTGTGCAGCTCATACTACAGTTGTACCTGTCACCAAAGACCACTCCCTCAGCAACAAAAAGTGGTCTAGTGTGCTTTGCTGGATGACCTCTGTATGATCCTAATCTCTGTGTACCTGTCATTTAACTGCCGTATGTGACCCATGTTAGCTGTTCAGTATTCAAACATCTGGGAAGTGAGGGTTAAATAGAGCCCCGCCCCCTTCCTAAAAGAGTTAACAAACCAAAAAGAAAAAAAAAACACGTAAGTTGTGCTGGTGTTAGAGTTATGATGAACCTATTAGCCTCAGTAACAAGATGCTGTGTCAGACAGCTGTTGGTCACATTGATTGGTCCTGACTCACTGTGGTTGACACTCGCTGTGTCCTAGCTACACTGATGGTGTGGCATACCACGTCTGACCACTCACTGTGTGCCAGGACAGAGCCCTCACACAGCTCCCAGGCAGACACCCTGTAGAGTGGACACAACAGGCACATCAGGCCTCGTACACCAGTGGAGCTCACACAGGGATTGATGCCTAGTTATCCTGCACACATACATGATGTACTGGTCTTACTGGGACTGATGTCTAGTTATCCTGCACACATATATGATGTACCTGTCTTACTACACTGGCCAGCACATGCAGTAGGAGCACATGTTCAGGTACTCTCCAATAGAGGGCACTGTAGTCTGCAGGGCTTGGGTTGTGCGTTCCCATCAGATTCCATTGTATTTTATACCATCCCATGTAACTTTTGTGTATGGAAACATCATTGTTTGTAAATTGGGGTGTAAAGGTCAAATGCTCAAGTTATAGTGATTCAACTGCAATGGTAATTGAATATTTTTTTTCCTTCAATCTCATGGAGAACATACTTACAGGCCACCTGCACTTGTAATGTTTGTGTATTCAGTGGACCATGCAGCATCATAGCATGGCTGAGCCGACATAGAGCACTTTTAAAACTGAATGTAGTCATCAAGGATTAATTCATTTTTAGCTTGGCTGACCTGACAGTCTGCTGAACTTAAAGGATGGATGTGTGTCAGTCCAGTGGCCACTGCTCACTCTTGATTTCTTCCCCTCCCCCTCCCCCCCCCCCAAAAAAAAAGAGGCATTGGCCAGACCTTGATATTCTGAAGGTCAAGGACCACTTCAATTTGTGCATCCCAGGTCAGCTTACCACAGGACAATCACAGTCCTCTTGTATTATATTGAAAGGCGACTCTTCTAACTTACTCATTTGGCAGACATGATATTGTGGTGAATGTAAGCTGTATATTTATAGTATTAGATGGAGGGATCTAACCTATAGGCAGGTAGGCCTAATATTTCAAGTGCATTAAAAAAAATGAATTACAGGTCTGTCCTTCAACTTTTGAACCTTGTATGTATTCAATTGAAAAGGTCTACATTTAGATTTAATTCATGTATTTTGCAGTAATACTTGATCAACATGATTTAAACAATGTAGTTCAATTTTCTTTTTTTAGATGTAAAACATAAATTTCTCAGTAATGCTCCGTCAACATGATGTAAACAATCTAATTTGAGCTGTTGTGATCTTGCTCAAGTACACAGTTAATATCTCCTTCCAGGTGAGAGACCATTCAAGTGCAGTGTTTGTAACATGGCGTTTACCACCAATGGAAACATGCACAGACACATGCGTATTCATCAGAAGGATGCCACTGCTGACGCTGTGGGGAACTCTCCAGTGCTTCCAGACAAACAGAGTCCTGTACAGCTGCAGAAATCCAGAGGTCCAGGACGTAAACGTCAACAACCATACCCAGGTAACCACCTAGAGGAACTGTCTGGCCCAAGTCTGAAGCATGACGCCATCCAGGAGGAAATTTTACCCCCAAAACGACCAAAACAAGAGGAACTTAATTCTCGAGCCAGGGTGAATGTGATGACAGCGGAGGCAGATATTGAGGACAGCCATGACTACACCATGAGCATGATGAAGATTGGTGCCTTTAATGAAGAAGGAATGCCCCTAGTGTCGCCCTCTAGCAGACAGCTGGAGAAAATGGCAGCTGCAGGATCAGATGTTGATGCTGGCACTGTGTTTGAGGAGCATCAGGTTGGTACAGCAGACTCTGGTGTTTGTGAGTTGTGAGGAGCTAGGCTTAAGTGAGGGAAAATAGACTCCTCTTATACGAGGCACGCATTGTAATTTCCTGCCGCAAAGGATGTGTTTCACATTTGTCAATCGTGGAGAACACACAGGCATATCACCATCACAGACAGGTCTAAATACCCCTTTCTCACAAAATTATTGTCTTTTAGAAAAAATTAAGTTTAAAAATGCCAGAACCATTTTCATTTAGTGTTTCCTAAATAGGAAAAAGCAAGAACAGAAGCTTCTACTGCTCTCCTGTAGAGGGCATTTCAGTCACACATGGCCAGAGTTGTGTATTCCCATTACTTTTCATTGTAATTTACAGCTTAATAACTTTAAAACCACTTGTTGCAGAAACAGCAAAATTTCTGTGGTAAAATTTTGTACATAGCTGAAATGTTCACATAAATCTTATTCTGGCAGCTTTAAAAGTAGTCTTTTAATTTGAGGTTACTTTAACATGCAATCCAATGGGAATACACATCTCTTACCTTAAAGAATTCTGTTTATTGGATTGTGTATTCAGCTAAATACACAAATAATTGATAATTGTGACTTCTCCTGTTGGATATAAGAACAAATTTCCATCTGTCTGTACAAAGTATTTTTTATTGCCAAAGCACTGTTTATATCCTCCTTGCCAGCACAGGCAGCTGCTGGTATCTTGCCAGACAACCGGGTATGCAGTTGTGGCGGGAAATTAATATGTGTGTCTCGTATTCTGTGAAATTTCCAGCTAACTGCGATCCACAATTCATTGGTTTACAAATATGACAAACAGCCGGGCACTGGCGTGAATTCCCACCCTGACTAGGGGATAAACTCTTTGTTCCTGGATTTTTCCACTAAGTACAATTTTTTGAAGGGCAACATTAAAGGAAGTGGATTCAAGTATCCAGTTAGTCACAACAATGTTACCTGTCAGTGTGATTGAATGAGGTGAGTGACTGTACACTGTGGTAGCATGTATACAATTATGAATTTGATTGCATGAGGCATAGTAGGTCCAGTGTCCTCACACTTTCACTGTTTGCATGTGTATACAAGTGAATGCTTGAGAGATAGTAAGTTGAGGGTCTTCATGTTTCATTGTTTGTGTGTGTGTACAAGTGATTGCATGAAGGAAGGTTTAGTGTGAGTCTGCACACTTCCTTGTGGAGTGTGTACAATTGTCACATGGTGTCACCACTGTCTGCCTATGTTTCAGGAGGACCTAGGTGCAGACAAGGAGGGAGAACAGTTACATTGTCCAGTGTGCAGCAAGACATTTCTCTGCAAAGTCGGACTGGAGACGCATCTAGAAACTCACCCCAATTACTGTATTCGCTGTCAGCTGTGTAATCTCGACTTCCGCTCACCCAGAGGACTCAAAATGCATCAGATGCAGGTTCATGACCGGCACCGCTCCAGCAGTGAGGGCCAGGAGGAAGCACGGCCAAATGGCTTCCGCATTAATGTGCCCGTTGGTTTCCATGAGCTGTCTTTTGTGGATTTCTCCTCCTGTAAGTTTCCACTGGTTGCCAAAGCTTGGTGTGAGAAAAACCAGCGACAAGCAAGTAGTGACTTTCATAATTTTACATGCATTGACTGTGATAAAGCATTCCCTTGCCAGAGTGCACTCAAGATGCATCGAGAGGTCCACACATCTGGCAATGGGAAACAGTGTGATCTCTGTGACTGTAACTTCTCGGATAATGAGGCCTTTGTGCGGCATAGACTGAAGCACATCGGAGACAGTGCCGTCCTCAAACATTCCCGAAAGAAGGTGCCTGTGGCAGTGCAGGTCACCACAAGCCAACCTGAATTCCTTGCCATGTTTGACCTTCAGAAAACCCCATCACCCACCAAAGAAAAGAGTTTTGAAAAATTCCACACGAAAGAAGAGCCACTTGAAAGCAAGCTGAACAACAACTATTTCTATAAGCTGGGTCAAATTGGCATCAAGCCTATTGACATGGAGTTTTTAATGAAGAATGGTAGCCCTCAGCGCCATCTGGTGCCGAGCAGAGACACTAGTGACCTAGCTCATATCCAGAGAATCTTCCAAGTGACACACAATATGAGGGGTTTACCATTCAATGCTACCTCGACTCCCAAAGACCACATATCACATGAGGAACACTCCACTAAGCTGCGTCAGTCGGGACTGGTCAATCCTCGGCCTGCACACCAATCCCTGCCCACAATCCCTCGTTATGACAGTCCCCTCTCCATTGATATGAACTCTGACCCAGGTCAGATTGACATCAAGGAGGAAGCTGATGGGATGTCACCACGGCCCAGCAGTGTTACGCCCCCTCCAGTTATGGCCTTGGACCAGCAGGAGGGAACCTGGAAGGGATCACCTAAGAAGGGAGTGTTCATGTGCAAGTACTGCCCTGAGACATTCCAAAACTACCGAGCTTACAAAGGTGAGATACTCTTCTCACAACCGATAGATAGATAGATAGATAGATAGATAGATAGATAGATAGATAGATAGATAGATAGATAGATAGAGAGATAGATAGAGAGATAGATAGATAGATAGATAGATAGATAGATAGATAGATAGATAGATAGATAGATAGATAGAACATGTCCAAAGAGTTCTATAAATTGCAACTGCAAAAGATTTTGCATGTATCAAAGTTTAAAGAGAAAATAAGCAGCTGTTTTGAGGGAAGTGGCTTCAAGACCCAAGAAACAAACTGTGTGTTTCTTTCATATTTCATAAGGTAAAAATAGAATGCAAACTTTCCTTGCAGAACTAAACCCTGGCATATAGGTATTACTATGATTTATATACATTGTATTAGTTACTTTGGCGTCACCTATGAGATTCAAACTTGGTTAATTGGAACTGGTTCTTGGATTGAAAAGTAGCATGCTGTGTTTTCAGGACATGTTCGCACACACCTCGGTCTGTCTCCTTACAAGTGCAACATGTGCCACTACTCCAGTGCTGACAAAAGTACTCTCGTTCGCCATCTTCGCACCCACAATGGAGAGCGACCATTCCAGTGTCTTGTATGTCAGTTTGCCTTCACTACAAAAGCCAACTGTGAACGACATGTCAGGTAAGGCCACCACTGCCCTGGTAAAGTTGAAACCCAACCACGCCTCTTGCTGTATGGTTCCAGATTAACTCTTTTAGCGCCAATCATGACTAAAATGGATCTATTTAAGTAAAATTAGTCTGAATTATCATAAGGATCCCAGATTGGTATTCCTCGTAAAAAGACCTTTCATTAAAGTACCAGCATGCCTATAGTTCCAGCGAGAATATCTTAGATCAACAGCTTTTTCTCGGTGCTTCCATGGAAAAATTCTAAAACGTTACCACTTCATTTCCTGCATTGTCAACCATTGTAGACATCATCAGAGACATTAGCAGTCAATGAAAACAATACTTGGGCAGCTCTAACAGCTAACAAAATGAAAAAGAAAGAAAGTTTTTTCTTTTAGTTATTTTTTTTTTATTTGAATTTTGCAAAAACTGGTAGACATTTTATAAAAAGTGGGAGACTTTGCAACAAGTATGAAAAAACAGATTTCCTGCCAAGGTGGGAGTCTTGACCTCCTGGATCTGGTCAGCTGCAGGCCAGATATAAATGACAAATACTGATTTCAATTAGCAGACTGCCTCTTCACCAAAAACTCTGTGTGATAAATTGCTTTATGTGTTGTTGGCTTCATGTTTGCTCACTAGTTTTTAGATACTTTATTTGCAAGTATGCCGTTTAGCCCCCAGGAGACTTGAGACAACAGCTTTCATTGATGCCAAGGAAACCTGTTGATCCATATCCTATATCATTCTGCATGAAAAAAAAAAAAAGCAAATGGCATTTACAACACTGGATCATTTTGGTTGAAAATATTTTAGTGGGCAAAATTAGGTTTCTGTTAACCTCCTAATGGGGGCATATTGCCCTTTCAAAATGTAAAATACTCTCTCAGCAAAATTCAAAGGGTCCCAACTTTCTGTATTTTCTTTGTAAATTTTGCCAAATATAGCTTAAAATTTGACTCTCTGTCAGGTTGGGACCCTCTGAAAAAATTCCTAATGGAAACATTGCAAAAGTTACATACCATTACAATGTACTTTGGTGTCAGGATCCTCCATGTTAATGCCATCTTTTGTGTTGTTTCCCATGAGGTTCTTTGACGTATTGTTTGAGCTGTACCCCTACCCTTTGATTAACCAGGACCTTACGCCAAATATATTTTTAGGAAGAAACATGGCCGTGAAACGAAAGATGATGTGGAAAAGTCGATAGGATACAATGAGTTCATGACCAATGTTCCCAGTGAACTGGAAGCTTTTGCTTCCCCAGACACGGTCTGCAAGTACTGCGGACAGGACTTCAAATTCTTCCGTGCATTGAAGCACCATCTGCGATCCCACAGTAGTTGTCGCAGCAAGCCATTTATGTGTAAATTATGTAACAATGGATTCTCCACCAGGGCAAATTGTATACGTCACATTCAGAAGCAGCACACAGAGTTGGCACCAGCAGAGGTTGAGGGCAGCATTCACGCTAATGAGATGCTGCCGGACAGAATGTTTGAATTTGAGAACAAGAGTGATCCGATGTTAGATCTGAGTGACTGTAATAGTGATAGCGTCTCACCACCTCCGTCCATTACCCCACCCTCCCGGTTCATGCAGACCCCACCCCTGGCTCACACTGGTGCTGCCAAGTCATTGATTAGTCAAGCCCGCCCTGGGGTGCCATTTGAGAGGGCGAGTCCAATGGGGCTGTCTGCACCCAATGTGGTCATTAAGAAAGAGCCAGAGGAAATGACCAGGGACCAGCCCTTGGATTTCAGCATAAAGGCAGACAAGTCTGGCGACAACATGATGCCCACACCACGCCGTGCGCACACCAGCGCTCTGGACCTGAGTAGCCGTCCCAGCAAGAGCACCGACCAACCCATGGACTTGACAGTTCACACACGTAAAGCAGAGTTGCCCAAGGAAGCTGTGAACGCCCCTGTGGGTGCCAGTGGCTCCAGCAGCAGGATGTCTGTCTTGGAGGCTAAGCTGTCAACCCCTGTGTTACCTGAATCCCAGTCCACAGCTAAAGTGTCTGCCCTCAACCAGCTGGACTATGGCATGCTGCGATACAAACGAGAGTACCAGAAGTACTACAACCCCATGGTGGGGCGCCTCCAGTGTCCCTATTGTAAGATGCTTTTCAAACATGGTCTCAAGGTATGCCCCGCCCATTTTGTTACCTTTGTTTTGTTCTGAATTAATTATGATTTTTTGTGCATATTCTTCTGTTTTCTGATATTGTAAACCCTACCTATGTCATTTAAAGCCTTGTTTTGAGCATTTCACTTTGTGTGTTTATTTATTCAAGTTATGATTACATGGATGATCAGTGTTTGTCAATATTATTTAATTTTCATTGCAAATCTAGTTTTATTCATATCATGTACATTTTCAAATAAGTTCATTCAGCTGTGTGGCTTTGCTGTTTCCCAACATTGTGCAAGTATTGATCTGGCAGTAAGAGCTCAATGAAAAGTCTCTTTGATGGTTGGTCACACTGTATTGCTTTTCAGAAAATGCCTCCAACACTATATATGTCCTGAAACAGGTCAAACAGAACATACATCAGTGAAATAAATATAGTTCTGATTTATTTGCAAGGTTCAGGAAAATGCATCTAATTAACCCTTCCTCTGCTATTTATTTTTTGGGGTTAGTTGTCTATCATGCTGAGTTTAATCTGGGGATTGCCACACAAACACAATCTTCAGGGTATCCACATCAATGTTTATTTGGATAAAGGAAGACATCCTATGTGCATTTCTGGTCAATCAAACTGCATAGTTTTTGCTGCAAAAACTATTTGTTGTGTAAATGTGATGATTTTATTCATACAGACTTCTAAATAAACATCTAGAAAATTGTTTTTGGTATGTACATTTGCCAAAAAAATCTGCAAAACGGCGGTAAAATTGCGTATTTTGCAGCTTCAAACTTCATGATTCTCTTGCCTGTTCCAGGCATGTTTGGTATCAATGGATATGTCAGAAGCTCATCAGTATCATCATGCTGCTTTCCTATTGGCTAAGTTCTTTATTCCCACCTGCCAAACGTTGTCATCTTGCATAAGTTTACTAGATCTCCTAGGTAAAAATCTAAGAATAGAAGGCCACGACATTCTTGCCACACTTCAGACAGATTCTCGTCCTGCTCGAGTACTGATTGGCTGTGGATCATGCAAATAAGTTTGCACCAGTCAAGCATGCGCAGTGCACACTTTCAACAAACAACCATGGTGGAGTTGATCACTTAACCAATGGTACTTTTATGTTTTCATGTCACATAAGTACCGAAATTTTAGTGACATTAACGGTAGATATTTTGAAAACATTCAGAATGTCCCTGGTGAACCGCTGATAGAAATACAGCCTGGAAACTGCATGCCATCGATGCCAAAATGGGCAACTCATACACCAGTATCCATTGTCAATCAAATTGAATCTCTGCAATGGTCCGTACTGATTAAAATCTGTATGTGTTGTTTTTTTGCGCATACATTCCGCAATATTTAGATAATTTAATGGGTCTCTGCCATGTTTGTCTAAGTGTTATTATTTTTCAAATTTTTCAATATTTAGATAATTTAATGGGTCTCTGCCATGTTTGTCTAAGTGTTATTATTTTTCAAATTTTTCAATGATTTTTTTAGCTAAATCTTGAAAAATCTTTGAAACTATGCATCCAGTTGCTCAAGTCGCATCTAATGAAATAGTGCATTTCAAAGAAAGTACATAGTACCATTGTACTTTTCATGTCTCCACTTTCAGGAAATGTCTGGTTTTATGAGGTGTGCAAGGTGAAATGATGATAATTGAACAAATGAACAAATGAGGCTTTTCATAAACCCTGGCTGATCACTACCTGATGATGTTGCCTGTTTATTTATTATTTTGTGTGTATTTTCAACCAATTATAGATTAAGTTGTTCATGTTGGTCTTAAGTATAGTTTTATCGTTGCTTTAGTTTCATAATTTCATTATCTTGTCTTATCAGTTCTATTATCTTGTTAGTTTACTGAGGCTACTGAAAAGCAGCAATAGGTGGCTCTCTTATCAGGCCTGACAGAAAGTCATGCGTCAGTGAGCACCAACTAAGGAGTTTTGCCAATGGGCAGGCCAATCTGTGCCCGTGCGCAGAGATTGTGTACACTTTTTTGTGTGAATTAAGTGTGTCTTGTGTACCCAGTACTGATGAAAGCTGTACTGTCTATCATTACAGTTGCAAGTACATATTCGCTCGCACACCAACGAGCGCCCTTTCCGCTGCTACCAGTGTTCAGCAGCCTTCACCATCAAGACCAACCTGGATCGCCATTTGAAGACGCGCCATCCCCAGATGGATTCGCATCACAAAATCGATGGAGGGTCACCATTCATTGCTGTAGATTCAGATGTTGCTGGTTCATCATCGGAACAAGGCCAGGACGTGGAAGAGCTGGGCTTGGTGATGTCACCCGGTCATATCTCTGATGATGAAATGCAGGCTTCCCCCGCACGCTTCCACTCTCCAGCATCCCCAAACCTTGTCATGGACTTGGGGGGTAAAGTAGAGACAAACAACAACGTTGTCATGGAAACCAATAACAACATACCCAAGGACGTTATTGATATTTATCCAAGGAAGATTATGGGAACACCAAAGTCACCCAGCAACAGTTATGGTAAGTTACAAGTTTGTGTGTTTTTTAATTTTGCGAGCATTCCTGCTCTTAATATTTTCATTCAGGATTAGAGTCACAGAAGTGACATGGATGGCTGACATTTCAAAATTGATTTTTGTTTGAAAACATGGAGAATAAAACATAGGAAAGCAAGGGGAGCCACATACAAAGTGGTTTAGGAAAATGTGATGAGGAAAACTAAAATCCATAAATGATGCTTGCTACATAAGGTGACAAGTCCATATTTCTTTCACTGTGATGTCCACTATGTGTATGTGATTGATTATTAATTATATTATTGTTAGAGTGCTGACAGTGTATTGTTCTCAATCTACTTTTTTTTCCAGGAAGCAGTGTAGGATATCTTTTGAACCTGTAAATATTATTTCAACACATTGCTAGTTGGACATAAGACTGAGTCAGTAACTTTTCTTGGTTTCTATGCAACATAGTTCACCAACCAGATCGTAAAGTCCTTGCATGTTTACAATAAATGATCAGATTGTCCGGTCCTTGTATCGTCACACCCTCTTATAATGGCGACACCCTCTTATGGTGACTTCCTGTGTCTTGACTGAAGGACCCCTGTTTATATAATTCCTGGTAGTTGGTGGTAACACCTGTCTGATCTACATCCTTGCTGTTACTATGGAAACTAAGCTAGACACCTGATTGGGTGAAAACTTCCTCCTATAAATGAGTCTTGTCCTGATGTTAATTTGTCACACTTGCACCTCCAGCAGGTTCAGACTCCAGCTGTGAGCTGGCCTCTGTCAGTAAGATTCTGGACGCCACCAATCCAACAAATTTCCAAGCATTCTTCAAGCCAACAAACTCCCCATTGCACTCGTCCACACGGCAACTGCAAGTGACAACCAGCGTAGCAGAACCCAAGATGTTGAGACCGGACACGCCCCTGTCTCAGGAGAATGACAAACAGGTAACCGCAATCTCATGAGAGGTTCATACTTAAGAAAAATATGTTACATAAAATAGAAAGTGCCACAAAAATGCCGACAGGTTACCTGGCATACAGTGGTACTTTCCTCTGGGCACATAAAGGGGGAAGGATAGCACCATTGGTTGTGGCATCTGGCACTTCTACTTTACCACAAAAGTAAGATAAAGGAAGAGAATGTACTTAGATATCTGAAAATATTGACTGTAACTAGACAAAATTTTAAATCACAGATATACATAAGAATGGACCATAGATGCCTCTTGCAAACCAGTTCCTTTGATGATTTTAGAAATTTTTAATGTTTTTTTAACTCTGCTGATCTGTTCATCAACCATACTTCTACAATGGGTTTGTGGCTATCATTTGGGCCATACATCAGCTTGAACAATTTGCATCTTTAACTTCTTTCTGAGAAACTGCTGGCCAGATTCATTTCCAATAGGTGGGGATTTCCCTTGGGTAGGTTTGTACTAAGTTTGTTCAAATGGTCTTGTCACTCACCTCCATGTTCAGGATTGATATGGTGCCATATAGCCCAACCCTAGAGGTTTCAGTAGGAAATTAAAGCATGTAAGTGTCTTACAATGTTCATAACCTAAACAGTTTTGGCCAGATTGACATGAAACTTGTTAGGAATAGACCTCTGATGGTTCTATACCAATTTGATATAAAAACCGTGCTCCAGTGATTTTTACCTCAGCTGACTTGTCAGTCAGCTGAGGTTTTTTGAGGGTCTGTCGTCCGTCGTCCGTCCGTCGTCCGTCCGTCCGTCCGTCGTCCACAATTCACATTTTCGACTTCTCAAAAACCGTCAGCCAGATTCACTTCAAACTTGGTGGAGATATGCCTTGGGTGGGTCTCTACCAAGTTTGTTCAAATGGTCATGGTCCAGTGATTTTTGGATTTTTAATGAAATTTTTTCGTCTTTTTTGGGTAAATCTTAAAAAATCTTCTTCTCCGAAACCACTCACCCAATTGCTTTGATATCACACAGGAACACTCCCTGGGACTCCTAGTTCTGAATTTGTTCACCAGGTGGCGCTGCAATTTTTTCCTAATTTTTTATGAATTTTTGTGTGTTAAGCTATTTTCGACTTCTTGTCCAGAACCATCACTCAGATTAAGCTGAAACATGGTGGATATGTTCCTTGTAGAAGGGTCAAACAAAGTTGGTCACTATGTGGGAATGCTGCAGATTCCTGATTTTTAACGATTTTTTCAATTCTGGTACTTATCGGTCAATGCAGCTTTCCTATTGATTACTATGGAAGTCAATGGGCATTCTAATGCTAATTCACATTTTTGACTTCTTCTCCAAAAGGGTCATCCAGATTAACTTCAAACTTGGTGGCAATGTACCTTGGATGGGTTTCTACCAATTTTGTTCACGTGGTCATGCTCCAGTGATTTTTGGATTTTTAATGAATTTTTGTTGTTGTTTTTTTTGGACAAATCTTCTTCTCCGAAACTGCTTACCCAAATGCTTTGATATCATACAGGAAGACATCTAGGGACTCCTTGTTGTTAATTTGTTCACCAGGTGGCGCTGCAGTTTTTTTCTATTTTTTTTTTTGTGAATTTTTGTGTGTTATAGATATTTTTGACTTCTTCTCCAGAACCATCACTCAGATTAAGCTTACACATGGTGGATATGTTCCTAATGGAAGGGCCAAACAAAGTTGTTCACTATGTGGGAATGCTGCGGATTCCTGATTTTAGCTCAGCTGACTTGTCAGTTCATAGAGCTGTGGGGTCACAGTGCAACATACATGAATTTATACTCTTCATTATAACTTGAGAACTACTTGAACTTAGATGTTGCACTTGTAAGTGTTCTTTTATAAAGGTCAGACTTACTCAGAACATGGTGTCCTTGATCCTTTCCCAAGTTCATAGAGCTGCAAGTGTGATGAATGTCCAGATCAGCTGAGGCTCGGGCTGTTCACACAGCCCTCTTGTTGGATTTTGGGGGGGGAGGGTAATTTTGTTGTTGTTGTTGTTGTTGTTGTTGTTGTTGTTGTTGTTGTTGTTGTTGTTGTTGTTGTTGTTTATTTTTTTGTTTTTGTTTTGTAACAAAACCTCTGCAGCTGCTGAACTGTTTTTTAAATTTGTATAGGTGCACTTCTGGAGAACCCTAGACCTTTATTTGTTCAAGAGGTGTTGCTGTTTTTTCTTTTTTTGTTTTTAATTTTTTGCATGTCTTTCACAATTTTTGACTACCGAAACAGTATGCTGGATTTTTGTCAGTGGGAAGGTACCTTGACTCTAATTCCAGCAAGTTTGCTCACTATAAGGTGCTGTTAGCATTCTCTGATCTTTAATGAAATCTTCAAAATTGTCAGTAAGGGTACATGTCAGCATTGGTACCACAGGGAAAACAGCAAACCTGACAAAGTGGTTTACATATTGGTAATGATGAATCTTAGACCCTATGTTGTAATTAAACATGAACAGGAAATCACCTCCGAAGTCTCTGTCAGTGCTGTTAATTTTGACCATTAGTAACTTGAAAGGTCAAGTTGATATACAGTGGTCCCTCCTTTGAAAGACCACTCCTTTGGGAGACCAACTCCTTTGAGAGACCACAGTTGTCAGGTCTTTCTGTAGTACTTTTCATGTTATTTATACCTCCTTTGAGGGACCACCTGCTTTATGTGACCGCCTTTTGGATGGCACTAGGGGCGGTCTCTCAAAGGAGGGACTACTGTACTATCAAATATTAATAGGGAAGTACCTATGTGGTTTCTTGTGACTTTGGAAGGTCAAGATGACATGTTTGCTTATACCTTGGTAATGATGCATCTTGTCACTCTTCATGTACAGAACTGTGTGAGTGAAAACCTTGATATGGCAAACAGTCATAATGCTTTTTTTGGGGGGTTGCTGTGTTTATAGAGTTAAAAGTGATAATTTGAAAGCCTTGTGATTTGGGGCCTCATCACACAACAAAACCACAATACATGTATCTTGAGAGGGATTGTTTGTAACCTCACCAAGTTTTTCATAAGGGATGCATCTTAGGACAGACCAGAGTCCTATTCAAAATTGGCTGCCATAGAACATTTCACTAATTTCCTATGAATTTTGAAGGTTTTTTTTAATAGATGATGTTGACAATTTTTTTCACTATTATCATTTGCATACTCTTATAATTACGTGACAAGGTGAAGCAAAATTTTGTACATTGCATGATATATCAATGTTGTGGGATAAACGTTGCATTGTGTTGCTGTGTGCTGTCTGTAGACCGTCCGAGCCCATCCCAAACCACCCGAAAAAAACTGTTAACATATGTACTTGAGGATGGAGAAGGACCCGATTAAAAATGGCTGCTTCTGCTTTAATTTTTGTGAAATTTTTAATAAGTGTATTTGTTGGTTGAGTCCAATTTGGTGCATCAATGGTATTTTGGGTCTTGTTTTACAAATTGAGCTGATTCCATGAAGTACGTCACCAGCTGCCATATGGACTTAAAACTGGCACAAGTCATCTCTCTGAAAGAAATATCTGTGCATGTTAGGTAAGGAGGGTTATAAAAAGCAACATCATGGGACACCAGGTAGTCTTTAGTAAAATTAAGAATGGAGGTGCTGTACCTCTATCTGTCTCTGCCTCCCTGCCTCCCACACCCTCTTAAATTAGAACTGAGTCAGCAGCTTGCTTGCCATGGATGAGCATCAAGTGCCCAGTCCAGCCCAAGGAGACCTGTTTTCCGTGCAGGAGTTATTCTCATAGGATCTGTCAAAAAGACTCAATTTTTTTTCAATGCCAAAATTGATTAGAACAACAAAAAAAAAAGAACAAAGGTACAGAGAAAAGTAGGTGACCTCCAACCAGTGTGGACAGTGTTAGGGTTAGGAGCTGGAATATACATTGAAAAATGCAGGATAAGTTTCTGTTTGTGTTTCAGGGATGGACTGAGTTGAAAATGCAAATCTCTTTGCCAATTTCACTGACTTTTCCCATTGTTATGTGTTGCAGACTGAGGTTCATGAATTAAGTGATGAGGAGGAAGACTCCAAGCCTGGCGATGTGTCAATGGAAGCCACAGGACCAGAAGCCATGGGACCTGCCCCAGAGGTCAGCACGCAGGAACTGACTTTGCCAAAAAAGAAGCGGAACTCTTACGCAGATTCCCCTCACAAATTGGCTTGTCCATACTGTCCCCGTGCCTTCCCATGGGTCAGCTCTCTCAAAAGGCACATCCTGACTCACACAGGTATTTGCTTACTGTGGCTACATCTGACTGGCAGCGGTGTAAAATGTCGCTGTACAAAGCAACTTGCATGTGTAGAATAACATAGATAAACATTTACCATTAACACAATTCAGTGCATAATTGTCAAAATTTTACGTATGGTATTATCCCTTTTAAGACCTCTCTTAAGCATGCTCCCCCCCCCCCCCCACACTTTTCTGACCAAAAAACTCCGAAATATTGCTAGACTTTCTTCATTTTACCATAATTTTCATCATAATACTGGATTAATATTCCAAATATAGGTTGACAGCAGTGGTTTACTGCAGGAAAATTTCTTAAGCGCCATTGGTGCTTTGAAGGGATAATATGGTATGTAGGTACTGTCAATTTTGTATCAACTTTAAAATGATATGGAATGGAGGTAAAATTTCCCTTTTTTTAAAATTAAATTGTCAGGTGAGATAATGTTTGCAAAAGTAAGCATGACTTATGCCTGGTTGAAGAAAAAAACTGAAGATGAAATACAGTGACTGTCCCAATTGGAGGGTTGGGGAGGGGGTGTTCTGACCTGTGATCTTTGTTTTCAAAGTGATGCTTGATTGTTGGCAATTTAATGCGTTCTCATAATGTAGTGCATAATAGTATACATATGCATTAGTGTTGATTCACACACGTATCTCTTGTTTCACAGGTCAAAAGCCATTTAAGTGCCCCCAGTGTCCAGTTATGTTTTCCACCAAGTCCAACAGAGAGCGCCACCTGATTCGTAAGCATGGACTCAGCACTTTGGACTCAACTACACGCCAGATGATGGACCGGCCCTTTAAGTGTCATCTGTGTGCTTATAGCTCCTTCTCTACTGCAGGTGAGTATAAATGGAGTTATATTAAAGCAAACTAACACTGGTAACTCTGTAAGCACCTTTACCGGCAAGGCATGATTCATTTGGGTCTGAACCTATCACCGCCCTCCCTGTTTTCAGACAGCTACAGTGTACTATCATGTATACTTGTACCCACCTTCAGAAAGACAAATTGAAATATTGTAGACAAGCTTCCTTTTCATTAAAATCAGAATGTAACTATTTGGGAAAAAAGGCAGTCTTCAATTCCTGTTTGGAAATTATATACATATATAACTGATAACACAAACTTTATAGAATTAATTTTTAGATTCACTAAAGTACATTTTGGAATACCACTCTGACACAAAACAAACACTTGAAAAGTGGTAAAATTTTCAAACATTAGGGACACACATATTCACAAAAGTTACATAAATATGTTTGGATGTTGCAGAAAATTTGACCAAGCATTATAAGGAGAAGCATGAGGACTGTGAGATACCAGAGAATTTGTTAACCATGCCCGCGGCAAATGAAGATCTGCCATCGATGACCTCACCACAGGACCTGTGCGATGACAAAAGTACCGTGTCGGAAGTATCTGATGGCAAGCCCTCCTTTTTGGCTGACTTTGAGGTATGGGTTTTTTCTTTTCCTTTTTTTTTTTTTTTCGTGGTAATGTTTCTTAATCATACAGGTAAGAATGGAAATACTGGCTTTTTAATATTTGTTTAGAATCATGGATACCTACACATTGCAACATTAAATATAAATCTGTTAGCTGATTTTCTTTTCTGCTTTACTTTCATTTTAGCTTGTTTCTCCTGCGGCACAAAACTTTAAAAAGAAAACCGTTGAAAAATATTTTCAGACAGGTTGAATTGGAAAAAGTACAGAAGGAATAATTTAAAACTTAAGTAAAATACATGAGTCTTAATAACTACAAAATATGTATATTTGAAACTAAATGTATTACCAGTGACAGGTGGAGGAGGAGGAGTAGTAGTGGTTGGTCAATAGCAGCAACAACAGGCAAATTATAGAATATATGTAATTTTCCAATCTTTGATAAGTTTTTGGAAAGGCATATGGTGGGGGCCACTTACAAGGGGAAGGAGGTGGGGGCCACTTACAAAGGGAAGGACACTTAAAAGAGACATTTAACAGTAGCAGTGTGTCAGATCAGGGGCGACTGATCTGCATTGTCAAATATGTTGCCTGCTTCTTCATGACGAGTTTTGTTCCTGTTCATTTTGAGACAGTCAACATTGATCTAACATGAGAATTGGCTGTGGCGCTTGTGTGCCGCTTGCATTTTCTGCCGAAAGCTTGCCACATGAAACATATGGAATTTTTTGCTTTTGATCAAAAATTCTCATTCATTTATCTTTATTCCTGTGCTCTGTTATTTGGATCCTTTGCATATGTTAAGAAGCTGCAAGCTAACATTTCTATAAACGAGATTGTACCCGTTCACCCTTCCCCGACCCTCAGTGTTGTAGCATTGATGTGATGTGCCGTGATGCTTTATTGACGCTGTGTCTGTGTTGCAGGACACTGATGCCGATGTTAGTTCCCTGGTGGATGATGGATTGGGTCACAAGCTGATGGATCATGCATCGTCCATGCGAGCAACTACCCCGGATCTGAAATCAGATCGCCGTGAGATCAACCCTGAACGGGATAACTACAACGTGGATAAGATAACTGAATGCTGGAAATGCGGTGAAAAGTTCCCCTGTCGTAAGACACTGCTGCGGCACCTGAAGGAACATAGCATCGACTTGCCATACAAATGTTACCTGTGTGATGCGTCCTTTGATGCACGCCAGGAGTGCATCGAGCACAAGTTGCAGCAGCATCCAAGCGACTGGATTATCCTCAAGGACAAGAACAAGGTCACAAACATCAACGACTTTGTCATCATGATGGATAAAATCGTGGAGGAGTACATGGCAGCCAACTCAGGCAAAGCACCAGAGGGCGCCTCAGATGACCTAAAAGTGGAGGCCGACTACACTCAACGCAAGGTCTACTGTTCCCTTTGTCCCAAGCGTTTCTGGTCACTACAGGACCTGAGACGACACATGCGCTCCCACACAGGTAAACATTATGACACATGTATATATGCCTGAAAGCCAAAAAATGTGAAAATTTACACAAATAGAAATAAGTGAATTTACAGTATCTACATTTTACAGAATCTGAGAACTATCTTGTTCTTTTAACATGTGAAGTCCATGGCACTTAATTTTGAAGAAGAAGAAAAACTGGAAAAAGATCTTACAAGCACAAAACCCCTAACTGAACAAACGTTTAATTTCACTATTCGGTACATAGTTCCCATTAACCCTATGTTGAAATACTTTTTCATTGTGTTCTTATTTGTACAGTTTTGTGCCATCGTTGAAATAAGAAAACATAAAAGCAAGCAAAATTAAGTGAATGTACATTTAGCAAACATCAAACTTACATACTTGTTATCTTAACTTGGCCAACTCTGGAATCTCAGATCTCCAAATAAAAAAGGGAGATCACCCACCGTCTAGTTCAGACAGGTCACTTGATCTTCAAAATACGTACTGTCTGACAGTGCTGTGAATGTTCAATGAGTAGAACAGGGCTGTAGCCTTCATCGAAAAGTTGGTCTGGCCAAAATGTGCCAGGGGTGTGGGGGCCACACATTGCCTTGACCTGGGGCCAGGGGCGAGGGGTAGTGCCCCCGAAAGTTCCAGCATTTTGTGCCTTTTTATAGGCCGTAAATGGCCTCTGAAACACCCAGAAAATGTAGGGTTTAGTTCCTGAGATTTGTGCAGTTGTATAGATTTATTAAACATTTCCCTTTGCCAGACTTTAAAATAGCATTTGTAAATGTTTATAAAAACTCTTAAGTATAGACACTTGAGATCATGCCTTGGAAAGAGAGTATCCATCCTTGCCTGCAAAAAGTTTTGCTCAGAATGTTCCATTCAAAATTTAGTTTTCTCTGTCAAAGAGGTACAAAGGTTTAAGGTGGGACTGTAGGACTATGGGTTGTGAAAGTAAAGACGTTGTTTTTAGCTCAGTTGGTTCAACAGTTAGCTGAGCTTGTAGGATGTTCAGTCATCTGGTGTCCAGCTTCCATCAGTTCACAGTTCGCATTTTCAACTGCTCCAAAACTGTCAGCAAGATCCATTTCAAACTTGGTAACAATGAACCTGGGGTGGGTCTCTCTACCAGATTGTTCAAGTGGTTATGCTCCAGTGCTTTTTGGATTTTTTATGAATTTTTATCTAATTTTTTGGCATAATTAAAAAAAAAAAATCTCCAAAACTGCCTGTCCAGTTGCTTCAAAATTGCAGCAGGAGGACACTTTGGGGAGCCCCAGACTTTGATTTGTCCAACAGATGGCACCGATTCTTTTTCCATTTTTAACAATTTTTGTCGTCTTAATTGCTTTTTTTACTTCTGTCAAACTGCACATTTAATTCTCTTGACACTTTGTCGAAATGTACAGGGACTTGATCGTAACCAAGTTACACTGTCATTTTCTGATTTATAAAAAAGTATTGCGATTAGGACAAATTGTTCAGGGTATATGTACGTGTTAGCATTGTCACTGTATGGTAGGGATAGCAGCAAAGTCGGACATATTAGCGTATATCTTGGCAGGTCAGCTGAGTACAAGACAGTCGCAGTCTCCTACTTATTGGCCTTAGCTTTACTATACTTTTCAGTTGGTATGAAGTATGTTTTCCCAAAGACCTATCTGAGAGTCAATGGAGTGGTAAAATGATACAGTCAACTGCTTGTATTTAACTGAAGTGTAAAAATTAAAATGTGAAGCCACAATGACAAATCTCACATTTTTTGGCAGGCGAGCGACCATTTGAATGTGACATCTGCCAGAAGCGGTTCACTTTGAAGCACAGTATGATGCGCCACAGGAAAAAACACTCAGATGCAGGCTCCTGGAGTGCGAGTGATGACGAAGGTGGTAATGACATGGACGACCCAGAAACAAGACTGCCATCAATGGTTCCAGCCAAAAAACCCACTTCATTGCCAGCTGCCAGTTGGGAGACAGACCACCTTGTTAGTGTGCTTTAATTATTTCTTAACTTGAAAATTGTTGTTGCTTTTTAATATCAGTAATTAAGCAGGTGAAGTCAATGTTGTCATATTGGAGAATATTAACAGAATGAGACATTCATAACTGCCTTATTAAGATGCCACAATAGCAACACAGACCCTGGCTGGCATTTAACACTAATCAACACTGATGATGGTCCCCTAGGACTCACTTGTTAAAAATTGTTTTGTTTTCTTAAAAACAGAACAGGGAAAAAACAAGAGGAAGAAGGATAGCCTGTCATACAGTGTTGCCAACCTGGTGAATGTATATTTTCGGGAGATTATGAAATGACGAGTGGCATAAGCAGCGGAGCCCTCCTAGGGGGGTCCAGGGGCATGCTCCCCGGAAAAAAAAAATTCAAAAATAGACATCAAAATATGCATTTTTGTGGCATTTGAGGGTACTTGGATTCAAGTTTCAGTATGCCACGAGATGCACAGCAGCTTAATTTACCTTTAAAATGTCACTGTGAAAAGCATATTTGTTAAAAATTTACCATATTATGTTTTTAGAATGCCATTTGTGGCAATTTTCCTGAGATCCTTGGAGTAATTTGGGAGTTGGGAGGGTAGACAGCACATTCCTGAATATGCGGGAGACTCCCGGATAATTCGGTAGGGTTGGCAACACTGGTCATGTGGTGTACACTGTCATTGTTAAACTGATTCCAATTTATCCTAGAAGATTTGTGTATTGTATGCATAACACACACACACATTCAATTTATACAGGAAAAATAATTGAAATGAAAACGTGGGTCATGGCTTTTTTCCTTGCATGTTAAATTGGACAAAAACACTGTTGTAAGTCTCTCTTTTTTTTTTTTTTAGTAAATAACATCATACATTAACTGATTCTTGTGTGAAAACAGTTATCAACTTTTAAAGTTTTATATAATATGTGTTTTGCAGAAAAAGAGTGCATCAAAAAAGGAGAAGTCAAAACTAGCAGCATTGACTGCACTGGCACGTGACAACAGTGATGTTTCTGGGGCACTGTCCTCGGACTTGCTACATAACTTACTGGGAGTGGAATCAGACGAAATAGATCAGATGTTAGAATCAACGCCAGACTCTGCTGCCAAATTGCTTGGGGTCAAGTGATAAACAGGCATGACTTTTTCGAGGTGCTCTGCAGAGAGGCTTTGGGTTCAAACCCTTGAACTGTCAGAAAGGCAGACCACAGTAGCTGTCAAATACACTGGATTGGTTTCTGAAGGGCATTTGAAGGATATACTATACCATATTGCAGTATACAAGAGTAGGACTGGGGTCTGGATGACCAGTGTATAATTTACAAGTCTCCAGGAGTCAGCATCAGTGCACAGTTCGTCTCCAGGGGGCAGCATCAGTCTTAATCTCAAGGGGCATTGTGAGTGTGGACTTGGCCTGAGACTGACATCAGTGCATGCGTCTCAGTTGACTTTGTCATTACTGTGATTTTAAACTTCCTACAATGAAAATGTAAAAAATAATGCCAATTTATTGGCTCATATGTTGTGTAATCCTAATGTTTGCATCAATCTAATGGTAATCTTGTATTGTTGATATATTTGACCAGAAAAGTCTACTTAGACAGCCCAATTGTTGACAGAAGTCAACTCCGAGAGCTTCCCACATGGTGCCATTTGACTAGAAGGAATCTAAAGTATACAGTCCCAGGTCCAAACTCTTAATGACTACTACAGTCATGAATATACCTCATCTCTGACAAACCAACTTCATTTGTACATGGTTCGTAAGCAGCTTAAATGATCACAATAAAAGTTTTATGTTTTGTCTGAATTAAAGCATTCCAAGAGCAGTCAGTCAGAGTTGCAAGAGCAGTTGTATATTTCCACAGTTGGCAGGTGGTCAACCCAGTAAGTTTGTCGGGAGACCACTTTAAGAGCACCTCGTGTAGGATGTGTGTTGGAGATGGCGCTACTGGTAACTTGGGCGTGATATCTGGCTCCTTATAAGTGAAGCCACCTGGTGGGTAAATCCATCCTCACTGATTGTTTAGTGGTTGTCCACCAGAAGTGGTGTCACATGTAATTAAGTTCAACAGAAAGCAGTGTCCCAGGACAAAATTACGTCCTCAGACGTCCCCTATTGTGCCTTATGTTTGTCTCCAATTTGCTATACTGCGGACCACTTGTTGGAACATTCCAGCACCCAGCAGATGACTCTGGGTTTGACATTGCTGTAACACATTTCCATTTCCATTGAGATTCCCAGCAGACTTTATGAAGGGCTTCCACAAAAAACCGTGCTCAAATGTTCAGCAATTTTCTCATGACATTCCAGTGGCCCATTAAGCAACACATTTCCATTTTTCATGTGTTCAGATGTGGCTTCTTTTTTTTTTTTTTGTAAATAATTCCTGACACATTTTATGGTCATGAATAGCATACCTAGATGCACATGAAAAGTATTACATCCATGATAAAGTTTGTTTGCTCACAGTTCCAATATATGAAATTCAAGAAATATGTTTTACCCCGTCCGCCTTTTTGGCTGATGGGTTATTGTTGTTGACATCATGCTTGTGTCCGTCTCTCCAGCATTACCCTCGCGAATGAAGTAACTTGAACAAATTGAGCTACTATCATGAAACTTGTACTGTAAAAGCATTTCCCTAGAAGCTTGGCAAAATTCGACATTCAGCGACCTTGACCTATTGTCAAGGTTTCCAGGGCTCGCCATAGTTTTTCTGGCCGACAGGGTCTTTAAATTGTTGCAACCATTATTTTTATATTTTGGCATTGTCTGTATATTATGCATGCTTAATTATTTGTTATGCTGCGTGTGTATCTTTAAAAGATGACTTATGTAGAGGTGAAACTTCACAGGAGCAACAAGGCGGTAAATCTTCCATTGTATCATAATTACTTTAAAGCCGTGAAATACTGAGCATTGGCTGCTTCATATAGAAGGCAGTGTTGTAGTAAATTACTTTTTATTGTGCCTTCCAAGATTATATTAACATATGGGCATTGACTTCATAGAGAACATTTTTTGGAAGCAAAATACTGGAAAGAATTAAATGATACTGGACAAACTGTATTAGTAGGGTGTGTAAGTAGGGGGACAGACATTATGATTGAGGGCCTTGTAAACTAATGACAAAATATAACCTTTGAGGATGACAATACATTGTTGAGAACCTTTTGAGTGACGGGGCATTATTGCCTAAGACTTTCATCAGTAAGCAGTCCCCCTGGAAAAGAAGTCTTCATTAGTGAGTGCAACCATGTCCTTGTGTGTGTGTGTGTGTGCGTGCGTGCGTGCGTGCGTGCGTGCGTACATACATACATATATGTATGCATACAGTGTTCCCTCACTATGATGTTCATGATGGGATTGCTGAAGTGAATGGTGTTATAGTTAACCCTTTCCCCCTTAAACCGGCCAAAACCGGCGGGTGGTCAAATGTCATCTACTTCAACGTTTTCAACTAATTTCAACAGTAATGAAAAACAGCTTGACTGAGAATTGCAGATGAGACCTATCAAGATCATGTGCCCCAGGTCAACAGCTTTCCTTGGCATGGGTTGGGCAATTAGTGCCCAACCCATGCCAAGGAAAGCTGTTGACTCAGTATCAATTCAAGGTGGAAAGGGTTAAATTGCCTTATAATTGGAAGTCATTTGACAGAGAAAAAATAAGATATTAAGAAAAGTGCTTCATTGGAAGCTATTATACCATGTGATATCAGAATCCACCTTGTAATGAGGGGAGCACTGTGTCTGTATGTGTGTGTGTGTGTGTGTGTGTGTGTGTGTGTGTGTGTGTATATATACACACACACAGCACATGGCAGATAAGACGTCCATGCAGGTTAATAAACAAGGTATGGATGCAGACTGGTCATGCCTGCAGGTGCACAAATGGGGAGGACGGTGGGTCACATATTTCAAATAGGTTGAGATTAGCTTATGTAAAATCAGTGTATTGAGCTAATTGTATGCTTCAGGTTTCAGGTAAATGATAACCTTGACCAATCTGCCATGATCTTGTGGGTAACTTTCACATTATTGTAGACTGTTGAAGAACAGTTCACTTGCATCTCATAAGTACTCTTCAAGAAGTTTGATGGCTGTCAAAAGTTGTGTCATAATTATTTATCTTTTATTTATGCATATTTCTATATTTAGTCAGAAGTGTGTGGTCTCAAATTGGACCTGTTGATCTGCTTAGTAGTATAAAACTTGATTACCATTGACAGGTATAGAGCGGTAATTGATTCTACCTCACCTGGTCTTGTGAAGCAGAGTAATTGTAGCAGGAATTTTGATTTGATTTATACCGAAAATAACAGATAATGATGTCCTTGTGTCACAAAACATTTGGCAGGAAGACAAGGTCCTGTCCTGAGTATTGTGACCTTAATTGAGGAGTGACGTGTTAATAACACAGTGTATCTACCACTGTGTACGCTGCTCCCACAGACCTCTATTTATATTTATACTGACAGTGCATCATTTCATTTTACATGTTATCAAGGACACTAAACAAGGGGTCTAGATTGTATTTATGCAAATGATATGTTGTAATTGAAACAATGTATCAGTAAGACAGTATGTTGTATATTATATCAACTGGACAATTAGTTATGCTATTGAGGACAGCACATTGTATCTATAGGTAAAACACAGCTAATAGTTGATCGAGTCGGGTTCCATCAGTCAGTCTGTGATTAAGTCATATCAAGGTCATGTGATCGCTAAGTCACAATAAATTATACAGTATATAGAAAACCAAGAGATTTTAAACATTACTTGATTACATTTAGTGGATATTTGTCACGTTAAGGGAGCAGTCATTATGAGCTTGTCTTGTTTAATTACATTGCCTCTTTACAATGGAAGCTTAGGTTGGTTTAATTTTTGTGCAAACATTCCACTGATCAGCATGTACATACTTGGCAAGAAATATTATGCTGCATTTTCTGACAGGTCTGTGTTACTGTTATGCTTGATTTCCACACGTAAATTCATTTGGAGGTCATTTTCATAATCCATTGGTTGTGTTTGAATGTATTTATGGTGTATACAGTACATGTATGTAAATGTTGAACTGAATTGCACAGTGGCTAGGTATATATATTGTGTGTTGATGTATTTATTGCAGACCATGCCTTGTCACTGGCATGTTGTCTCAAGTCCACAAGATTTTGTGTATATATAATATTGAAGTGAGAATTGCCAGTGCTGATGTTTGTATACCTTCTACCAGTTTTCCCGAGGCCAACATTTTTATCAATAGGGCAAAAAGAGGGGCACAGAAGGGGGTAAAGGGGTTTTTGGTACTGGCACACAGGGCATTTTTTATTGACTATACTCTGGGAGCCTCTGATATATTTTCTGTATTTGGTACCAGCCATTAATTCTGTATTTTATTAATTTTCATGCCATGTAATAGGGCAAAATTATTAGCTGTACCAGGGTACTAGGACCCCAGTCCCCCTCCCCCCCCCTTTTTTTTTTTGGTAAACAGTAAGGTACAAAAGTAAAAAAAGTCTCAACATTATATAGGGACTACATGTATCACTGAGACACTACTACTGCAGCATGTGCCTTTTGTGTATTAATGTACAAGATAACTTGTGTAACTTTACCAGGTGATTGGGGAGAATGAAATAATTGGAAGAACAATTGTTCATCAGTATGGCTGCACAGATTTTCAAATTTTCATCAAAGTTTAGGGCAGTGTGTTTTTGATATTAGCTACATCGCAAGAGTGATGGTACTTTACAGTATGTATATCATGCAAGTGACTAGAAGGGCACTATATATGAGGATAATTGTCAGTGCATATGTACATATATTTTCATTTCATATCTTCCAGTTAATGCCAAATTTAACTTGGATTTTTGTGGATCCCAGGCATGGGTAACTAATAAAGAAATGTGTTGAAATGGAATTTTAAGTGATTTCTGATTAAGCCACATGGTGACCACCCAGACATGGTAAAACACTATTTTTTTTCATATTTTTTTATTTGTAACGGATAGGAGTCATCCAAATGTGTTGTTATGTATATATACCAATGGTAGTGTATTTTTATATGAATTGATCAGGCAGCTGAAACAAAATCATAAAACGTTCCAGATTTTTTGCTATAATGCTTATTGCAGGTACAAAGACAAATGATTGCAGTGCTCCACAAGACCACTACTCCAAAATGATACTTAGATATGGACTTCTGTGCATAGCATGCAGAATGAAGAAGAAACTGCTCATTTAAGTGGATTGTATATATATTTCTTGCAGGTGCTTTTATCAACTGCTTGGTAACACGTTTGAGAGGTAAAAGGAAGTACTGTAATCAACTTTAGAGAAGCTGCTGCCAAGATAGTGCATTTTTGGTCTGGTATGAATATTGTGTAAGCTTTTCTTGCAAAATTTGTGGAGAAAACCACTGCTGCAAGCACAGCCAAGTAGGTCAGGTATAGTGCATGTGTCTGCAACACTGTGGCAAGGGAGCTGGAAAGTGACAGTTTAATATCCATGGGGAAAAGCATCTTACTACAAATCTAGAATTGAATTGCTTAGGTAGCTCAAGTTTTAATAGCATATTTAACTTGTTTCACAGAATACAATTTACTATTAACTTGTTGGAGTCGCTTATTTATTAATGATGTCTTTAATTTTGCTGTTTCACAAAGAAAACTCTTTAATTCTTTTGACTGTGTTGTAGTTCCAGAGATAACAGTTTGTTACTTCGTTTCCATTAATATTTAGAAGGGTGAAGATTGGAAAGAGTATAATGTGTCAGCCTATGTGGTATCCACACTAGAATGAAATACAAGTCTTCCTGTTATTTTGTAAGACAGAAACTGCTGCCATGTTTACCGTAACATTCCACAGGCCGGTGCTTGAATCCACTGGGGTAAAGGGGCTTCTGGACGTATTAACGCCCCAGCCATAGAATGTACTTGAGCCAAAGGATTTGGCCATCCAACATATCAATGCATTGAATCCTAGGTAGTGGTTGGTTGATTGGTTAACTTTGATTTGAATTATTTGTACATAACCTTCATGTTGTCATCCTAGCTTGCACTGTAGTCATCCAATACTGTATCACCGGACCACACCTAGACTTGACACTGCTTCTAGCAAATTCTAGTTCTCTTGCCTGAATACAAGAAAACCCTGAGAACATATCGTTATTTTGTAGTCAGTAAAAGTCCAGAAATCTATTTATTAAGGTCATTGGACAGTATGCACACAGCTCTGTGTGTCCATTTACATTGTGAGTTAGATTTCAACAAATGTCCTACTGCTGTTACAAGGATACAAGACCACTTTGATACAGCGCCACCTGACAGGGCTCTGTGCTTTATGCTGAAATTCTGTCAGTTGCAAGTGTGATATTTGAGTATGTCATTGTTGGTCTGTAATCTTTATGTTTATGCCAATATTGAAAATATATATATAAAAAAAAAATAAAAATAAACAAAAGTTACCATTGTCTGTTTCCTATTTATTTCGTATGAAGTTCTTATGTTTCCATGTGTCACTGTGTGCACTTTGTTTTCATATATCACCATGTATATGTTGCTTTCATGTGTCACAATGTATACTTTGTTTCCGTTTGTTGCAGTTGCACTGTCATGTACATTCTTGCACATTTCTTAAAAGTTTATCTTTTTTCCATATGTTAAATTGAGATCGTGTGGAGGTAATTTGTTTTCACCTAACTTATCGGGAATGCATATAATTAGATGATTTTCTCTTCTAGTTTTGCAACACAGTGGCCCAACTTAAGAAACCAGTCCAGTGAAAGTATGTTGCCTTGAAACCACCTTTTCAAAATACTTTGCTTCATATTTTTTAATACCATTTGTACCTTCTACAAGGGACCACAATTTTGTCACTGGGAGGGGTGATCTTTCAAGATGGGGTTTGCTGCACACATGCAGGGATAAAAATGTAACAATAGGATTCTTAATTTAATCAATTATCATGTCATTAGGATGATATTTAACCTTAACCCTAAATCATGCCTTTTTCCACTGAAAATGCTGTTGTAGAAGTTTGTCGCAAATTCTTGCTTTTTTAATTGTGGCTGTACAGTGCCACCTACTGGACAGGGCCACTTTAGTCACAGAATGGCTGCATGCACACAGTACCAAGGTCAAGTCCCATGTTTAACTGGCAATTTTGGATCACCTGCATTTGCCTGTTTACACTTCATATTAATCATTTGTAACAATCAAGATACCACTGCTTGGTGAATATGTTTGTCAGTTCCTTGACAAAAGGTGTGTGTGTGTGAGGCGTGCAGACAGCTGGACACTCGGACTGCAATAGATCTCCATGGATACATCAAATCACGCTGGTACATGTAGCATCTTGACACTGGGCTTTTGCTCCGGAAATCCTCGCAGTAAAGGTGGCCGCGGTTCAATACTGTTTCCCGGTTAGCAGAAAGTATTTTAAATATATTTTAGACAAATTTGTATTTTTCATTTGCAACATTGATATCTCTTAAAGACTGGTCTATGTTTTATGTAATTTTATTATAATTTATTTATATATATGTATATTATGTTTATTTATAATCAGTTTGACCCAAAGGACTCGACTGGAAATAAGTCGCCACACTCCTAGCACCATAATATTGATATTACTGAAAATCCTATCTCATCTAGCCTGTATATGTATTTGCTGAATAAAACTGAACTGCCCAGCAGTGGGTCCACAGCAACTTCTCTCAACATATGCGGGCAAACATCAGTAACCCAATGGACAGCCTTGTCCAGCCTGTCCGAGTGTGTGTACATTGGAGTCCACTGCATGAGTGTCTGCTTACAGACCTATAGCTTCCGTTTTCTGTGCCCTACTGCAAATATAGAGATAATCAGGGACTGCTCTGACCATGAGCCAATTAGCCAAATGCTATTTTTTAGATTGGGCACGAGAACGATGAAAATGGCTTAAATACTTTAACATGAATTATTAAAGGGCCAAGACCAAATTTTTGTAAATTATGCCTCAATTTCCGATTTTGGCTTCAGATTTCTCAAGTCGAGATGTGTCCCAGCAGGGTACAAACCTTGCTCTGCTTTGGAAACAAATATAGCATCAGGATGTTTTATATTGAATAGTGGCTGGAATACCATACAAACAAACCGATTGGTCTTGAGCTGACATGGGAGGCAACGTCATTTAGAGTACCATATCCACTTAATAATGTTAGAATATGATGACGTGAGGGTGGGAATGCAAATGACAAACATCTCTTGGTCAATAAACATACATACATTGTGGCCTAATATAGGTCTGTGGTGAAATCGTGCAAACACAAGGGTAAACAGTACCTGTCTTTATTTTTCACTTTATTATTCATACAAAATATAACAACAGAAAACAACCATAAAGTACTACAATGTGAAAAGTATACTCGAATATAATGTATGGCAGCAAGTCATTGTCCGTACAACAGTGGTACCCAAGTGCAGACTTTCCTTCCTGTGTAACAAGTTTGTCCAATATATTTATCCATTTTATTCAGATTTAAGAGGCAAGCCTACTTCATGTGCCCATACATTTTACATGCAAATATTTCTCGGTATAATGGCCTGAAAACTAAATAGTGGGTTTGGGGAGAGCACGTCAAAAATAAGGCACAATTTACGGTGTGCCACTTCATCGATCATTTGAAGGTCGGCTTCATAGCTACCTGAAACTTTAAAAATATTTTGATTTATTTTCCATACGAAACTTAATTTCTGCCTGCATCATTAATAATTCACATATGTTGATAGCTTTAATTTCATAAAACCACACGATGTTCTTCAAGAAACGATCTTAAAACAATAGCGGCTGTTTCTATTTGGAACTGTAGCCTGTCGGGATGCCAGTGTTTGTCGGCGGGTATGAAGGGGAACTGTAGCCTGTCGGGATGCCAGTGTTTGTCGGCGGGTATGCCGAGGGAGGCGCCCCTTGAGACAGCTGGTCCGTGACTGGGTAGGGTGGGTATGCTCCGCCAGCAATTGTGGTGGTGGTCATCACCTTAAAAAAAAAATATATATATATAAAGTGAAACCTGACTTAAACCACGCCGAAGAAAGACCAAATTGTGGGCTCTCAAAACTGGTGGTCTTTTATAAAAGGTGTAAATAAGATGAAAATGATGAGCAAAGTATCCTGAAAAAGTCTTTGAAGACAGGTGGTCTGGCATTGGAGTGGTCTCTCCAGACAAGTTTCAGTGTACCCGCATGCTCACTCTCCCCCAAATGTGAGCTGTAAATTAATAATATATATATATATATATATATATATATATATATATATATATATATATATATATATATACTGGCAATATTGATAACTTCATGAGCCCCGCTATCTGTGTTTGTTCTGGTGGCGTCTATTCTTCCGTTTGTTTTTCTCCACCACGCTGCTTATCAAGTCCCCTTGGACTTGATGAACGGTGGTTCATTGGAGCTGTGCTGTCAAGTCAGTCCTGTGCTTTCGTCTTTTCTCCACAAGAGGGATTAATATAGGGCTTTGCTCTTCTTCCCAATTTTTTTCTTTTGGAAATAAAATACGTTTAAACCAAATGTGAGCTGCATGTATCCCTGCCTGCCACCGGTTCACCCTCAATCACCTGACTGGAGGTAAACAGAATGGTTAATCTATGTCAGTTCTATCTGCCTATGTCCTTCATGCCTGAAATGAATACTGTTGGAATGGAGACAGCACATTCAGTATTTCATTTCAGCTCTGGCTGTAGTCATGCACTCATGGTGTCACAGGGGCTTTTATGTTGATCATACGATAAAACGTTGCCTGCAGGACTGTAGGCCTATTTGTAGCGGTGATTATCGCAGTCCCCAGACCCTGGCGTCACATGTTAAGCTACTCACTTGATGATGGGATATATCATCATCATCATCATCATCATCATCATCATCATCATCATCATCATCATCATCATCATATATTTATTCTGTGTTTGTGTGTGGCACCATTCAGCCCCTAAACATTTCTGTATAGGCGTGGGCGGTGTTAGTGCCTGAATTGTTTTTCCAAGAGTCTAACGGGTGTTTTGTCAAGAACTCCATGACAGGTATGGGATACATTCAGTGCTCAGAGGCTGACAACATGATAAAATATGCAGTCACTGGAATGTAAGTGGGCTTGGTTTCCACCAAACTTGTTCACCAATGGTGATGGTGTCATCTTCTCATTTTTAACAAATTATTAAACTTCAGAAAAATCGGTAGGGAGATGTTCATATCAACAAGATTCAAGATTCAAGATTCAAGATTCAAAACAGTTTATTAGACATATGGTTACAGTTTGTACATGTTATTACTGACAAAACATAAAATTACAGTTTAACAGTAAGTACATAACAGATAGTGATAAAATTATATGTCAGGATGACTCCAATTAAGGATTTATGCAATCCGCTATCATTGGGGCCACCTAATATTATTCAAACTGAAAGTACACCACATCTAAAAATGTCAAGACTCAAAGTTAAAATTAGTGAGTAATACCTTTTGTAGATTAAACATGGTCAAAAATCTAATTAATCAGTTGTTGCATACGTAACAATTTCGAATGACACAGATTGCAGAGTACTGATTACAGAAGTACGAATTTATGTATTTAGAGAAACCATCATATGAGTGCGTGTGAATTTTATTTTTGATACAGGGTGGCGTTTTGTTAAGTAAATCTGGGACATAGTATCGAATACGATTTTTAGTAGAGTTTCTAGCTGGAATTGCTTGACGAGGAACATCACGGAATCTGGTGGGGTAAGGATGTACAACAGGCTGAGTGGTGAAGATATTTGTAAAGTATTGCGGCAACTCGGAGTTGCAATATCTGAAATAGAATTTCAGAGCTCTGGCTTGCATGATATCGTTAATCTTTAATATATTTAGTTCTTTAAATAAAGGCTCGGTGTGAGCTAGGAAATTGGCAGAACATATGAGACGAATGGCTCGTTTTTGAAGCAAAAAGATGCGATCAGATGAAAAGCCCCAAGCAAGTAAACAGTAGTTGATGTGAGGTAAGAAGAGGGAATTATAGATTTGCATCAGTTGCTGACGGGGAAGAAAAGTGTGAAGTCTACTTAATATGCCAGTGATTTTTGACAGTTTAGTTGAAATTTTAGAGATATGACTGTTCCAATTGAGATTCTCATTAATTGTTAATCCTAAAAATTCAAATACGGTTGTTCTCCCTATAGGGGTGTTTGCGATTTGGAGATTTATCTCAAAGTTTAATTTTCGCTGGGGGAAATGAAAAATCATAAATTTTGTCTTAGAAACGTTTAAAGATAATTTGTTTGCAGAGAGCCAGTCATGTACTTTTTTCAGTTCATGGTTCATGGTATCAGAGATACTGTTGAGATTATCTTTATCATCGGTGTTAAAGACACATAGAGAGTTTATTAAAGTGGTGTCGTCCGCGTAAAGTATGGATTCGAATTTAGGGGAAGCCAAACATAAGTCATTAACGTAGATAATGAATAAAAGTGGTCCAAGAATTGAGCCTTGAGGTACGCCGGTATGAATGGGTAATGTTTTGGAACAGATTTCATCAAACTGAACATATTGCGATCTGTCACTTAAATAACTTTTAAACCATTGCAATGCCGTACCATTGACCCCGTAGTAATTCAATTTGTGGAAAAGAATGTTGTGATCTAGCGTGTCAAACGCTTTTGATAAATCGAGGAAAACGCTCACAGGTATTTCACCACAGTCAAGTAAATTAAATATTCCGTCTATAAATTCCAGAGCAGCAGTCTCAGTGGAATGTAGTTTTTTAAAACCATGCTGACTTCTGTAAAACAGATCGTGAGAAGTGAAATATGAATAAAGCTGCTGATAGACAGTCTTTTCTATGATTTTAGAGAACGCGGGAAGGAGAGATATTGGTCTATAATTATTAAGTAGGGATTTGTCGTCTTTTTTAAAGACAGGCAGGACTTTAGCGATCTTAAGTTTACCTGGGAATATTCCAGTGTTGAGTGACTGATTCACGATCAAAGCAAAGGAATCGGAAATAATACCATTTATACTCTTGAGTAATTTCATGGAGAGATTGTCGTGCCCAGCGCTTGACTTGGATTTGAAGTTATTAATAATCGTTGAGATATCTTCGGCAGATACATTAGAAAAAGAAAAATTTGCAACGAACTGTTGAGTGAGATAGGTAGAGAAATGTGGTAGGCTGACAGAGTTGATTTTGGCAGCTAATGTGGGGCCAATATTTGTGAAGAAAGTATTGAAACGCTCAGCGATTTCAACTTTACTAGTAATTTTTGTGTTATCAACTTTAAAGAGGAGGGGGAAATCTCTTTTGTTTTTCTTTAAATTAAGAGTCGATCGGATTACATCCCATGTTTTCTTTGTGTCGCTTTTAAAGCGGGTAAACTGACCATGGTAGAAATTTTGCTTCAGTTCTCTGATGTTTTTATCAAGAATTTTGTTATATGCTTTGAGGTTCAATTTAAGATTAATATATTCTACGGTATCTTGATTAGTGCATTTTAGTTGTTTATACAGGGTATCGCGATATTTAATTGATCTAAGTACACCGTTAGTCATCCATGGCGAACGTTTGTGCTTATGTTTGTTAAATTTGACAGTTTTAGTTGGCAGATGTTTCGTCTTAGCAGTACATATGATATTTTCTAATATATCGTAATTTAAATTTGGGTTTTGATTGAGGTCAAGGTTAAGTTTTCCCATGATATGGGTGTTGCTTAGTTCCTGTATGAAATTTTGTACTGATAGTTCGTCTTTGGTCTGAATACTGATGAATTTTGGCGGACCATGAAGATCCAATTTTTGGTCTAAGCATGTGAAATATGGTAGATGGTCGGATAAGTTAGTAAAAACTATGCCAGATAAACACGTCTTTTTACAGTGGGAGAGATTACAAAAAATGTTATCTATCAGAGTTGCTCTCCGCTCCGAAAATCTTGTAGGTAAGGTTAAATTTGGCACATATCCGTTATTTAGTATAACGTCTAGGAATTCCGAATATTTATTTCTTGTGTGAATTTTTAATAAATCTATATTAAAGTCGCCTAAAATCATTTTATCGGAACGCTCATGTGATAGAGCTTCAAGAATAGGAGCCAAGTCGTTAATAAATTGTTGAATATCATCATTTCTATCACGCGGCGGTCTATAAATGTTACACAAGGTAATCTTTTGTTTGAGTTCGTCTCCGAAAATGTCGATAAATTGACCTTCCCAGTTTGTCGTTGAGGAATAAAAGTCTCGGGTATTGTATTGAAAGTTCTTATGTAGGTATATTAATAGGCCTCCGTGTGAACTACATGTAGCTTTCAGCGAAATAGAAGTGTAATTTTCGAGTTCAAACATAGATACGTCGGGGTTATCGCCTTCTAGCCAGGTTTCCTGAAGACAAATTGCACTAAATACAACATTAGTTATAGCTAACTCGTCAATTAGACTTTTTAGTTTTGTCAAATTTGGCACTGGGACATTGTATATTAATACCTAGTACAGAGAAATGTTCATTAAATGATTTAAGATAATCTGCCACATTCGTTAGGTCAACATATGGTGATTCAGATACTATTGAAATTGCATTATCAAGATCTTCAGGGTTTTGTAACAATTCGTTCAGATTGTTCCTATTCACGCCACCAAAGTTTTTTAAAATGTCACTGACTGATGAACTTACGACCGTAATATAGCAGGTGTGTCAAATAAGTCGATTATACGAAGCAAGGTACTCATATGATGGTATACGAAAGAGATGTAAGGTTTGAGTTCATAAACATCAAAAAGTAACTGAAATGAATCGGTGAAGTTGTCACAATGAAACTGTGAGCAATCAGAATTATGTAAAAGTACAAACAAAAAAGGTGCAGTATGTACAAAGGTACACATTTCACACTGGGTGGTTGGAAAGCAAAAAACCACATCACTATATATATATATATATATATATATATATATATATATACACATATACATATATATATATATACACATACATATATATATACACACACATACATATATATATATACATACACATACACATATATATACATACATATATATGTAATTATCTCATAGACTTGAGACCAAAAAGACTTCATCACTAGATATGTATAGATATGTATATGTAACAATCTCACAGACTTGAGAACTTAGAGGTAGCGGGTAAGGTAGCATTAATGCACGGCCAGTCTGGCGTTGAGTGTCGCGGCATGGCCACATAAACAATCTGCATATCTGGAATGTTTCATGTATTAAATACGTATTCACCCCTTAGCAGCTATGTCAATATATTAAACAAAAAGTGTCCTTAAAGCGATGAGTTTTTATATCAAGCGATAGTAACTTGCTTGCGATTCATACATCGGAGTCATATAAAACAAAGGATCATCAATATTTTCAACAAAAGTTGAACCCAGGGAGCTGCATGCACCCGGGGTGAAAGATAAATGTTGTCATGTTTCCCATGTATTGAGCATGAGTTAACCCCATGCCGGTATATACAGCACGTATAATATCTAACACAGGTTCAGGTGCATAACTCAAGGATAAAGGGTACTTCAAGGAATATGTATCAATTCTTAAAGTAAAACTTTTTTTTTTTTTTTTTTTACTCATGTGCACACAGTGATACCTGTAAGTGCCATATTACAACAAGGACCCCACAACTGTTGGCTCCTTGATTACAATTAATGTACGTCCCTATCACATCAAGCAGATATATCTCACATATACATAATGACACATACAAGAATGAAATAATTTGAGATGGGTCATATAATGTTATAACAGATATGTCACTCATAAATAAGTAATGGTACATATTAAGAAGTATATTTAAGAGTTCATGATTACACTAATTGATCCCGACATGAAGTTATTTACGCTTAGTACGTCCATTGAACATTGCTACGTACTTCCGGGGCCATGGAAAAAAAGTGTAATATTGATGCCGGTCTTGAACCCGTCGTCCCGGTAGTCAAAAACTTAAGAGGTAAGAAGCCAAGTTTGTGCATAATATTATAGAGCAACGAGCAGAAAAGATTGGGCATGTAGCATCAAGTAGATGTAAATTACGAAATATATTCTTACTTGTGGAACTGTAAGAGGTATAAACATGGTAAGAACCAATGCGTAGATGCTGTTATCCCTGAAAGTATTATCATAAGTACCTGTTTGGGCGGTATAACACAATCCGTATATTATCAACTTTGCAAGATATGTAATGTCTGGCTCATGAGTAACCACTGTAACAAATATCACCGTGCTCTATTTGTAAGTTGGTTAATATTCAAGGTAAATTTAAGGCTATACAGGCGACATATAAACAGAAGAAGTCCATGGACATACGTCGTAGTTAATGTGCACTATACAACTATGAGTTTTCACTGTGACATCCAGCTTGGTTAAATCAATCGGTAGTTTCTCAAAAATCAGAGTAGCTATAACGTCAATAAGGAAAATGTACAGAGTTGTACGTCGCAGTTACCGTGCTATTGCACGTCCTGGTTCTGGCCAAAAAATGATTGAATATGAGTGGACCACAGTTTGCGCATGGACACAGCATGAACTAGGTTGTAGTCGGTATTATTACAAACGATAAGGAGGCAGGTATATCAACCCATCGCTATTTTGGGTTGTAAGTGAAGCTTAACAGACCAATTATAATAATGATAACATTTAACTTTCATTTTAATATTAAGTGTATTTGTTCGTCACGCCACTGAGGTATCTGATGCTTTTAGTCCAGCTGGTAAGATTATATTAATGTGAAATAATTGAGAAAAATTGACAAAGTGACGAACCTAATACTAAGTAATAGGGGCGACATGTTTGAGAAGGCTGCAACCCAAAATGCCATAAAGACTTTCCGGACAAAAGATGTTTTGTTCGGATGTCAAACACATTGTGGCGGGTAACACCATCGTGTTAAAGTACAAATTGAGTGAGAACAACCATGGTAAAAATATACATGTATTTGAAGGGTTACTGAAAAACTTATGATAAATTCTACTTACTTGTAGAACATGAAAAAGAGTTTGTTCACACTATGTCGTAAAAGTCATTTATTAGACGTTGTCACTTTAGTGTCCATTTCAAGAAAGCGCTCAGCTATGGTTTCTTTTGCAGTTTTCGGGTATATCGGGTTACGTCCAGGTATTTGTAGTTGCAGGTACGGATATGACTTGAGATATTTGATGCGGGATTTTTGCTTTATGTCGGGTGGCAATGCTCTTCTTACTGTCATGAGTTCGTTTTTGAGTGGTCGGATTACGGGCGGTAGGTCAGGCGTCAATGATACCTTACTGTCATGATGTCTCAGGTTTCTTGCCCCGCTCAGCCATTTGTTCCTGTCCTCCAGATCAACAAAAGACACATATATTGCTGCGTCACTTTGCTGGTTTAGCCTATGACAGGCGGTCATCCGCATCTCAGCAGCATCTTCAACCAATAAGTGATTTTGTGCAAACTCTACACACGCTTGTTTTGTTTCAGCTACTTTTTCTCCTGCCGGTCCCTTTACCCCAGAGATGATCAAGGACCACTTGCGGTCATGTACATCTTTGTCTAACAATTTTAGAGTTAGTTCTGTCGATAAATCAGACATTTTCTCCGACACTTTGGGTAGAACAACGTTTGTCGCTGTATCGATCCTGTTGCTACAATCTTGGATGTCTGTTTCCATTTTTTTGAAGTTTTCGTTTAAGGTGCCAAGCTACGAAATAGCATTGTTTACTTTGGCTGCAATCCCGTCAAGGCTAGACTGCAGTTCTCCACGCAGTTCTTCACGCATAATAGCGCGTTCTGATTGAAGTTCTTCACGTATAATTACGCGAATTGCAGCCAAGAGATTGGCATCCACCTCAGCATCAGTGGTACTACGAGTGGTACGACGTGATTTGTCTTTTTTAGCATCCTCCATGTCTGTACTATCCGAATAGTCCCAGAATATGACACCAATGTATGTTTGTCTTCATTCAAACACAATGCAACCGCGGCCAGTACAAACTGTGAAAAATATTACGTCCTATGCCCATGGACGTACCAGTTCAAAATGCATGGCCAAGCAATGCATTTGACGTAGTGTTAATTTTCAGGTCCCGCTAAGATCCTTCCAAATTCGTTTCTTGACATGGATTTTGCTTTCCATACAGTCTAGATGTTGAACACCATCATGTCAACAACAGTGATGACGATGATGATGATGATGATGATGATGATGATGATGATGAAGATGATGATGATGATGATGATGATGATGATGATGATGATGATGATGATGATGATGATGATCTTAAACAAAGGTAACCTTGATATCATTCTGAAATTCACAGGACCACTTCAGTCTGTGTATGTAAGGTAAGCTGAGCACATGACTGTCACAGTGGGATTTACGTGTTTGGCAGAGCCTTTATTTCATGCCGGCATAACACCAGGCTACTCTGGCACGTCCCTTAGCGGTTGAGCATTTTGACTGGTCATTCATCTCAAAGTTCATGAATTTCTGTGCTTTTGAGGGGGGAGGGGTGAGGGTATGACGTACCTCGACCCTGTCCTTGCTGCCTGCTACACATGCATTTGGGTGCGGCTTCCCCGCCACGCTCTGATCGATCAAAAGAAATTGTGCTTGGCAGCTCCTTGCTAAATTGGCACGATAGGATACAAAGACAGATTCAACGCAGAACAATCGAGCCAGAGATGTGATCATGCTCCCAAATTCACATTTTGTGTTCATATTTCAGAAAATGTGAATGTTGCAAATGGAAGTTTAATTTTTCTAGCATATCATACACAAATAGCCTATCGCAAAAAGGTAAATTTTTAACCTCATAAAGTATCGTAGGGCTGATATGTTTAATCAATAAATAAGCTCACGGGGATTAATTTGCAAAGCAAATGTTTTCTGCATCAAGTCCATTCTAAGAACTTCCAGAAACTATTATGAAAGAACCATTTTCTTTTCAAAACAGTAAAATATTCCTACTTCCAACCGTAATATATATTCTTAAGTCGAGCAATCGGAGAGAAGTCCTCCATGTGGAATGGAGCCAATGGTAATTTTCTGAATATATATACATACATATATATATATATATATATATATATATATATATATATATATATATATATATATATATATATATATATATATATATATATATATATATATATATATATATATATATATATTTATGTATATGTGTGTGTGTGTGTGTGTGTGTGTGTGTGTGTGTGTGTAAGGTCTATTCACTGTTAACATATCCCTATGGATGCATTTACTGTAAATAGCCCCACCTCGAGAATGTGAAATTTCAAATAAATTGAGCTAACTCTGACGAGGGTAAAATTTACACAAACGTAAGCTAAACTGGTTCAAAATGGCTCATGTCTCACGCTGAGTCTGTTTTTGCATTTCAGTCCTTCTTTGGTACCATCTGTATAAGTTGTCATATAAAATGGACCTTCTATCAGTATCAGATAGTAGTGTTAAAATACGAAAATATCCCTGCAAACTTGAAAACTGGAACACGCGTCTGCAATGAGGATAGAAAAATGCTACTCTGTCTTTCCAATGCAGAAACAGACCTAATGACATGTACACGTACCGTATTGTCCTGTAAAATATGTTTAAACCAAATAGGCCTAAATTGACGTGGTGGGTTACTTGACGTTGACTTGGCTTACCTGGGGTACCTGGACAGTACCGCGTTTTGTCTGGTCACGGCAACATGCTGAGCATGCGCAACAAGCGCAACAACAACAACAGATGATGGCCAGCAGGGGCACCAATACAACGACAACAACGGCCACGATGACACCAATGAGAACGGCACGAGACAGGCCTGTCAACAACAAACATCGTCTTTAATCTGTCGAAGTTGCTAAGATTTACAAGATACCTGTAGGCCATATATATATAAAATGAAGTGAAAAAGGCCCTAATATAGGCTGGTGAGCCTGTCGGCTAATTGTATTTTCTTTTGAAATTAAATATGTTTAAACCAAGTAAAAAAAGTCGTACATCACAGGGACTGTGAACATTTGCTAAAAAGTGCACCATCTACAGGTCTCTTCTTTTTCTTTTTTAGAGATTAGCACACCTGAAGTGAAGTAGGAGTCGGTTGGAAGAAGTGGAAAGTAGGATAATTTATACAAAAACATGAAAGGCTAAAAGAATAAAGTGAGGAGAAAGGGACCAGTCTGTCCCATATCTTCCCATTACATGGTCATTCGTTTCACCTGAAGGCCGACTTAATTTGCTATGTGCCAATAGGCCTAATTTATATTAATGAAAACTCTCTCAGTAAAAGGTACTTCTTCAATGTATTTACTGTTCGTGATTCGAATTTTCTCTATATCTTACAAGACCATCCCGTGATGATGATAAAAATGATGGCAAAAAGTTATATTTGTTCTGGGAAGGGCTAAAATGTAGTGATGACTTTATTCTCCGATGCACAGTGCAAAGGCTCTTGATGATTGATCGATCTTGCAGTGCATGGAAGATGCGTCAGATCAAAGACGAGTAACTGCAACTGTCAGGTGGTAATTCATTGGCCGGTAGGCCTATAATTTGGAGTTACCTGATGTGTACCAGTTCCGTTTTATCTCTTTCAAGTCTTCTCTATGCAGGCAATTTCGAACTAAGGATAAACACCATTTGCTCAGCAGCAAATACGTACTTATCATAGAGAGCAAAATATCGTTCAAATTTGACATGTGTGATATCAATCAGCCAATAGAAAGAAACTGAAATTTCATCTCTATCTGTTATAGCTTTTAACAATATCAAAGATTCAAATTTTTAACTGCCCCTAATTTGCAGATTTCAATTACTGTATAATTGGTCAGCATTAATTGGGTAAGATCACCAGCAACATATTGGTAAACGATGATATGACATATGGAAATTTGAATTTTTTCGTAATAAGCATAATTCATTGAACTTTGAATTTCATTCAATGTTCATGAGATGTCCAATCAACAGTTAGGCCTATATGTAGAGCGAAGGAAGGCTTTTTACGTTGGAACTTGTTCACCCCTGGTTATATATATATATATATATATATATATATATATATATATATATATATATATATATATATATATATATATATATATATATATATATATATATATATATATATATATATATATATATATATATATATATATAATATATATATAAGGTGAGAAAAAACTGTGGTGGGTACCCGGTAATAGTATCGTTTGTATTAAATAGCGTGGGGATAAATTTACGATGACCACTTGGTAATACCCTGGCAGGGGCCATGTTGCCAGCTATCAATTTAAAAAGTGTAACTAGTCTTTTGGACAAATAAACCCAAAATGATGCATATGTTAGTAGGCCTATGTATGCTTGGAAACATGGAAGATCAAGGAACTGTAATTTTCCCTCTAACCATAAAAGTAAGCAATTCGAAATCAAACAGCTGCAGACATAGATCTTGAGTTTTAGTCGGTCTCTTTCATGTTCTTGTGCTAAAATTGAATAGAAATCCATGTTGTTTATTGTATATTTTTTAAATTAAAGCTATTTTACGAGCAAAAATCAAATGAAGAGTTCAAAGAAAAATGCAAGCAGCATACATCGAATCAAATGGGGCTCGTATCTTACCACAGTAACAGCCCGCATGCGCACACGTTTCGTCAGAGTTGTCGCCACAGTTGTTGTACAAGTCGCACTTCAGATTGTTCGGCACACAGTACGAATTCTTGCAAAGAAAGTCACTGGTGCTGTTGCACTTGTCACCTGGTGTAATAAATGTGAACTCTGTCATATTTGGGTGAAAGATCCTGCGTACATGTGCATAAAATCAAAGCCTGCCCTTTGTTCAATACTTTCATGGCTTTTCTCGCCGCGTGGCAGCCTCCTCCCTTCCCTCCCCCCCCCCCCCTGCTCACGTTGGGGAGCTGGGGTCATATATATATATATATATATATATATATATATATATATATATATATATATATATATATATATATATATATATATATATATATATATATATATATATACATTTTTTTAATGGAAGTGTGTGGCACAAAATTCAGCCCTGACCAGGATACTTTTTCACCGAAAATACAAAAAAAACAACAAAAAAAACAAATAAACAGAAAAACAAAAACAAAACAAAAAACAAAAACAAAACACAAACAAACAAACAAGAAAGAAAAAACAAAAACAGTAAATAACCTGTGGCAGAGTTAACAGTTTGGGGCCTTTTATGCAAAATAGTAAAAAGTGGTGAAAATTTAGGTCATTTCAATGAAATTACCACTTAGGGAATCCTAGTATTGGGCGAAATGTTGGCCCCTAGCTAGGAACATTTTACTGGAAATGTGGTCTTCAGAGTGGCGCATAGGGTCTCATAATGAGTATACCTACCCCCCTCCCGCCCAACGCATGAGGCAGAAACCGCCAATATGTCCACATGATTGACTGTGACCAGTCAAAGTACCAAAAAAAACACACACACACCCCAAAAAAAAACAAACAAACAAAACAAAGTACCAAAAAAAGTACAAAAGTACCCCCCCAAAAACCACAAAAAAGTACAAAAACAAAAACTAAAAAAGAACATGCAAGTTGCACGATAGCAGACGAAAAAGCAAGAAAAGCTTGAGAGAAAAGGCTCATAAAAGTAAATTCAGATGGACTTGAATGCTCAACAGAATTACCGTTCTTTGTCTGTTCCACACCATGGAATTAAAGATGGATGGTAGGTAGGTAGGTAGGTAGGTAGGTAGGTAGGTAGGTAGGTAGGTAGGTAGGTAGGTAGGTAGGTAGGTAGGTAAGTAGGTAGGTAGTAAGATAGACAGACAGGTGACTATAGATAGCCAGATGATGTTAGTTTGGACGCTTTTAACATACCCTACCTGCGCCTTCAAATCTATGATTGAACATTCACTCCCTTTAGACCTCGCATCAAAAATAATGTATCAAAATATTCTAATGCACAGCTTTGTGGGAGAAAAATATGACAGCACTCATAATTTAATGCACAGTAATTTTATATGGAAGCTCTTCTTTCTCTTGTGTTAAGAGGAGCTCGTTGCGTTGACTTGCATTACTGCAGTAGGCCTCCACACTTCACAGTTCTTTCACTCTTTTATTTGAGTACATCTGTCATCAGCCTTAGTCGGGTGATAAACACGTACACATCAGACCCGTAGCCTGTGGGTGTCGGGGTTTTGATCGACACCCCTATCAGCGCCAAAAGGTCCAATAATATACCCCCCCCAAAAAAAAAATATAATAATAATAATAATAATAATAATAATAATAATAATAACAATAATAATAATAATAATAATAATAATAATAATAATAATAATAATAATAATAAAACAGCACCAAATAAAATAAAACAAAAAAGGAAGAAGGAAGGTATCCCTTTTATACATATTTACAATATTAATTATTCTATGCTTAAGGTCCGTACAATAATTCACAATTGAAACTGAAAGTCGACTGTCAGATCATATAATTCTAAACAGTGGCCTGAGGCAAGGGTGTAACCTCAGCCCTACCCTATTTAATATCTTCATAAATGATCTCCCTAGTATTTTTGATCCCCAGTGCCACCCTGTCAAACTACATTGTATATGATAAAAACATTAATAGTCTTTTATATGCTGATGATTTAATCTTATTATCTGAAAACAAATGTGGCTTACAAAATTGTTTAGATAAATTACAGCAATATTGTGTAGATTGGAATATGACAATTAATATGCAAAAATCTAAGGTGATGATTTTCAATAAATCCGGTCGAAAGCTAAAACGATGTTTTACGTTAGGAAACGAAATCCTCGAAGTAACACATATGTATTGTTATTTGGGCATAGAACTAAAAAAATGACGGTTCCTTTATTAATGCAATCAAACTTCTCTCAAATAAAGCAATGGAAGCTGTCGGTAGACTTAAAACATTATTTTTCAATAGTCAAATAACTATACCAATACTATTACGTTTATTCCATAGCCTAATATCACCAATATGATTATACGCAAGTGAAATTTGGGGACCATATATATTATCGGCAGCCAAATGTTTTTCAAAGGAAGAAATTAGCGAATATCTTTGTTTTCCTTTTGAAAAAGTTCACCTTAGTTTCTTGCGGTTTTGTCTGGGTGTGCATAAAAAATCAACCAATATTGCTGTATTGAGTGAATTTGGTGAATACTCACTAGCTTTAAAATATTTTCTCTAATGTGTAAAAACTGGTTACGAATAGTCCACATGGAACCAAAATCATTATTTTATGATGGTTTTCTTTGCAATGCAGAAAATACACACGAGAAAATTTCAATGGATAACAGTAATACGAGACACATTCTGCAATTTGGGTTTTACACAAACATTGGAAAATATCGGCCTATTGACAGACAATTTTCCGACATTAAAATTCCGATCAAAGATTAGAAAATATTTCTTGGAACAGTGGAAAGAAGATATGAGAGTTTATTCAGGAGCTGATAAAAAGTTACGAGCCTACACTAATTTTAAAAAAGAATTCAAAAGAGAACTATATTTACTTGTAATAAAAGATTATCAGAAAAAATATAACACGTTTTAGAATCAGCGCACATAATTTAAAAATCGAAACAGGTAGACATAGAAGACCACAAAAAACACCTTTGGAAGAAAGAATTTGTGACAAGTGTAATATATTGGAAGATGAAATACATGTCATTATTTTTTGCAAAAAATATGAAAAGGAGAGAAAAAAATAATTCTTGGAAATGGCCGAGATTTTCCCTTTATTCTCATCATTAGACAATAATGATGATAAATTCACCTTTTTGATGAAGTTAGACGATATAGAAAAAATAAAACATTTTGAAATTTTCTTTACAGCTATCATGGAGCAGAGGGGACCCTGCTAATTTCTTAACGTAAACTACCAACAACATCAATGACACATAAGGAACAGTGATTTTTTTTTCCAGTCAGGGGTTTTTATGTATATACTTCTTCTTTTTCTTGCTAGTACTTATGTATTTTGCATTAACGTGTATACGCTTGATTTTGTTAAAATGTGATGTTAATGTAACTTGTGTGTATATGTGTGGATGTTTGTATATATTGCATAATATCACGTTTGTATGTTTGATGCGGCAATAAAGTTTCAAGTCACATTCAACCGTACACTACTTACTGATTGATTATAGCGCTTTAAAGAACGAAAAGAAAAATAATTTTACAAGTTTCACATTTTTAATACGTCAAGACCTGTTTAAGGTCCATGTTCGCATAACACTCTTCTCATTACAAAGCATACTATTGATGGCAAAAATATCCCACCGATGAAACAAAAATGTTGGACCTTTTCACTTGTTTTCAACTGTTTTTCTTGGACCTTTATTTCATTTGTTGTCGGTTTGTTAATACCCCAAACCCAGCTTCAGAAATGCTATTTGAGACAGAACTGAAAGAGTATATTTCTTTTATTGAAGGAATGAAAAAGAATCGTTTTACATTAAATATTTAAAATATTGTAGTAGTCATATCAAACCCTTGTTCTTTGTTATTGGACCTAAAAGTTTTATGTCAAAACTTGGTTCAGCAATACTGGACCTTTTTAACCTGAATTTATCCAATATTGGACCTTTTCGATATGTTTAGAGCAACTTCAGGTCCGTATTTAATAGCGTCATTTTCACTGAAGAAGCATTATTTATATGTCGTCTGACTGGAAGACTGCGTAAAGAAACAGTTTTAATTGAAAATCAACAAATATAATAATGAATAAATAAAAGAAAAGAATGAAAAAGCAAAGAAGCAAAACAAAACAAAACAAAAACTGGAAATACCCAGAAAAAAGACTAAAGCATTTAAACTCAAAAAGTGCACTTTTTTACCTTTTATTACATTCAAGTTTTTTTTACAGTATAGCTATATTTACAGGTAGCTGCCAGCTTTATAAAAGGTCCACGTTCGTATAGTACAGTCTATTTAATAACCAGCTAAGATGAACTCACAGTATATCTCATTATGGTATACCTGGTAAAGTAATAAGAGTGTAACGAGAGTTTAAGAGCTGTATCACCGTAAAGACTATATATAGTTTTAAGGTAGTCGAGCTTCGCCCCGGTACGCCGCAAAGACTAGTTTTAATGTAATCGAGCTATGCCCCGATAAACTAAGTCCACTATCCTCTGTCCGACTCCATGAAGTTAAAAATTCACATTTACATAAGCAAAGGATACATTATTGCCAAGGCGCTGATCAACAGATCATAAATAAGGTAAAAGTAGGCATATGACCTTTCAATTGGTTTCAAAATCTACTTTGATCTGAAATTACGATGTGACATCAGTATGCAAAAATGTGGAAATAACTTGTTACCGGTTCAATCATATTTATGTCTGAGTGCGAATCCAGACATCTTGTTTTTCCAAGAATTCTTCCTTTCTTTCTTTCTTTCTTTACGACCAAAATTTGTCCGGACACTATCATTCCAAAAACCAACAACTTTCTTTTACTGTCCATTATATTGGCGGGTGTCACAAACCTGTACATGCACATTGAAATTTGTGTCCATCTGCAGCAGTTTGAAAGATAAGGAGCTTTAAAAAATTTTATTGCCTCTAATTTGCATAATTTTAAACATGATGACTATTTCAAAAGATATGCACAATATAACTGGTAGGTCAGTGACCATGGAGTACACGCTAAGTTGTAAATTCAATGAAATATTGACCTTTTATAGCTTAGCTTGTTTCTCATTAAAACTTTTACAGTTCATCGTATACTCCCATATATATTATACGGTATTATCATGTGAAAAAACAGCTGCCACATAAGCGTAAGCAAAGTGTATATTGTCGGCACATGTTTCAATGAATTTGTAACTTTAGAGTACGGTAAGCCAGTATAGAGAAAAGGCCCATCGTCTTCCCTGCGTGATGTTTTAAAGACCCCCCCCCCCCCCATCCCACCTCACCTCCAGAAATTTCCGAATAAAATGAAAAAAATATATAGATATATAGCAGACTGTTGTATTGAACTTACCTTGTGATAATGTAACGGCAGTGTATGTGAGATCGAAGCCCTTGTATGAAAAAATAGAGCTGTGCGAGCTTGTGAAGTATAGTGTGATTTCCTGCCCTGTGGATACATAGGGAGATGTAGGAGTCCTCGATCCACAAAGGCCGTTCGTCACTTTCAATGAAAAGGAGCAAAGCAAGTTTCACTTTATTTGATTCTGCTTATGCCTATTAGCTCACTTCAATATATCTCATTTCCTCTCATAGACACTCTGACTTATTTCCTTCACTGATTTATACAGTTTCTGTAATGTTCTTTAATTTTACCCACTATTACATACACCTACATGCGCATTAAAACTTGACCTACTTCAAGTTGTCCAAAGTCCTCCCACAATGAGTTCGGAAGGAACGATGAGTAGGAATCCTGCATGTCTCAAGCGAACCATTGTCAGCTGGAGAATTGTTGAATGTTAACGGGTCTGCTCTTACACACACGCGCGCGCACACACACACACACACACACGCACGCACGCACGCACGCACACACACACACGCACACACACACGCACGCACACGCACACCCCCACACCCCCACACCCCCACATATATATATATATATATATGTGCGTGTGTGTATATATGTATGTGTGTGTGTGCGCGTGTGATTTTAATTCCGACATAATGGAAGTGTTGCTGTTTACTGTGAAACTGATGGTGCTAAGCAAAGAAGCATCACAAGGAATAGAGCAATAAAAACTAGAAAAGAAAGATGTGCTTGAAAGCAAATCTGTGTTGTGAAAAATTTGCACAATTACAAAAATATGCAGTGTTGCAATACATACAATTTGAGTCCAACATGAATAAAATTGGATGGAAAGTGACCAAATTATGGCTAGGTGAAACATTTAAAAGGCAAAATGACCTTGACCTTTAGAGGTCAGATGTAAATGAAAACTATCTGGATATCAGAAGAAATTAGAATTTGCCTGTAAAAAGTATTCTTTATTTCCCAAATATCAACAACATCCCGCCTGCCCACGTAGACAAGTGCCCATATGTACCTACAATTTGCGTCCAACATGATCAAAACTGGATGATAATTGGCCGAGTTATGGCTAGATGAAAATTCCAAACGACAAAATGACCTTGTCCTTTGACCTCTGGAAGTCACATATACATCACAAAAATGTGCAGTGTTACAATATATACAATTTGAGCTCAACGTGATTGAGATTGGCTCCAAATTGACCGAGTTATGGCTGGATGAATATTTCAAAGGTTTGAATGACCTTCACCTTTGACCTGTAGAGGTGACATGTGATTACAAAAATGTGCAGTATTACAATATCTATAATTTGAGCCCAACATGATCAAAATTGGATGATAATTGACCGAGTTATAGCTACATGAATATTTCAAATGGCAAAATGACCTTGACCTTTGACCTCTAGAGGTCACATGTAAATTACAAAAATGTGCAGTGTTACAAAAGCTACAATTTGTGTCCAACATGATCAAAATTGGATGGAAATTGACTGAGTTATGGCTGGATGAATATTTCAAATGTACAAATGACCTTGATCTTTGACCTTTAGAGGTCACATACAATTACAAAAATGGGCAGTGTTACAATATCTACAATTTGGGTCCAACATCATCAAAATCGGATGAATACTTGTGAAGCCAGAAGCAATTGATTTTTTTAATTGCCCTGATTTGCATAATTTTCAAAATCTTAACTATTCAGAACGATATGCAAAACTTCACTGAAGGTGCTATAGCCATGCAAAGTTTGAAGTTTCTTACTTGCACGGTGTCTGAGTTAAATAAATATTACTGAATGCAAACTGAAATGTTTGATAAGGAATGGAACATTTATGCCATTTTTATTCGGTTAAAATAAGTAAATGTCTGACGAAGGGAAAGGCAAAGATACATATATATATATATATATATATATATATATATATATATATATATATATATATATATATATATATATATATATATATATATATCATGGAACGGTTTAGACAAATAGTTTTTATTATTATCTGTCTAGTCCTTCCCATTATGAAGAGGCATCCTTCTCTCGATTTGGTTTAAACATATTTTATTCAAAAGAACAATTGAGAAAGAGGGCTATATCCTGTATTGATCTTTCTTGTACATAAAGTAGTAGAAAAGTTGTTCAATTCACAATGTAAAGACAAGGTACATAATGTAGGAATACGTCACATTACGCAGACAGATCGAGTGGCAGTGAAACACAAGGTTGAGAAAGACGTCATCAGACGCTTTACAGATATTTGTCAAAGAATCTGAAATAAGATTTCCAATGCATTTCGTGCATTGTATAAAAAGTAAGTAAACTTATATTTGTGTTTCTCGCAGCAAATACAAATACCAGAAGTTAATACTAATGTAAATGCTCCAAGTGTGCCCCGTAGCTTTAATATAATTTTGGGCGGCTTCGTCAAAACTTCTTTTGAAGTCATCAGATAAAAGTATTTATTTTAAGCGATTTCCTCGAACAAATATCTCAGCTTGGAATGAAAATTTGCTTCCTTTTCTTTACAGCAAAAATGTAATCACCTGTCAGTTTGTTATTTGATGTTGGTCCTCCGTCGAATATCTCTAACTTGTCGGTGTTGCAGTCAGATCCTAAAGAATACATTCTCAGCGAATCAAAGCGGACAAGGACCCGCTTCGGAACTGGCGCGCGAATTGTGAGAGTGCAGTTGAGATTGGTCGCATAGCCTGAGGAACTTGTCATGCGCAGGCGGCCTGCTGGAGACGATCTCATGTCCAACAGACTGTTGTATCGCTGTTTGCAGTACGTCTCCATGTAGCCTGTAAATAAATCATTAAACTGCATGCTGAATATGATAATTTGCATCCTGTTTCTCGTAATCTCAAATATGGCGTCTTTAATTTAAGTCACTGGGCTTGCCAAACTCTGATCAGGCATTTGCTTGGCTCTCTCATTGTCATTTTTGCAAACCTGTGATCCGCCATTTGCCTGGCTCTTTCGATGTCACTTTGTGAACCTACGATGTGGCATTTGTCTCGCTCTTTCGATGACACCATACAAAAAACAGAAAAGAAGAAAGAAAGAAAGAAAGAAAGAAAGAAAGAAAGAAAGAAAGAAAGAAAGAAAGAAAGAAAGAAAGCCGTGAAATCTCCTCCAAAGAGTGTCATTGCGCTTTTTGACAAACTGCAAATGGTTGTACAGGAATGTTTAATATTGCGTCGAGAGTTATAAAGTAAAGATGCATGTGCCCTTAAAGGTCGAATTTTAAAGGGAAATTGGAAAGTCATCTCCACTGGACATGACAGAGAAGCTGTGTGTATCACAGGGTCCCATGCCCAATGGCAGGCAGATTGACAGTTATTGCATTTTCGTTCAAAATTGATCAATCCAAGAGTCAAATTGCTGAATAGGACCAAGTCCAGTGTCCAGCGCTTCATGTTACACCTTGTATTATGATAATAATAATAATAATAATAATAATAATAATAATAATAATAATAATAATAATAATAATAATAATAATAATAATAATAATAATAATAATAATAATAATAATAATAATAATAATAATAATAATAATAATAATAATAATAATAATAATAATAATAATTTATTTCGGAAAACTACCCCTTTGACACGGGGGCACTGTAGACCGGGGTATGTCCACGATGCGTCCATGGTAGCATAAAATGATAACTATGTACAAACCAAACATACATCTAAGACATCCATGGCAATATACAATAAGAAATATATAAAATCTAAAATACATCTAAGATAAATGTTCCACACAGATACCAGCCTGATGTGTGAGCAGTCTGGAGACGATGCGCAAGAACACACACCCGTGTGTTAAAAGTGATGAAAAAATTTACATTGTGAGGTACCATTATGTAGAGTGTCCACCGCTAACCATATTGTCTAGATACTCTTTTCGGCGGGACCACGCATCAAGCAGGAATTTTTTTACATACATTGTCAAATTCAGAAATGGCGGTTTCATTTATGTGTGAACTATTGTGTCGCAAAAGCATGCATAGTTTGGTAAATAATGAGCCGTTCATGAATCCTTGCCAAATATATGTATTGCCACTCGTAGTTAGTCTGGACTCCAGTAATTTAAAAATACTTAATTCTCAGGTCAGTAAAGTTTGGGCACAGAAAAAGAAAATGTTCCAAGTCTTCTGTTCCCGAACCACATAAAGTACAACTATCATGTTCCGATGTGCCCCATCTGTGCAAGTCCGCCTGTAGACCGAGACACTTAGTTCTTGCTTTGAATTTTAACCCTGGCGCCATCAAAACCATTGTAATTTGCCGGTGATATTGGAATCACCGGCAAATTGTACTGTGTGTGCAAAGCTATTCCTTTCAATGTTGATATAGTTGGAACACAAAATTGGTGTATAAAAGAAAACAAATTATAACCTAACAATCAAGGTTGCATATTCGCAGTAACACAACACAGACAACGCAGGGGAGACTAAAAGGTTAAAAGGTGATACACTCTGATCAAACTTTTCGTCGGAAGCTTGTGCGCTACCACGCATTACACCAAATCAGCTGTGATCACACGGGATCAAATCGTGGTGTGTGTTTTGGATACACACGTTGAATCATTTTTCAATAATAGTGATAGTATTTGTTGTCACGATGCTGTTGGTGTTTTTCGTGCAAATATTGCACCCTGCAGTCTGCCAGATACAGGGGGTCTTAATTAAACTGTTTACCTACAGCACCGAAACTATGTATTGATGAACTTAAAAATCTACTCCGCATGACAAGACTATTTTGACCTACTGTTGCTGTAAGTGTTTGCCTCGGTCGTCAAGACAAGACTGCTCAGAATGAGGAATGAAGAGACTGGAACAGCAAGTGGAGACATTCTTCAGCAATTTTTGCTCTTCTTCAAAGACGATAGGTAGACTAGGCCAATGTCCCCGGGATGGATTTTCCGCAATGATTCATAGCAGGACCGTACTGTTATATGAGTCTGTCATTGTCTTATCTGTCACCATAGGTGACTAGATAGTAAGTACACAAACCGAAAACACGTTCATTTAGAGTGATGTACAACTCTATTACGTAATTGTTGTTGCTCGAGATTAATTTACCAGCGAAGTTATCAATGTGTACATCATGAAAAGCATACAATGATGGGTAGGCTCATGGCCATTTTTGTAAAGAGTTTTAAATTTATCTACATTTAAAGAAGATTAAGATTAATGTTATACAAACAGAACAGGATAAAATTAGGTGGCACAGGCAGTCCTATGGGTACCTATTTCCTCAGAGGGTCAGAGACTGTCAGAGTCTGTCTCCATGAGTTTTCATATTGATTGTACAGCCTCGCATTCAACTCCCAAACATATGTGTCTGAACGACATGCATAATCATGCGACTGCTAAAACTTCTTGACGTTTAATTTTTAAAAAACTTAATTGAACGACTAGAAGCAAGAGTTTTGACCATTTCGACTCTCCTATGATGTGTGTGGTCAAATTAGCCACCAAAATAAATGGTTTATACAAGATTTTACAAGTTTGAAATTTTTCGAAAGGCTCGAGTCAACAGACACTAAATCTGGTCCCATAACAGATTTTGCAAGAGACAAAATGCGGTAAGTCTACATCAGACTCAAGGTAAATGCCTGTATCATAAAAAAAAGTATTAAGAAGGTTAACCATTCCATAAAAAGGAAAAGAAGGATAAGTAACCATAAGCTTTTTCGGACTCAATATAAATGTTCAAATTAAAAACACATTAAGCAGGTTAACTGTTTGATTAAAATTAAGTTAAGATAAGATACAATAAGCTGATTAGACTCAGGATAATTGTCCATATCAAGATGTTTGTGGGTATGGCAATGACAGTGAAGATATTGAGAAGATAAACCGTGAGAACCGTCAGATGGCCACAGGGTCTTTAGTGTGACTCACTTGGAATGTCCATGGATTGATATCAGCAATAAATACTGAGCGGGTCAAGTAATTCATGCATTAGTTTCACATTATCATTATTGAGAGATGGACTAGGCCTACATGTGTAAAATTTGTATTTTTATCACCTAATTTTAAATTCTATTGAACTTTGTCACAGAAAAAGTAATGAGGAAAGGAACTGAGAAGGGATAGATGTTTCTGTGAAGAATGATATATGTGAAGGCATAGAGAAAATTAAGTATGATTCGTAATTATCATTTTTGAAAGTGTGCAAGTTTGATAGAGACGTACTTCTTATTTGTATGTATATGCGGTCACTCGTGATTTTCCCTACCAACAACGACCCCTTTTGAGAGAAAAATAGTAACACTCTCTCTCTCTCTCTCTCTCTCTCTCTCTCTCTCTCTCTCTCTCTCTCTCTCTCTCTCTCTCTCTCTCTCTCTCTCTCTCTCTCTCAATTAAGGCGCCCTTGTGTTTATTGAGTTATCACTAGTACCGATGACTATTTCAAGTGAAATGTCCTATTTATCAACCAAGAGGAAATGGCGTACCGTGGTAACTTTCAACCGTAGCGTGCGATGCTCCGGCACATGTATAATGCAGTACCAATTTGTGGCCAGATTGGAAATAGAGTAAGATATATGTTGGGATTTTCCAAATGTTTAATGAAATTAGTAGTGTCCTACGGCATAAAATAAATAAGCATTGATCTACATAAGGCATGATAACAAATGGGAAATCGTGAGTTTCAAAACCATTTTTTTCCGGGGGAGGGAGAGGGAGAGGGAGAGGGAAAGGGGGACAGGGGTCATCATACTGGGTAGTTTCTTGACCTATAACCGACAGGAAAAAAGAAAAGGAAGCAAGGTGTAAAAGAGTATCCATGCTAAAATATTGCAGTGTACCCAACTGTAATAGCCGTGGAAAGGGAAGTACCTTTACGTTCCCAAAGACTCATCGTGACACCAAAAAAATGTATTATTGTCATCAAAAGAGAGGATTCAAGTGTCATCATGTGATACAGTCCTTTTCAATGGAGGCAAAATGGTGGACACCTCTATACCAACTGGGGCAGGGAATAAGCCTCTGCGGTACTAAGCGCTAAACTAAGGCCTACTTCACTTATGTTAATGAGTATAAATGTTCACTATATCTTCAAAATTATTTAAAGACAAAGTAACCTATCCAACTCCGATTCCCATGCACAAATAATTCTTTATTTCAAGTCATGTTGTGTGTAACATTCGATATTTAAAATACTGCTTGCGTCGTTCTGATGTTTTTTTTAATCATGTTTGTCTTTCTGTATGTACAGCCCATGGAAACAACCAATGTATGGCATGATTTTAATTTATGCATGCTATTAAGGAACACAAACAGATTTGTTTTTAAGCAAATCTCCTTTTCTAGTTTGAGACATTTTTGATGATTTTAGGAAGGTTACATTTTGGATATCGTTGAGCGTTGTATGTTCCATCTTTCCAGTCCATGTGATGGTATTGAAAATTTGCCAAATTAGTTCTGGAAAAAAATGTACATAAAATTGCATATCTATGGTATTGTACCCAAGAATAGCTACACCTACAGCGAATATAATGCTGCATAAAGAAGGAACAAGAAAGGATTTGACTTAATGCTTGAATAAACATGTTAGGCACAGGTCAAGGCTCTGAATTTTCAAAATCTTATATTATAGACAGAAGTGTCAATCCAATTTCAATTCTTTGCTTTATGCCAGTTCTCCCAGAATGCATTTCCCCATTTCAGTCTGTTTTTTCCACACACCGGATATTCTCCTCATTTACTGCAGTAACATCTAAACCATGTAACATTCCTGGTATTGCTCCTCTATCCCTTAGCACTCGAGCTGTGAATGCCCTATTTATTCTTTTAGCTTTTATCATTTTCTTTGTACGGTTCACCTTCTGCTTTATCTTTTCAACCTGAACATACTATTGAAGAGCCAGATTACAATTCAACGTACTATGTTCCAGGTTCATTTGATTATCATTGAACAAAAGTTTCGACGTTTTAAACTGCTCTTATTTCAAAGGCACACAGACATATTTGCTGTCAAGCGAAATTTGTCTCTCTAAATATCAGTTCCGAATATATTTCGTGTTCTTTTATTGGCCCGCGTACAACAATTTTAATTTATTTTAAAATTTAGAGATTCTCAACATTATGAGCCATGGGGGGTTCTGGTTGCAGAATCGTGTCGCAGATTGAAAAAAAAACACGTTAATTTCCGGTATCAAAAGTGTCATTTCTACAATGGTACTGAGATAGGTTGATTTTAATGCTTGTCTCCTTCACACAAAGCTCAAATGTGTGAACATTGTCTGTTCAGCATGCGGCTTGAGTGAGTGTATAACGGGCTCTAGAAGTCGCAGGAATTACGACCGTAGATATCTGTAGGAACAAGATTGTTAATAATTGTTTTATACTTATATATTTAAACACGAAAAAACCGCGGATCACCCAGGTACGCCCCGGTGCCCTGTATAACGGGGTATATATATTCTTTGGTACCAGTTCAGCTTCACGTCTTTGAGTCAGAGTCAGTCAGATTACTTTGAGTCAGAGTCAGTCAGATTACTTTTATTTGACATTTACAGGAAAAGGTAATACATAACAAACAATCCTAATGTAACAAAATGTAAAGCTCAGTTTCAGATGCAACATTTGTGTAGAAAAACATGATAATGTCCGGATGACCCAATTAAGAATATATTCGCTATCACTGGGGCCACCTGGAATAGATAAGAGACTAAATTTACAACAACTTGTCAAGAAATTCTGAAAATTAAAAACACAAGATTCATAGTCAACAATTGGCAATATGAAAATTGTTTAAACAAGAAAAATTATTTTCAGCTGTTACATACTAAACAATTTGTCACTGTACAGACTTCTTGGTATTGTCGGAGAAATTCTATGTTTTAGTAATTCGAAAAAAGCGGAATATGGATGTGTATATCGTAGCATAAAAATCGTTTTATTCTATCTCCATTTTTAGATATAAGGAGAGTTGATACCACTGGAACAGTGACACTCTGTTCTATCTTACCACTGGAACAGTGACACTCTGTTCTATCTTACCACTGGAACAGTGACACTCTGTTCTATCTAACCACTGGAACAGTGACACTCTGTTCTATCTTCAATCAAAATATTGAGCTCGTAGCATAAACCCCTTGTAGCCATTTTATCAGAAATACCTTGTTCTATGTGCCAAAAGCTTGAGGAAATCAGTTTTAAAATGTACTAAGTACAAGTCAGTTCATTGGTTTGGAAACACATTGTCCTATGTCGCATCTTTATTTCTAATTTCAGGTGTACATAGTACTATCTCCGTTTTCATTTGTTTAAAAAATATATTAGGAAATGCATTCTTTAGCGAATAAGTACACAGTTAGGTTTAAAGATCATAATAAAACCAAATACAAGATATGATGATGATGATGATGATGATGATGATGATGATGATGATGATGATGATGATGATGATGATGATGATGATGATGATGCTGCTGCTGCTGCTGCTGCTGCTGCTGCTGCTGCTGTAGCTCTCCGCTTCTGTGCCGCGGTCCTGTGTGACACAGATGGCCTAGGGAAAAAAGGAAAGGAAAGAGAAGAAAAGAAGATGAGGCGCAGGTAACCATGGTCATCCTAATCGGCTCCTGCTGCCATGTCTTCCAGGACCAGAGCCGAGGCAAAATATACGCGTCTTTTCGTTGTTTGGTTCTAAAATGTCCAAAACTTCAAGGTTCATTATCTTAAAAGTATGTTTTTGGTAGTTAGAATTTTGAACCATGTGACTCTAAGGCGACGATATATCTTGTCTGTGACACTAGAAGCAATTACCTAAAATAGGGAGGGGTCATAATATCAGATAGATTGTTTTGAAGGGGTTTTTGGTGGGCTTTGGGAGAGGCGCAGTTTGTCTACCTTCAGTATTGTACGAGTGAGTATGTAAAGGCATTTCACAAATGTGATGAAAATGGGACGGTGCTTAATTTGGATGGGTCTGAGATTAAATTTTATGGCTCTCATTTTAAAAATATGATGTGCCTTCAGAATATTTAATTTCTTGAACAATGGATGGGTATTAGCATGATCTTTTTCATAATTAATAAGACGCACGGCTTTTTTCTGTAAGATAAAAATACGTTCACACGAGAAACCCCAAACAACAATACAATAATTCAAATGTGACAATAAAGAGAGTTGGAAGATCGTCTTTAAAATATACCTCTAAACTCTTCTGAAAATACCAATACTTTAGGACATGAGTTAGCTATCTTATTGATATGGGCATTCCGTTTTAAATTCTCCACTTTTAGTCCAAGAAAGTCAAACCCTCAAATTTAGAAATTATGGTACTATGTGCTTGCAACTCTTAGTTGAAATATAACTTTCTTTTATGAAAAATGGAATGACATATCTTTAGTCTTAAGTAAGTCTAAAGATTATCTGTTTGCTGATAGGCAGTCAAAACCCTTATTTAACTCAATATTTATATCATCCTATTCAATATGTACAATTCTTTGGGCAATGTTGAAGAGAGAAAAACAAACCGTAAAGTTGTATCATCAGCATAAAAGACTGATTCAAGTTTTAAAAATGTCAAATGCATATCATCGGTGTCAATAATGAAAAGAGTTCCAAGTATTGACCCCGGAGGAACTCCAGTCTTCATTTGCATTACTTTAAACGTATTTTATTTTTTCAACAATGTAGAAATACAATATTCTCATTGGCAATTAACAATTGGGAAGAGGGCTGAACCTATATAAATCCCTCTCGTGGAAGAATATGACAACAATTAAACAGGACACCAACAGACACACAATCTGCACAGTGAGGCAGGGCCCACCGACTTTCCGCGATACAAGAGTGAGAAGACATCACACTTGGACAAGGACAGATAAGGGGCTCAATACGTTCAAAGTAATTAATAATTTGGTTTACTAGGTGCATAATTCAGATAAAGTTTTGACTAAGAAAAACAAATAATTCCTCAGCCAATACCTGTTTGTCTGAATCTTTCAGAGAGCACAATAAAATCTTGAATTGCAGAGAAAATTTGGGTGTTCTCAGTCAGGGTGGAGTTCGGAGAACCAACAGTACAGTTTGCAATGTGAAAGGAGCACACAGTGAAATGATATCGATATCGTGTATTTGGGATCGGATAACAGTATACCTTGGACAAGAAAAAAAGAAATGCCAAGCATCATCATTACTTGCACCATATTGACAAGTGGCATGTGTTTTGACACCAGTCTTGAACAGATGCGAATTCAGCTGACTGCAACCCTAGCGGACACGCGTATGCATTACAGAACTATATCTCTCACCAAAATTGTAATACTCTGGACGCTTATTCGACCACCCAAAGTGATCACGTAGCCTAATCCAAATTTAAATGTGGGTAAAGATGGCAAATTTCGAATTTCCAACGGTAATTCTTTCCAGAGGCGTACAGTTGACGGAAAGAAAGAATTGTTAGATAAATCAGTGCGGGCTCTGAAATGAGGCAGATCATATCTTTGTCGAATGTGTAGGAAATTGACTCACATTATCTGGAATAATAGATTGCAAATATTTCATGAACGATTTTATACATTAGCGATAATTTGGCTTCTTTCCTACGAGAGGCCAGGGTTTGCCATCCAAGGTCTTTATACAGTTTAGCAGTCAATGTGCCATGCATCGCGCCAGTAACTATTCTTGCAGCAGTCAACTGATTTTTTTTTTTCAAGTTTATCAGCATCAGTTGATGTGCAGCCATGCCAGAGAGGACTTCCATCTTCTAAAATAAGTCTTATAAAAGAAAAATAGATGGTTCGTAAAGTTTGGCGGTCCAGGCGAAACTGGAGGCTTTTCATAATGTTAAGAAGCTTTCCAGTTTTAGCAACTAGGTTGTTAACGTGGTCAGACCATCTCAGGTCAGAGCGTATAGTGATACCAAGATGTTTGTGGGTATTGACATTTTGCAGTGTGTGGCCTTGAAAAGTAATAGACGGGTGGTCCAGAGGAACAACCTTACGTGTAATTAGCATACTATCTGTTTTATGGGCATTAAAGGTAAGTAACCAGTCGTTTGCCCATTCGTCAATAGAAGCAAGATCCGAATTTATAATTTCACTAGCAGTTGCAGGATCGTCCATGCACTGTTAAATAAAGGGATGTGTCGTCGGCAGATAACTTGATATTACATCTGATAGGGTCAACGATATCATTAATATAGATTAAAAAGAGAAGAGGTCCGAGTACAGAGCCTTGTAGAACTCCAGCATTTACTGTTCCCCAGCTGGAAGATTGTCCTTGAATCACAACACGTTGCTGACGATTTGAAAGATAACTATAAAACCATCTCAATACATCCCCACAAATTCAATTTTTCTCAGGTTTGGAAAGTAAGCCAGTGTGCCAGACCTTATCAAAAGCCTTGCTGATGTCCAAGAAAACAAGTAGTACCTCTTTTTGCTGCTCAACAGCAAGACATAACGCGTGATATATAACAAGTAACTGATTAACAGCATAGTCGCCCGGTGTGCAATCAGATTGGTTAGGTGATGTTAATAGATGGTCCCTAAAGAAGATGAAACATGCTTGAAAATGACTTTTTCGAATACCTTGCCAAACGCAACTTAACAAGGAAACCGGTCAATAATTATCGCAGAGATTTTCAGCGCCTTTCTTATGTAAAGGTGTAACATTAGCTTGTTTCCATTTAGCAGGAACCGTATTATTATTCAAAATAGATTAAAAAGTTAAGCTAATGATTTATGAATGGAAGGCGCACCTTCCTTTAAAAGTTTGGCACTAATGCCATCGGGTCCGGTTGTCTTAGAAACATCTAAGCTGTGCAGAATATCCAGAACTTCCTTATCTGAAATTGAAATTGAGCGAATTGTATTATTGGGATGTAAAATGTACCCAGGAAGAGGGACAGATGTAGAGTCAAGTGTGCATTGTTTGAGAAAAATGAATTGAAAATTTCAGCCTTAGACAGATTGTCAGTTATATGATCATCATTTACTAATATCGAAGGTATTGAGGTTATGTGGGTACAGTTTAGAGAATACATGACAGTGCGCCACCAACTTTTCTTATTTTGATTAGGATTGTTTAAAGAGATACGGAGTTTATCATGATAATTATGCTCGGTGGCTCTAAGTTGCTCTTGATAATAACTCCTTAATCTACAATACGAGGACCACATGTCAGTGTCATGACTAGGACCGTTAGCTTTGACCTTCTCAAATGCCCGGTGCACTTTCTAACGTAAGGATCGTAACTGTGAATTGAACCAAGGGACATCAAAAGGACGAATATCGATGGCTCGGTTTGGGATGCAGTGTTTGGCCGCGTCAAGAAACATTTCCGACCATAAATCGCAGCAATCGTTCATATCATTAGAAGGGAAGCATAGGTCCCAATTTAAAGTATTGAGATAGGTCCAAAATATATTAAAATCTGCCTTGCTATAGTCCCAAACATGTCTTTTGCATATCGGGTCTCTTTTACGAACAATAGATCAGCACCTACGACTAAGTGGTCGCAATTTAAAATTTGTGAATGAATTCGCACGTTTGTGATAAAATTAGGAATATTGCTAATAATCTAGTCAAGATACGTTGCAGAATGTTCAATAATACGTGTTGGTTCATTGATGTGGAGTGACAGGAGATTGGATGTAACAAATTGGTCAAGTTTGATACCCTGTAATGTGCTAGGATCAACGTTGAGGTCTATAATGATATTGTTGATGTTCGAGGCTCTCGACAAAAAAATACTTTCTTGAAGTTTATCCCAGAAAGAAGCGGGGGAGTTTGGTGGTCTGTAAATAATGCCTAGAAGAAATTTATTGTTGTGTAATCTGACCTCACTCCACAACATCTCGAGATCAGGTATTTCGAGTTCAGTGCGTCAACTGGCCACAAACGATCGGGAAACAAAAAGAGCGACTCCACCACCGACGCCACTGAGGCGATCGCATCGAATGATTTTGTCAAAGTTAGGCAGAACAAGATCGGCCTCAGGCGAGTTGGGTGACAAGAAAGTTTCGGAAACAGAAATTATATCAAATTCAGGAGATATATCGGGATTTTTTTTTTTACATTTCATTTTTTCTTTAGTCACACTTCTGGCGTTTAGATGAGAAAAAGATATGTCACAGAACTTTCGTGTTAGTCCAGGATTAATATGAATATCACTTGCCATTAATAATAATACAGGGAGAACATTTAGAAAGTATTCATGTAGGTGAAATATATCTATGGAATGAGCTATTGCAAACATATCTAAGAAATACCCGTTGTCTGACTTTTTACGAACAGTAACCAACAAGACGGAGTGTTAGCAGTAAACAAACAACTCGATAGCACAACAACATACATACTAATGGGAAATTTGTGGAAAACAGAAGGGCGTCAGGGATGGCTGCCACCAAACTGTATGTGTAATGCCGTGAAATATATTTGCATGAAAAATATGCCTGACAGAATAACTGTGAGGAGGCGTGGGAGCAATAATGTGCCGTATATCCACTTACCCGAGAAACATAACTCAACAGAAAGCATCAGCAATGCAGTAAATAACTAGAAAAGATTTGCTTTACTGCAAATCTGTCTTGGTGCCTTCAAAATGAGACCAGTTTGAAATGCTACAGTTTGCCATTGTTCAACATAATCTAAATGTCGTGTATTAGCCCAATTTTTATAATGTGAAATACTACAACTTTGGTTCTTGGTTCATTGGCTGTGGCCATGTTACAAACTTATAAAATGAACTTTGAATGGAGCTAGTGTCTATAATAGTTTTGAAACTATTCAATATTTTAATTTTGTGTATTTGCCTACTTTGCATAAATTGAAAGCATACAACTTTGGTTTATGGTTCATTGGATGGGGCTTTGCCACAAACCCAAAAATTGAAGTAGGAATGGCACCTCTATCTATAATAGTTTTGAAGCTATTCAAGATTCACATTTTGCATGTTTACCCACTTTGCATACATTAAAATCCTACAACTTTGGTTCATGGTTCATTGGATGCGGCTTTGCCATAAACCCATAAATTGAAGTTGAAATAGCATGTCTGTGTATAATGGTTTTGGAGATATCCAACTTTGAAACTTTTCAAAGCCCCTTCTTAGCATAATTTGAAATTCTACTTAACTTGTACTGTCCATTATATTGGCAGGTGTCGCAAACCTATATATGCACATTGAAATTTTGAGTATCTGAAATATTTTGAAAGATATGGAGCTTTTAAAATAATTTTAATTGCCCCTTTAAATTTGCATACTTTTAAACATCATGACTATTCCAAATGAGATGCACACTTTCACTGTTAGGTCAGTCAGCATAGCAAGCTTGGTTGTGAAGAAGGAAAGAAAGAAAGAAATACAGATAGAAATACAGAAAGAAAAAATACAGAAAGAAAGAACGAGAGAAAGAAAGAAAGAAAGAAGGAAGGAAGGAAGGAAGGAAGGAAGGAAGGAAGGAGAGAAAGAAAGAAAATTCCAGTGTTTACTAATACAGTGAAACCTCTCTAAACTGAGGACCCTTGGGACCAGAGAAAAGTCACCCATGGGACCAGGGAAAAATGCCCACTCCTGAGAGGGTCAGCCCTATGGATGAGTATGTGTGCATATATATGTCATTATTCATACATGCACATGCACGTGCGTGCACACACACACACACACACACACACACACACACACACACACACACACACATATATATATATATATATGTATATACATATATATATATGTACGGTGTATACATATTATAATTCAAGGAGATGTGTATACATGCAACACAAAACTGCCTTTTTTCCTTTATTGCATAAACAAATTTTAACAGAAGCTGTCAAGAAACTACATAAACATGTACCTGTGAACCAAGACAAAACTATACTGTCTCAGTATTGGCTATGAACAACAGGCTTCATCTCGATCACTGGTTACAAGAAAACAAAGACATGAAAGTGTCCACTAAGATGACACAAATTCTATCCTCCTTGGTCGCTGACTCAGCTCTGTATGTAGTCTATTTTTAACAGAGGGTACACTCTTGTTCTGCCTAGAAGTCCGGTCCCTCTGATCCCTTGGGACTGATAAGATCAGCAGACTGACATTGCCTCAGGCAAAAACAGGTCTGTTCTGCACTAGTGGAAACTATCCCCTGCCTGGTACATATGGCACCATGGAGTCAATCTGTTCCTGCATGAACAGAAAGAGATGCTTTGTATTTTATTGAGAGCCTCATTACACAGTTGTTGGGAGTGTCTTCACCCCCCCCCCCCCCCCACCCCCCAATTTGCTACAAGACCCAAACCTTCCAAAGCATACATCTAGCATGCATGGATAGAAAGCTGCCTGTAAGACAGGTTCAAGCTTATTAATTATGAATGCAAAATGGTTGCATGGCACCATAGAGGTCAAGCAATAGGTCATACAGAAAGCAGTTCAAGGCCTGTGTGCAGATTGGGGAGAAATTTGGTGCATTTAGCATACATTAAAATTCCCCAAGTTTTGTTTGTATGCTATATGACTTGCCAGTTGTCTGAAACCTGTATGTGTAAGTTAGGACTTTATGTCTATATCCAATAGTTTAGAAGATATGGAGCTTCTAAAATTTTAATTGCCCTTCATTTGCATAATTCTAATAATCCTGACTATTCCAATTCAGGTGCCTAATTTCACTGGTAGGTCATTCACCATGGCAAGTTTGGTGGTTGTCGGAACAGTAAGGTCCGAGAAAAACTCCAGACAAATCTGGTCGTAAAGAAGAAAGAAAGAAAGAAAGAAAGAATTCTTGAAAAAAAAACAAAATGTCTGGGTTGGCACCCAGACATAACAACCTGTCATATAGCAGGCCTGAGATGGAGTTTGCCGACGGTGCAATCACTCCTATCAAATGTGTTGGATAGAACCATACACCTAGGTTGCAAATAAACACTAAAATTGGTACACAGACAAAGATGGCACCCACACTTACACTCACAGGAAGTATATATATATATATATATATATATATATATATATATATATATATATATATATATATATATATATATATATATATATATATATATATATATATATATATATATATGAGGTTATCATGATAGGTTTGCTACAATTAAATGAGGCATGAATGTTTTGACACCATTTCGACCATTTGGAACAATGTCGCAAATATGTGGCAAGTTAATGTATATATATATATATATATATATATATATATATATATATATATATATATATGTATATATATATATATATATATATATATATATATATATACATATAGAGTACAGCATTTGATAACCACGCCAGAGTCAACAGTACTTAACAGAATGCACCAACTAGCGCCTCTCTTTGTGCCGCGAATAAAAGTATTGACTCCGTAAATTAATTTATTGAACAGTATTGAGTGTAATGAGATGATTTGAAACCATCCGCATAAATAGGAGAATAGTCCAAGGAAGTACTGTAAGTAAACACAGAAAGCTTCGTACTTGTAGTAAAAATAACTTTGGCATCCTCTGACAAAGCTAATTATGTAGCCTTTACAGAAAAGGACAATAATATAAGCTGATTATTTGAATTAATTTAGAAGATACTTCATTGAACATATTGGAATCGATATTCCAGATAACTTTTAAACCAACGTAAAGCAATACCCGTGACACTACAATATTTAAATTTTTAACAAGAATTTTATGATCCAAAATATCAAGGGCTTTTAGGAGATGAACAAAAATACTGATATTTATTTTGCTACGGTCCAAAATCCGAATAATTCTATCTGAAAACTCAAAGCGCTGCTGTTTCTGTAGACTTCAATTTCTTAAAACTATGTTGGTTGCCATAAAATAAAGAATAAGTTGCGAAGTAGTCATGCAATTGGTTATAAAGCACCTTCTCGAATATATATATATATATATATATATATATTATATATAACTGGCAATAAAGATATGGGCTCTAATTTTCTAGAGATGAATTTGTTTAAAGGTATGACGTGGCATGGCAATTTTTAGCCTGTCCTGTCCTGTTGATATAGATTGGTTTATAATGATAGTTAGGGGGTTGCACGAGCAAGAATAAGATTCTAGTTAGCTTCATAAATAATTCATTATGACCAGTACGACTTTTAGGCTTCAAATCATTGATGATGTATATTAAATCAGAGGAGCTGACTAGTTTAAAAGAAAAGATTATCAGCCACGTCAACTTTTGCTGCCAGTTTGGGACCAATAATGGCAAAAAATATATATTGAACGGGTCGGCAATTATTTGTTTATTTGTTACCTTTGTATCGCCAATTAAGAATTTTTTTTTTCAAATTCTAAACTTTTCTAATAATATTCCATGATTTGTTTGGTTTTGCACTAAATTTTAGAAATTCTGAGGTATGATATTTTTTCTTTAAAAACTTGTTTGAACAGGTTAAAAAAATTGTCAGCTAGACCCACTTTTGCTGCCAGTTTGGGGCAATTATATTTAAGTAAAAAGTATATTACACCGGTCGGCAATTATTTGTTTATTTGTTATCTTTATATCGTCAATTAAGAAAAATGATTTTTTCAATTAAACATTCCATAATTTTTTTAGCTTCACATCTAATTTTTTAAAATTCTGAAGTGTGATATTTTATCTTCAAAGACTTGTTTGAGCAGGGAGAACTTCCCGTTTGCATAAATATGAAGGTGCAATGCATTTATGATGGACTCATGCTAGAAAACATCGGAGTGATATTCTACAAAAACATTTTCAATTGTCAATAGAAGTGGAAGTATTTCCTCGTAAAATTTTGCACTAAGGTAACAAACATTGCAATCGATATTATATTGGATGATGATAATGTTAATGATGAATTAAGCCTATTTTTTTTTAATGCTGTGACTCTCCGTCTATCATTTTATAAAATTTTATACACGTTTTTATCATATGCCCATTACATCAGACAGTCTGCCTTTGGTTTTGGTTTTTCGCCATAAAATGGTACGTGATGAAACTTGCTGTTTAGGTCTTTCAATCCATCCATCCATCCATCCATCCATCCATCCATCCATCCATACGTTGTCTGTGTGCCTATCAGTGTCATTTATTTATTCTAGTTATTTGTTTCTTTCTTTCTTTATTATCTGGTTAATTAATTTATTTATTTATCTATCTATTTATTTATTTATTTATCTATCTATTTATTTATTTATTTGTTCATTTTTGTTTTATTATATTTTGATTTTGTTTATTTGTTTGTTTACTTACTTGGAACGACCATGTAAACTATATACCCAATAAACTATCTAGCATCTGTGGCTTATTGTCAAAACTCAAGAACTTACTTCAACACAACATTTTACGTCTAATATATAATGCACTCTTTTCATCTGAAATGAAATTATGGAATCACTGCACGAGGTTTTCATTCTTGCAGTAGACTGATAACACTGCAAAAGAAGGCACTGAGTATAGCTTATCTAACACTAATAATGGTACTTGATAAAATAGTATACCTAAGTAAACACTGCCATCTGCCCATGGTTACAGTGTAAATTTAATTGACAATTTTTCATTTAAGCGTAACATGCAGTGTCTCCCTGAACCTGGTTTCCGGAAAACAATTCACACTCATCTATCTATCTATCTATCTATCTATCTATCTATCTATCTATCTATCTATCTATCTATCTATCTATCTATCTATCTGTCTGTCTGTCTGTCTGTCTGTCTGTCTGTCTGTCTGTCTGTCTGTCTGTCTGTCCGTCCGTCCGTCCGTCCGTCTGTCTGTCTGTTCCAACTAATATGCAATTGCATTTTTCTATCTATCTATCTATCTATCTATCTATCTATCTATCTATCTATCTATCTATCTATCTATCTATCTATCTATCTATCTATGTGTCTCTGTCTATCTATCTATCTATCTATCTATCTATCTATCTATCTATCTATCTATTTATCTATCTATTGCCGACTGCAACTTATATGCAATTGCATTTTTGTGAGAAAACTACAAATACCTGTACAACCTGAACACGCATGTGTACGTAATTTATAAATTGCTGCTTTCTCGCGGCCAGACGTTTGCACCCTGTCATACTGCTAGGGCCATCTTGCGGTTGAACATTCTCCTCTACAAACGCTACTGCAGTGGTGCATTATCCGCAGTAAACTATTTCGCCCGGCCAGCTACGTGGATCAAGTTTGTGAACAGAGCAAAATTGCATATTGCGACTTCTAGAATGGGAAATGTGATTAGATACATGTATGCATGATATAAATGAACTATATTTCGTGACACAGAAATTAACCTGACTTATTTCAAGAGGAAAAATGGTAAGTTTTAGCGTAAATGATGGTGTTTACTTATGTTATCGCTCAATGGCTTTTCTGTCTGCTAAAAAATTCGGTTTACATTTCGACTAGAAAACTTTAAAAGACAAATAGTAAAGCCAGGTCAGAATATCAAATAGAATGGCTGTTCAATGGCACTTTCATGATTTTAATATATCTTCTGACCTGCTCTCGTGCTTCAAGGAAATGTTTGTTGATCCTTTGAGCAATTTCTGACACTGCTTGGCCCTGGCCTGGGCATTACCCCGAGTTATCAGGTTAGAGTCAGTCATAATAGCGAGTGTCAGCGAGCTCTTACCATAAACACAAGTGAATATAAGATATAACAGAACAGTAAATTATCCAATCAGAAGAGTGCTCAGTATCTACTGGACTATCCAACGAAGTTTATTTTCTTCGTCATTCCCTAGGCCCTACTGCGCATGAGCACATGGGCGCAGCCATTGTGTTTTTTAGGCACCCCGGGTAATTTTCGCTGTTTTATTTACACCAAAGTCTTAAAACTTACTGGCCGTTATGGAAATCATGTCAATAATTCATAACTGGGCTGCAGAAAACGTTGCGGCAGAGTGTAATAAAGGATAACGATTTGCCAACTTGCATCGTTAACACCTCGGTGGAAAGTGGACCTGGCAAACATGCTTCTGGGGCTGGAAATGGGTTTCCCCGGAATAGAAAAACTTGACAGTTGTGCGGGTAACCTAAATATACATCCCAAAGTATGTAGTATTTGTTGTGCACGTTGCGTCTCACCTTACTAATATCTGCACACTGTGCAGTCACCAGGTCGCTTCTCAGGGCCTTCCAGGTGGCAACTTCCAGTCACACTTATATCTCAAGGGACCCCAAAATGCCATGTTGCCAAAGCCTGCTCCGATTTGGTGTTGTCGCGCGACAATCCAACAATACGCACTACATCTCTGCCACAGGATACGGCACTAGATCAATGGCGATATAAAGATCTTGGGAGCAATACTTTAATTTGTGGAACAGTGTCTAACGAAAAAAAGAGGCTATACGGCAGATAATTTCATCCAGCTGTTCTAGGTAGTTCGGTCTTGCCCTCTAGACTGCTTTAGTAAATGGCGGCTAGAGGGCCCTAAGGACCAGGTGCTACTGCCTTATCCACCAAAGTTATTATCGATACTTTGTAATGCTTGACGCTCCCATCTTGGGCTATGCCTACAATACATTAATATTGCTAAATTTAAATATGGAAATACAATGTAGGTTGAACCATGGAGCATTTATACTACGTGTTGTAGGCATAGCCTTAGATGCAAGCTGAGCATTTATACAACATATGTTGTAGACATAGCCCAAAATGCGAGCCTCAGCATTGCAAAGTATCTAAAATGATATAAAGTCGGTAGATCAGGCAGTAACACCTGGTTGCTAGGTCTCTCTGACGGCCATTCACTAAGCCAGTCCAGAGAGGTGACGCCGTAGTACCTTGAGTAGCTGAACGAACCGGTCTATCATATAGCCTTTCTTTTTATTAGACACTGTTCCCCAAGTAAATACGTACTTTGCCCAAGATCTCTATATCCCCATTGAAATAGTGTCGTAACCTCTGGCAGAGACCTAGTCGGTACAAAGAGTGATTGTTGGAATTTCGCGCAACAACACCAAATCTGAGCATTCATTGGCAACATGGCTGTTGGAGGCCTCAACGTCATGATCTACATGCAAAAAGCCATCTCTGGATAGCTACGTGAATCTAGGACTTTTCGTCGAAATCAACATAGTTGGATGCCAACTTTCCCAAAGGTTAAATCTGGTTGAAATGTAATCTCATCACTACACAACTTCATCAAGAGTGATTTTCATCACAGTGTAACATTGGCAAAATTAACTCGGTCGAAAATCAGAATGGTCGATGTGCTATTTGGTCGAAAAGTAACTTCGTTGTGAGGTCATTCCGCTTGAAATTGGAGTGAAATGGGTGCAAGGTGAATGTTGATGGTGGCCATATTATGATCATGTGACTGAACCCAACCTGAGAGAATGAAAATATGAAATGCAAAATGGAAACCAGAACAGAATGCGATGCAACAATATCTATTTCTCATACATCTCATTTTTTCAAATGCAGCACAGATTCCTCTAGAAACATATATAGACATAAACATTCACAAAAAGAAAAATGAAATAGATATCATGTAGGCCAATATGTATATCCTATATATATATATATATATATATATTCATTGTTAGACCCTGAAGGTAATCTATCAGACCTCTCTGTTCATAGTCAATTATGAGGATTTTCTTTTGCTCTGTTGTTGAATGGGTGATTCACCTGCAAGCAAATGCTAGCAAATCATTTCTGTATGTGTTTGTCCACCTTTGAGACATTTAATGAATTCAAACAGGTTTGGATGGCATTTGCCAACAAGAGATCGGAATCTATTGTGCCACCCTTCAAGGGGGTTTGTGGGGAGTGGCTCACTATTAAAGATTTGGGTAAACGCTGACCAGAGGTCAGGGTGAAACATGGCATCTTTCCACACTAAGCGGCTGTCAGCATGTAGTGTGTCCACTTCGAACTGTCCAACATGTACAGTAAAACCTGTCCGAGTGGGCACCTCCGCTAAGTGGGCACCTGTGTTTAGTGGGCACTGTTGCCTGGCCCAGTTCCTTATATACATGTACTTCCCATATTAATTGACCTGCCCTAAGTGGGCACTTCTGCCCAGTCCCAAGGGCACCCACTTAACACAGGTTTTACTGAACTCATATTCTACAAAGTCACTGAAATCATCAGGGATGTGATCTAACAGTACTCTATATTTGTCCCTGATTTCAGGCGGTGGAACAAAAACCGTGGCTGTGAACATTCAGAACAATATAGAATATTCTGCAGATACTCTATATAATTTCACCAAACCTGGCCATTGAATTGCCCTCCAGTGAGCCTGAGCAAGACGGAAAAAGCAAGTTTCAACTCTGATATATGTGCACACTTCTTGTACTGCTGCAATGAATGAAGCCTCTAGGTCACATCTGAAAGTGGTAATATTACGGGGTGTTGACACAACCTCAGATATACTGTCCAAAATATTTTGTGACATGAGTTTGTAAGTCTGTTTCTGTTTATTTGCCAGCAGAACATAGACAAGAGGCATCACTTGCCCATAACAAGCGCTTGTACTGTGTACATCTGTGAGAATAGAGCGGGGACGACACTAAATGCTCCATCTCCGTACCATGTGTTGGACAATGCCAAATACCTCAAGTTTTGAGGTGTAGAAAAGATAATCATTGTGTCATCTTGATAGCACATTCAATCCTCCCTTGCACGTTTCACACCAGGCACCTGACCAGACAATATCACTTCTTGTTTCGGGAAGAGTAGGACTATTTTTGCATCTTTCTCTGAGTATCATTCTTTTTATTGTGGTCTCCTTTGGCAAATCGCCCTGACAAGCTGGCGGCAATTTTTCAGACAATTCCTGGTTAATGATCACTGAGGTAGGCACTAATATTTGACCTGCTGCAGCCCTCTTCATTCTAAATTTGCCTTTTTTAATCTGGAAAAAAAATCACTTGGAAAATAAATGATCTGTTCATTGATAAATGCTTTTATTCATTTACATTTTTTGTTTCATTCGCTTACATTTTTTATTCATTTGGTAAAGAAATTATCTGTATATTTATAAATGCTTTTATGTATTTACATATTTCAAATATTCTGAAAATGTTGCTAAATTATGTCATTGAAAATGTAACTAAATTATGTCTGTTGATACGTTTACATCTATAGAGCATTGTTACAGTTCCAATTCCTATTTTGATTTCTCCATTTATGTTTTGAAATAGTCAGAAACAACATTAGGGTATGGGAGGACCTGTAGGGTTTTCTGGAGTTTACAACTGTATTATATTATGGATTATACCATTAAAAAAGAATAAGCAAATTAGACGGGGCTAGTACCACAGTGACTCAAGGTTTCTGGTGGATAGTCCGACCGGTTTCGTTCGTAGTGGAACTCATCAGGGACTGGTGAATAACCGTCAGGAAACCACTTATATATGTATGGGTAATGTTGCCACGTACGTAAAGTGTTTGCAGTGACGTCACAATGTTGACTTGTTGACTTTGGACGTCAAAGGGTTCCAAAATAGTTTTTGAAAATGGGGACCCTTCCAAATAAGGAAGGAGGAGTCCCTGGGACTGTGGGGTTAGTCAGTGCACACTGTGGGCCTGTATGAAACAGCAGTGGGATGTGGCTATCAAGCCTTAAGTGGATTTGATGGAAATGTAAACGTAGCAGTTTCAAAAATTATGTTGGCAGCTATTTAGAATTATTCATACTAGCTGTATGAAAATGGGAGGTACTTATGCCTTGGGGGAATGAGCAACGAGAATAAAAATTTAGCATGAGACCGAGTGAAAAAAGGATAAATTACCTGAACTTGGACAGGATCAGGTGCATGGGAATGTGGTTAAGTTAGAGTTACATCATCACCGACAGATGATGCCCTGCCTTTACAGGTGGGGAGGTACTAAAGGTTGATAATGATGATAAGTTGGATGTGACCACATTTTTCAAGTTGTATAGACTGTAGGTTTGGATTGATGAATTACCTTACTTTTTAAAAAAATTCATGTGTTATACATAGAGCTTGCTCCGCTCGCTAATATGAAAATGGATAGCACTGAAAAAAGAGAGAGCAGATTTAATCCTTATTGATTGATTTGATTTGATTCATATGTACAGAGTTCATAAAATACATGACAGTCTAATGGTCTTGTGCATCTTTATCCTATTGTACGCCACCTGACTGCCAGTCAAAATGTTGTAACTGCTTTGCATTCAGAACTCTTAAGTTCAGTCATGGCATCCATAATCCACACACTGGTTCAATGTGAATGTTTCATTGTTTCATTCAAGCCTGGAATTTGAACTGTGTAGAACTTAAAACATACAAAACCAACTGAATGTGCAAGTGTGACTCAGTTTCATGACTGAGAATAAATTACCATGCATTATCGACAAGGTGAGCTTGTCATTTCGTCATGCAAAATGGCGCTCCCCATGGCAAAAATGTCAGTTCCATAGCAAAACTGTTGGGCATGAGAAGCCAACCATGATTTGTAATCATCACTATGCACTGTCCATAGTAAGAATAAAGTTCATATACGTCTGTAACCATAAGAGCTCTCTCGTGCTGGCTAATCTTGATACTCCTGTGGTACTCCACTTTTCTGCCGCTGTCCTGTGTGAGACAGGTGGCCCAGAAAAAAGGAGAAGATAATTATACCAGCTGTCATGAGCGGTGTTCCTGGTTGGAATGAAATGATTTTGGGCAGGAAACCACGAGCAGCAAAACGGTGAATGGTTTTGTTATGCAGAATCATTGAGTTTCAACCAGAAACAAGTGAATGATGGTTTGTATCTATCCCATAATATTTCTATGGAATATTCTGTTTAAGTAGACAACAAATGATAGTTTTGAAACAAAAAAGAGACCAGAAATACGTAGAAAAGCATAACAATGATATTTAAATTTTTAACAAGAATTTTATTATTCAAAGTATCAAAGGCTTTTGATAGATCAAGAAAAAAACTGATAGGTAATTTGGTTAAGTCCAAAGTCTAAATAATTCTATCTATCCAACACTGCCATGTGTGGATAAATCGATCTATTTTTCTAGAAATCTAATGTGGATATGACTCATGAGTCATTTTTCACAAGAGAAAAGTCTTAGTTTTAGACTTCAAGTTAGACCTGCGTGCCAAAATCCTTATTTCTTTGGGCAGGTTGTTCCAGTTTCTGACAGCATTGTAATGAAAAGTAGTTTGATATATATGTGGTTGGTCCTTGGGACTGTAAAGTGAACATGAATATGTCTCGTGTAACAATTATGAGTAGTGTGAGACCCCGCAAAATTTGTTGTAAAATAGGCAGGGCTCAGACCATTGAAAATGTTATTGTTAAAAGAATGATTTAGTCTTGGTTGACTGGCTTGTAATACACCCTATTCAAAAGTCTGTGCCATGTTTGGAACACTACTACCCTGTGGTGACAGAACCCAGAATGAGGCTGGGGTATAAACCATTGAATCTAGTCCCTATTCACTATTCATTCATCCTTATGAAACAAGAAATTGACATATTCCACAGCTTCCTCTCTCAAAATTAAATAAAACCAGTAATTTTATTCGATATCATATTCCTACTCTTTTGAAGAACACACTTCCTTGCATTTTGAATAATATAAATACACATTGTCATTCAATGGATGGATATTATAAGTGCATTTAATTATACCTTATTGACCAATATTCAGAAACTTGCACCTTGGATAATTGCTATATATATGTATGTGCAACTTGACATTCTCATATGTATTCATGCATTGTTTTTACTAGTCATGATATAAAGTTTTGTAAACCCTACTCTAGGTGGTGCCAGTATCAGTGCAGTATCAGAGATTTTTTGCATATTACAATTTAAAGTCCATTGAATTTGGACTATTTGTGTGTTTTTTTGTTTTTTTTTGTTACTTACTCTGTGTACATACATGGGTGAAAGTCTTCAGTTTTAAAACAGAATTCTGTTTTGAGCAAACTTTTTGCAAAATTATTTGAATCAGGACATGTTCTTAAATATGCAAATTGGGTAAGAAATGTGGGCTGAAAATTTGAAAGAAGTGTTTTCTGTTTTGCAAAAATTGTTGGCTTTCACCCATGTACACATTGTCAGATACATGCAAATACAGTTCTGAGTTCAGCAACATTTATTGGGCTGTCAATTTTGGAAGTGATTACATGAAGTGTACAACACTGAATACCCCCTCCCCATCCCAGTGTAATGTTTACATAAAGTGTTCAACACTAAGTACCCCTTCACTTCCCATGGTACTGTTTACATAAAGTGTACAGCACTAAGTACCCCCTCCCATGGTTCTGTTTACATAAAGTGTACAACACTAAGTACCCCTCGCCCTCCCATGGTACTGTTTACATGAAGTGTACAACACTAAGTACCCCTCCCCCTCCAATGGTACTTTTTACAAAAAGTGAACAACACTAAGTATCCCCTCCCATGGTACTGTTTAGATAAAGTGTCCAACACAAAGTATGCCCTCCGCCCCCATGGTACTGTTTACATGAAGCATACAGCACTAAGTACCCCATCTCTCCTCCCAGGTTACTGGTTACATAAAGTGTACAACACTTAGTACCCCCTCCCAGGGCACTGTTTATATAAAGTGTACAGCATTAAGTACCCCCTCCCCCCCTGTAGGGTACTGCCAATGCAGTTGCCTTGTATCCTCTTTACCTGAAGGTGATAAGCCTTACAAATATATTTTTTTCTGTTTTGTACTCTTAATTATATACTGAGACTATTTGAGCCTGAAATAAAATCTTTTCAAGTGAATTTAATAAGAACTTACATAGAATAGACAGTTTGATGATAGTTGTAAATTATGTAACACCCAACATTTCTGCACTGTGCAGGACAAACAATTACATGTAGATCATAGACGCAAAATAAGAAGCCAATAATACAGCTTTGCATTTCGTATTTTACATATGATACGTGCATGTAAACATAGTGTTAGGCAGGATTTAGGAATCTGGGTTTGCAAACTCTTTGTCTGTTATATATTTGCTAAAACCTGGGTGTGTTTTTGAGAAATAGGGTTTGCAAAGCACACCTGCACACCTGGCTGGCTAATACACTGCTGTAAAATATGATAATATATTGAGATGTTTGTTGCAGGATTACTCAAAATTTCTGGATGAGAATTTTGATGTGAAAGACTGGGTGAACACGGCCCTGAGGACCCAGGAGGGCACCAGCACCAAGGACGTAAGTAACCACCAACAAAACAACACAGACATGTGGAGTGGGCTGTACTTAGCATGGCTTGGCCTAAAATCAAACAAAAACAAGGTGGTATCATTATTTTATTTACATTTAAATTTTGAAGCTACTGGTATACTTTGGTAGCAGTGAGACATAGTCATATGCTTTTATTCTTTGTTATCAAATAGATTAAAACTTCCAAATAATAATATTAATAATCATAATTTTCTAATTCCATAGATAAGAATATCTTTTGATAGCATGATAGCCTTGAAATCTCTAACTACAATGTCATGTGAGCTTAAATATTTCTGAAGTGTCACTCAGTCATTTTAGATGTCAGTAAATTGGGTATTTGTTTAGTCCCATGAGCATATAGGGACCATGTCCTGTTACTTGCATGCATGTTAGGTTTAAGTTCATGACATGAAAAAATAAGTTTCCTGAGTTTTGCTAAGGACGTTGTACCTATAACAGATTTCATGTACAAAATTGTATAGAATGCATTTTTTGGGCAGAGATATGATGATTTAATGGCTATACGTGTATGTGATGGAATTTTCAAAATAAGTACACAATTAATATCTTGGTCAGTTATGCATTCCCGGTAGGAGGGGATGCATATAGTGTTTAATCCTGTCGTCCACTGCCGCCATCCCCGCCACTGCCGTATATCTTGTATTCTTTATATTTCTGTCCCCTCTTGACCTATTACCTCTTAATTTGGTACAGATAATCTATGGGTGTGGGAAATTTGTCCCATATAATAATATATAACCTTGAGGTCAAAAGTCAAGGTCAAATCCTTGTTGCATTTTCTGCTGACTCAGCAAGTTTCACATATTAGCTTATACCTTCTTAATGGTGCATCGTAGGCCCAAGTTTACTATTGATTATTAATAGGAAAGTACTTATGGGCTTCCAGTTTGTATGGTTTATTTTAAACCTAAGTGACCTTGAAAGGTCAAACTGCATACAATCCTGTTGATTACTATGTAAGTGAATAGGAATTGCTGTGGATCACATTTTGGACTGCATCTTCAAAACCTTAGCCAGATTCACTTCAAACTTGGTGGGGATGTACCTTGTGTCAGTCTCTACCAAGTGTTTTCAAATATTCATGGTCCAGTGGTCAAGGTCACAGGACAGTTCTTAATTTTATAGGGTAATCCTTATTTTTATTTTATCTCTGGTTGCTATTGACCCATTCCCTCCTAATTTGGTACAGATGATCTATGGGTCTGCAGAGTTTTTAATCATATGTTAACATTAATGGATGACCTTGAGGCCAAAGGTCAAGGTCACAGGATCCTTTTTTTTGTAGGGTATTTCCTTAATTATATTATACCTCTGTCCCCTATTGACTCCTTATCTTCTGTTTATGTGCAGATAATCCATGAATTTGGAGATTTTTTTTTCACATGAATGTGGATGATCTTCAGGCTGTAGGTGAAGGTCACACAGTCCTGAAAAAGTTGATTGGTTAACTGTAACTATATAAATTCATAGATATAAGTCAGGTAATCATGCATTGGTGCTTGTCATGTAATCCCAATGGACAGGTTCGATAAAAATGCTGCGAGTATTTACTTTTTTTCTTGGTGTATATGGACATACATTGGCAAAAGTTACACTGATCACTGATGTCGTGCTGAGGGGATGCATAATGTTTTTCGAAGGAAAAACTCGCTTTTAGTTGATTTTGATATTAAGCACGCAAATTAAATCTCAGAAAATAGTTTTCCTCACATGCAGTCCAGACCCCCCCCCCCCCCCCCCTCCAAAAAAAAAAAAAATCCCAGCAAACGGAAAGAGACTGCAGGCAAATATGAAGTGATGGAGAATGCTAAATGTTACTACTCATGTAGAAAGTTTGGCAGTCATTATACCTTACAAAATCATGCTAAATGTCAGGCAGTTAATTTAAAAGTTTACCACAAATTGATAATATGGTCTAGGCTTTCTAAGTGAATCATTGATTTTCCAGTCAGTTGGAAAATGGTAACTTTTGTCATCAGATATATTGTCTCATTTTCTAGCATTCTCATGTTACAATAATTGCTTTTTAACTTAAAATTGCCAAATTTCTAACTTTGCTAGGCTAGTTGCAGTATACATTTTGTTTTTCTTGGCTGTCAAAAGTCACTATTTATGTGATGAAGATGTGATATAATTGCTCTATACATGAATATTGACTTGGGTTTGAGACCAGATATAACTTTTCTAATGAGAATTTGAAAATTGGGTCCCAAATTTAAATTGTTAAGGTGGGGTGCTGCCCTCTAGTGTTGATATATATTGACTGTTCACATTCCTGTATTGTTGTTACAGCAATATGCCACAACTCTGGTGATGAAACTACAAATGTTCATTCAGGTTTGTTTCTGTTTTTACCCTGGAATGTGATGTTATTTCAGTTTCTGTTTTGTTATTGTATACATGAAGCAGAGCTAACATGAAATTCATGAGGTCAGCTGATTGATGAGATGGGAAGTTATTTTGAGCATTCATGTTATGAAATGATTGATAACTGACAAATGTTGATTGCAATATGATATTTATTTCTGTAGTAGAAGTCTGCATCAATATTACCTGTCATTCAATGCTGATTAACCCCCCCCCCCCCATGGCTCCCTGGATCTACCTAAAAGAGTAATGTTTTAACTTGTTCTGCATGAGAAGATCCTCGAAACATGATTTTGGAAGTGTGGGATGTGCACTTTGGCCTTACCATCAGACTTTGAACAGTTTTAAGTGATTCTTGTTGCTAAGGCCATTGTAGATGATGTCAAGTAAAATTCAACTTACTGCTTTGTGAAGTCATCCCTTGTATTGGAATCCAAAGTTATTTTGTGCAAAATGATAAGGTTTGAAACCAAGTCGATTTAATTCTTGCGCTTTAATATGTAATTGGAAACCATGGTGATATTAGATGTAATGTGCTGTTGCCATGGCACACATTTTCTCGCCAATTCCATTATATTTGCCTATATTGTGTAAAAGATATGTAATCCTGTACATATATTAACCCTATAAGTGCCAAATTTTGGACTGAGTCAACAGCTTTTCTCGGCGCACATTGGGCACAATGCGCCCAATTCGCACCAAGAAAAGCTGTTGACCTGGGATATTCTCTCTGGAACTATAGGAATGCTGGTACTTGAATGAAAGGTCTTTTTATGAGGAATACGAATCTGGAATCTTAATGATAATTCCGACTAGTTTGACTGAAGTAGATCAATTTAAGATGTGATTGGCACTGAAAGAGTTAATTTACACAGGAAGTGAATAACGTGATTGAGGAGGCATGTCAGCAGGCCATCAACAACCTGCCCAGGGTACAGCGCGAGATGGAGGCTGTCAGACAGGAGTCTGCTCTGCTGCAGGAACAGATGACTATGGTCAAGCAGGACATACAAAAGGTACAGACCTGTGTGTAACGTATAGCACTACATGTCACATACACACAATGAAGGTACAGACCTGTGTGTAACATATAGCACTACATGTCACATACACACAATGAAGGTACAGACCTGTGTGTAACATATGGCACTACATGTCACATACACAATGAAGGTACAGACCTGTGTGTAACATATAGCACTACATGTCACATACCGACAATGAAGGTACAGACCTGTGTGTAACATATAGCACTACATGTCACCTACCCACAATGAAGGTACAGACCTGTGTGTAACAAATGGCACTACATGTCACCTACCCAATGAAGGTACAGACCTGTGTGTAACATATAGCACTACATGTCACATACCCACAATGAAGGTACAGACCTGTGTGTAACATATGGCACTACATGTCACATACACACAATGAAGGTACAGACCTGTGTGTAACATATTGGACTACATGTGACATGTCACATACACACAATGAAGGTACAGACCTGTGTGTAACATATAGCACTACATGTCACATACCCACAATGAAGGTACAGACCTGTGTGTAACATGTTGCACTACATGTCACCTACCCACAATGAAGGTACAGACCTGTGTGTAACATATGGCACTACATGTCACCTACCCAATGAAGGTACAGACCTGTGTGTAACATATAGCACTACATGTCACATACCCACAATGAAGGTACAGACCTGTGTGTAACATATGGCACTACATGTCACATACACACAATGAAGGTACAGACCTGTGTGTAACATATTGGACTACATGTGACATGTCACATACACACAATGAAGGTACAGACCTGTGTGTAACATATAGCACTACATGTCACATACCCACAATGAAGGTACAGACCTGTGTGTAACATGTTGCACTACATGTCACCTACCCACAATGAAGGTACAGACCTGTGTGTAACATATGGCACTACATGTCACATACACAATGAAGGTACAGACCTGTGTGTAACATATAGCACTACATGTCACATACACGCAATGAAGGTACAGACCTGCGTGTAACATATGGCACTACATGTCACCTACCCACAATGAAGGTACAGACCTGCGTGTAACATATGGCACTACATGTCACCTACCCACAATGAAGGTACAGACCTGCGTGTAACATATAGCACTACATGTCACCTACCCACAATGAAGGTACAGACCTGTGTGTAACATATAGCACTACATGTCACCTACCCACAATGAAGGTACAGACCTGTGTGTAACATATAGCACTACATGTCACCTACCCACAATGAAGGTACAGACCTGTGTGTAACATATGGCACTACATGTCACCTACCCAATGAAGGTACAGACCTGTGTGTAACATATAGCACTACATGTCACATACCCACAATGAAGGTACAGACCTGTGTGTAACATATGGCACTACATGTCACATACACACAATGAAGGTACAGACCTGTATGTAACATATTGGACTACATGTGACATGTCACATACACACAATGAAGGTACAGACCTGTGTGCAACATATGGCACTACATGTCACATACACACAATGGACGTACTGTACTACATGTAACAAATTGCACAAAATGTAACAAACATGATGAAGGTCTGCTTGTAATAAACAACACTATGTAAAGGTAACTAACACACAATAGAGATACAGTGCTACATGTATAGTTGATGTACCTATTATTGATATGTTCCTATTGTCCATAGGGTGGGCAAAAACACTGTCATTATCCCTTACTAATCTATCTGTATATGTGATGGGTTGCCGGTCTCTGAGCTCTAAAATATTGTGCAACAATGTCTAGCTCCATTCCCCGGCGTCTCAGTTACGAGGGGAATTGCCGGTAAATACATAATTTGGGTTCCTTATGCTAAGCAAAATGAAAACTTTTTAGAGAATGGACACATCATATATTTTAATAATCGCAGAGACCTTAGCTTTTTGGATTTTTCATAAGCTGATTTCATGTTTACTTGTACAAAGAAAAAATGTTTGCCCTGCTGACCCACTCCGACCTTCATCTGTGTGGAGTTTTCAGTTGCTATATCTAGAATAGGAACATTGTTTTGACAAGCTGGTCACCAGAATTGAAGTGAGTTTTCTTGCACAGACCACCTGCATTCGTCAAGAAAAAAAAACTTTGTTTTGGTTTTACCATGGAAGTACAGCCTAGAAATTGAAGTCTGATTTATAACAGTTACAATAACTTTCCTATCTATGGTCAGTGACGCATTGTGCTGCATTTTTACAAACTGCACGGCTTACCCTGTTGATAACTGGTACATCGTGCATAACACACACAATGGAGATTCACTGCTACATATAACATAACACACAATGGAGATACATTACTACTGAATTGTTAAAGTGAGTCAAAATCCTTAAATGAAACCCACCCAGGTGACACCAAAGCAGAGGCCATGTGCAAATGAGGTGCAGTACAGTTAAGTCCGTCTAAAACTTAACAGCCAAACGCATTTTTTGTGTTGCAAAGTGTTGTACTGGGGTTTGTAAAGGCTGAAAGAGGTTTGCAAAAGGTTGACAAAGGGTTTGTAAAAGGTTGATGAAGGGTTTCAAATCATTGAAATGGTTGCAAACCATTTCAACATTTTAATGAATAAGGTTGAGAAAGTATGTGAAATGGTTGTTAACCATCAGAGAAATGTTAAAAGTGTTTAAAAGGGTTTGAATGCGTTAAGAGGAAATGGTTTGGAAAGTGTTAGAAATGGGTTTGAAAAAGGTTGCAAAAGGTTGATGCGTCTGGTGATTGTTAAGTTAAACGCGGGCTTAACTGTACAAAATATAATATACACACAGTGGAGGAACATTACATCAAACAGACACAAGCTAGGCACAACAGTACATCAAACACAGACAATGGATGTACGGACACAGGAGAGGTACAGTACTACGTGTTACATACACACAATACTGGTGAAGTGCTACATGTAACATACATACAATGAAGGTCAATACTACACATAACATACACACAGAACAGGTACAGTACTACATGCAACATACACACAATGTAGTTACAGTACTACAATTAATATACATACAGTGTAGTTACAGTACTACATAAGCATACATACAAAGTAGTTACAGTACTGCATGTAACATACACGCGATTGAGGTACAGTTCTTCATGTAACATACAATGCAGGTACGATGTGGCATGTAACATACAAATGCATACACGAGAGGTACAGTACTACATGTAACATACATACAATGGAGATACAGTGCTACATGTAAAGTACTCATACACACAGAGGTCATGCAGTGCTACATGTAATACACACACAATGGAGGTACGATGTGGTATGTAACATACATATGCACACAGGAGAGGTACAGTACTACTTTTAAGCTACACACAGTGGAGGTATATTATCGCATGTAACACAGCATGGAGGTATAGTATTACATATTACAAACACACGCTAGAGGTATATAGTATTACATGTTACAAACACACAGAATGGAGGTATAGTATTACATGTTACAAACACACACTATAGGTATAGTATTACATGTTACAAACACTTAGAATGGAGATATAGTATTACATGTTACAAACACACAGAATGGAGGTATAGTATTACATGTTACAAACACACAGCATGGAGGTGTAGTATTACATGTTACAAACACACACTATAGGTATAGTATTACATGTTACAAACACACACTATAGGTATAGTATTACATGTTACAAACACACAGCATGGAGGTGTAGTATAGCATGTTACAAACACACACTATAGGTATAGTATTACATGTTACAAATGCACACTGGAGGTATAGTATTACATGTTACAAGCACACAGAATGGAGATATAGTATTACATGTTACAAACACACAGAATGGAGGTATAGTATTACATGTTACAAACACACACTAGAGATGTAGTATTACATGTTACAAACACACACTGGAGGTATAGTATTACTTGTTACAAACACACAGCATGGAGGTGTAGTATTACATGTTACAAACACACAGAATGGAGGTATAGTATTACATGTTACAAACACACACTATAGGTATAGTATTACATGTTACAAACACACAGAATGGAGATATAGTATTACGTTACAAACACACAGAATGGAGATATAGTATTACATGTTACAAACACACAGAATGGAGGTATAGTATTACATGTTACAAACACACACTGGAGGTATAGTATTACGTTACAAACACACAGAATGGAGATATAGTATTGCATGTTACAAACACACACTAGATATATAGTATTACATGTTACAAACACACTAGAGATATAGTATTACATGTTACAAACACGCAGAATGGAGGTATAGTATTACATGTTACAAACACACACTGGAGATATAGTATTACATGTTACAAACACACAGAATGGAGATATAGTATTACATGTTACAAACACACACTAGAGATATAGTATTACATGTTACAAACACACAGAATGGAGGTATAGTATTACATGTTACAAACACACACCAGAGATGTAGTATTACATGTTACAAACACACACTATAGGTATATTATTACATGTTACAAACACACACTAGAGATGTAATATTACATGTTACACACACTATAGGTATAATATTACATGTTACAAACACACACTGGAGGTATAGTATTACATGTTACAAGCACACAGAATGGAGATATAGTATTACATGTTACAAACACACAGAATGGAGGTATAGTATTACATGTTACAAACACACACTATAGGTATAGTATTACATGTTACAAACACACAGAATGGAGATATAGTATTACCTGTTACAAACACACACTGGAGGTATAGTATTACATGTTACAAACACACACTGGAGGTATAGTATTACATGTTACAAACACACAGAATGGAGATATAGTATTACATGTTACAAACACACAGAATGGAGATATAGTATTACCTGTTACAAACACACACTGGAGGTATAGTATTACATGTTACAAACACACACTGGAGGTATAGTATTACATGTTACAAACACACAGAATGGAGATATAGTATTACATGTTACAAACACACAGAATGGAGGTATAGTATTACATGTTGCAAACACACACTGGAGGTATAGTATTACATGTTACAAACACTTAGAATGGAGATATAGTATTGCATGTTACAAACACACAGAATGGAGATATAGTATTACATGTTACAAACACACTAGAGATATAGTATTACATGTTACAAACACACAGAATGGAGGTATAGTATTACATGTTACAAACACACACTAGAGATGTAGTATTACATGTTACAAACACACACTAGAGATGTAATATTACATGTTACACACACTATAGGTATAATATTACATGTTACAAGCACACACTGGAGGTATAGTATTACATGTTACAAACACACAGAATGGAGATATAGTATTACATATTACAAACACACAGAATGGAGGTATAGTATTACATGTTACAAACACACACTGGAGGTATAGTATTACATGTTACAAACACACAGAATGGAGATATAGTATTGCATGTTACAAACACACACTAGAGATATAGTATTACATGTTACAAACACACAGAATGGAGGTATAGTATTACATGTTACAAACACACACTAGAGATGTAGTATTACATGTTACAAACACACACTATAGGTATATTATTACATGTTACAAACACACACTAGAGATGTAATATTACATGTTACACACACTATAGGTATAATATTACATGTTACAAACACACACTAAAGGTACAGTACTGCATCAAATTTACTCAGAATGAAGAAAATTTTATTACATCAAGCATGCACATAATCAGAGTAGAAAAAATTCCAGATAGAAATTTCTTGGAGCTTCTTTTAACTGACAGAGAGCATTTGTTGTAAGTAAAGGTTCGAAGTAGGGGGTGTTGATGGGTACCTGTCAACACAACTAGGACAAAAAACACTTTAAAAAATTGTTTTTTAAAGCTGGATGAACTGTTTTAAAGCTGTCTTTTGAACAGACCACCATGTACTATTTTTGCATACAATTTAGGGTGCTTCTCTACAGAACACTTTCATTAATCTTGTGTGTATGTTGGAATAAGACTCCCTTATGTGTCGGCATGTTAAGCAGAAAAAACCTGCAGTTGACAATCCCAGGCTGTGTTACAAAGCTGGTTATTTTTGCTTTGTGTACTCTGTAAATCATCTGGTGTCCTGTCCTTTGGAGTTGAATGTATTGTCTATCTTTGCCACTAGGTAGAGCATGATACAGCACAGTCAATGCAGATGCTGCTCCGGATTGACTCCATCAAGTCTCGCATGAAAGCAGCGTCACAAGCGTTACAGGTACTGTATGGGAGGGAAGACATCAGGGTAATTGAGACTTTAAAAGAAAAACTGGGAGTTTGCAATAATTTATGGAGCTGTTGCAAGGAAATGATCATCTATGCTAAAATAAAATTAAAAATGTAAAAAATATCTTGTAGTGTGAAAAAAGTAGCATAAGTGAGTGCAATGTGTTCATTTTCATTCAGTTAATTGACTCTTTACCCCTTGAATCAAGACTGATGTTTGGTCTCCCGAAAAACTACTCATCTTTGGGAAAAAATTGCCACCTTAACCCTTTACAGTGATAATCATGGCTATAGTCATTTTGCCATCACCATTAAACATATAGGCTAATGGTTAACACTTTCCAGTCGGAGTCTGCAAATGCACAGACTCGTGCATATTATCGTTGTAGTCAGAGTCGGCATATACACAGACTCACCTTGTATCAATTTGCAGCTACATAATATTATAAGAGAATCACAGGTTTGCACTAGATATCCTCTTTAACGTAGTATTCCCCGTCATAGCATTGATTTGGCAATAGGAATGCCATTGTAAATTTTGTAAGGGTTTTTGAAGTTGCGGCAGGCACCTGTCAATATTGATACATGTAAAAGGTCACATGGGGTAATCTGCATCTTGGCAACCAGAGGCGACCAAATGAAAGTACATGTGGTTTTATGAGGCTACATTGTGGCAAATTCCCTATTGAATATATTAATGTCAGAGCTAAAGTAGTGTGAATTGCAGAAAAAAAAGGGTCATTTATCATCTGTGCTGCATGTCTGGCTATTCGAAAAAATGGCGGCCGTGTCACGGGACCTCAGGTGACCTTTACATAATTTTAGCTACGCATATTCTGAGGTCTGTTTGTAGCTTTCCGATGGCAAAAGTTTATAGCTCACAAACTGTCTAAATATATTATGCTAACAAATGAATTTTACTTGAACTTTGCTGAATTCATGTGGCTATTTATATCACAGAAATTGGCCAACTTATCAAATAAGCTGACCAACATGGTTGCCATGGCAACTGTCCCAAACGGTATTTGATACAAACGATGTAATTTGCAAAAATTAAAGGCATAAATGTATTTTTGATCTGACCTGTCAAAATCCCAGCACTAAAAAGATTTAGGAATGCAACATTGACCTTAGTTAACCATTTCATATTGTTAACATGCAAATTATCAGAATATGGAACAATAATTTGGTCACCATGGCAACCAAGTGTTACACCTATTATTTTCATTTTGACACTTATGGAACCTGAGAGTACTACTTCTACTGAACATGGTGATATATAGTTATGATAACTAGTTATATCATAGATACAGAATAAATTGGGTCCAACATTTGGAAATTTACCCCAAATCCCCAGACACAGGGTACATAAGCCAATGAAATAGCCCAGACTGGAAAGTGTTAAAAGATTCAAATTCCTCATGAAGATACCTGTCATTCAAATACCTGCAAGCCTAGTCTAAAGCAGAAAAGTAGTCTTAGTCAACAGCTTTCCTTGGGACACTTTGTGCGCATTGCGCGCAAAGTGTCCCTAGGAAAATTGTTGACTCAGTCTTAAATAGCACTTTCAGGGTGAACTCTCTCCTCTTGAATTAGGACAGAAGTCTATGCGAGTATTGAATTTATTGTCATTTTGTGAGGAAATATTGTAAACATTTAATCACACTGCTTTGCAATGTCTGGCACTTGTTTCTAGGAACTGTTCCCTGCATTAAAAAAACAAACTCTTTGGTGGTTCTTTTAGGGTTGAAACATGACAACATAAATTTCATCCCCAAACACTTCCAATCTAATTCTTGGAAAAACAAAATAGTTATTTTTTTCTGGCGTGACAAAATGTGTATTTTTATTTCATTAACAAAACACACCTATGATTGCTTATAATATTGTATGGGTAGTCTCAGGCATGCAATGCAAACTGTGCATAAGGTTAAAGTTGCCACTATATTCAATTCATTCCTGATACTTTTTATTTCCTTTTCATTCCATTTCTAAAGTAAGACAAAAAAATTATGCCAAAAAAGTCTGTTTAGTGTCAGCATTGAGTGATATAGTAATGCCAAAAAAAGCCCCAACACCAGTTAAATTGTTAAGCCAAAGACATTGACAGGAGCGTTTACTTGATATGTTTGACTGTGGCACACAGTGGTGTGAGGGTTAACTTGATATCTTTAACTGTGGCACACAGGAGGGTTAACTTGATATATTTGACTGTGACACACAGGAGGGTTAACTTGATATGTTTGACTGTGGCACACAGGAGGGTTAACTTGATATGTTTGACTGGCACACAGTGACATGAGGGTTAACTTAATATGTTTGACTGTGGCACACAGGAGGGTTAACTTGATATATTTGACTGTGACACACAGGAGGGTTAACTTTATATGTTTGACTGTGGCACGCAGTGACACAAAGGTTAACTTGATATGTTTGACTGTGGCACACAGTGACATGAGGGTTAACTTAATATGTTTGACTGTGGCACGCAGTGACATGAGGGTTAACTTAATATGTTTGACTGTGGCACACAGTTACACGAGGCATAACTTAATATGTTTGACTTTGGCACACAGTGACATAAGGGTTAACTTAATATGTTTGACTGTGGCACAGTAACATGAGGGTTAAATTGATATGTTTGACTGTTGCCCACACAAGGGTTAACTTGTTATGTTTGACTGTGGCACACAGGAGGGTTAACTTGATTTGTTTGACTGACACGCAGGAGGCAGACAACTGGACCACTCTGTCCGCTGATGTTGAAGACGTCTTCCAATCACAAGACATCAATGCCGTAAGTCATCCCTGCACCTTTGTGTGCTGCAAGTTTATATTGTAAGAAATTGGAATCTCGAGTGAAAAAAAAGATTGAACTCTATTATCCTTAAATGCTGTTAAATTGTAGATAGATGAGAGATCGGCTGGTAACTTATAATTAGTAAATGTGAATGAGCTGTGGAGACTCAATTCAGCTGAATGAAATGCCATTGCACATACCAGAGATAAAAACTTAGAAATTTAATGGAAATGCACAGTTTGTAATCCTTAATATGTATTTATGCTTCTCAGGAAATGATTCAGTGGTGTCATTATGTGTGAAGGCATATATATAATTCAATGAGAGATCAAGTATTTTATGAAAGAGTCTGAAAAGTTTCATTCAACAGAGAGCTTGTCTGTTAGATGGAAAATATCCATAGCCTCAAATTTTAGCTCAGCTGACTTGTCAGTTAGCTGAGCTTATCTTATGGTCCTCCGTCCGTCGTCCGTAGTCCGTCCGTCCGTCTGGCGTCCGTCAACAATTTACATTTTCGACTTCTTCTCCAAAACCGTCAGCCAGATCCACTTCAAACTTGGTGGGGATGTGCCTTGGGTACGTGTCTACCAAGTTTGTTCAAATAGTCATGGTCCAGTGATTTTTGGATTTTTAATGAATTTTTTTGTTCTTTTTTGGGCAAATCTTAAAAAATCTTCTTCTCTGAAACCGCTCACCCAATTACTTTGATATCACACAGAAACACTCCCTGGGACACCTAGTTCTTAATTTGTTGACCAGGTGGCGCTGCAATTTTTTCTATTTTTTTATGAATTTTTGTGTGTTTTACCTATTTTCGACTTCTTCTCCAGAACTGTCCCTCAGATTAAGCTGAAACATGGTGGATATGTTCCTTGTAAAAGGATCAAACATATTTGTTCACTATGTGGGAATGCTGCAGATTCCTGATTTTTAACGATTTTTTCAATTCGGGTACTTATCGGTCAATGCAGCTTTCCTATTGATTACTATGGAAGTCAATGAGCATTCTAATGCTAATTCACATTTTCGACTTCTTTGCCAAAACCGTCATCCAGATTAACTTCAAACTTGGTGGGGATGTACCTTGGGTGGGTGTTTACCAGGTTTGTTCAAATGGTCATGGTCCAGTGATTTTTGGATTTTTAATGAATTTTTTTGTTCTTTTTTTTTTGACAAATCTTAAAAAATCTTTTTCTCTGAAAGCGCTTACTCAATCGCTCTGATATCACACGGAAAGACACCTAGGGACTCCGTGTTCTTAATTTGTTGACCAGGTGGCGCTGCAATTTTTGACTATTTTTTTTTATGAATTTTTATCTGTGGCGAAGCCACAGATATTACAATCAGTTTTGGCGGCCATCTTTGTTTACGTGTTGCTTGGCAATGCCAAAAAAAATTGGGGATATCCAAGTTTCTGAACGGGAATTTGAGGTTTAAGGCCCAATTGTTGAGGTTGCGGGTCTGAAGAGCTTGAAAAGAACCATTTGTAAGTCATCAATTAATTCAATTTAGTTGAAAACTTGATGCGAAGTTGATATATGGGTCAAGGGCCGCTCTCAGAAGTCTGAAAATATCCACTTGTTGCTCATTAGGGGATCGTTTCACCCGAAAAAACGCGCCTCTATGTCGTGAAGAAAGTTTAGCTGCAGGTCGTTTGTTAATTTGTGGGGTACATCTTTTAATAAGAGGCTTTTTCTTATCTGTGTGTACACAAGTGTTCTAATATTAGTGCGTAATTATCCAACCTTGATGCCAGTACAACCCTGCCATCGGAGACAAAGGAACTTTCCCCAAGTCCAAGCGGTCACCCGTGGGCGTGGCGTATGCAGTCAGAGTTACATGCGTGCGCACAATGGCACATCGCTCCACATGTTGGTCGACGTTCTGCTTGTGTTTACATCGGCCATAACGAAAGAAAGCGCGTAATACTATTGACTTTTGGTTAAATTTTTGGGAACATCTTTTATGAGAGGCTATTTCGTAAGGCAGACTTTGTTCGAAAACTTCGGCACATGTTACCGCAATACAGAACGGGAAGACGGGCTTGCGCTTCCCTGCTGAAGGCTGAATAAATTAACCCAAATTCTTGAGTTTGCATATCCGGGCATACAAATGGAGATGTACGGTCATCTGTTTGCACGAGAACGAATCTGGGGATTGTTGTGTCGAGTTCTTTGGATTGCATAGACAAGAAAGAAAAACCAAAGTTTAATATAGAAGGCATATCAGAGCACTGGCCGCATAGAATGACAGAATCTGTTGTATTCTAGCACCGGATAGAGTGTTCAAACGATCGCAATTTCACCGCAACCCAAATGAGGCCCCAGCATACGCGATGCAAAGCGAGAGCCGATGAATATTTCTGTGTGCCGTGGGGCTCCCGTTGGGATGTAGGATATCAAATCAATTTAATGGAATTGAAATAAAAAGTACCTGTACATAAGAATACTTGAGGCCCCCCACCCCCATGTCAAAAGAATGTGAAATTAACAGCTGAGTTATAGCACTGCAGGCTTTAGATATTATAATGAATTTGTAAAGAAAATTAACATATTTCTCCATTTACTACTCTGGCAGATTGTCATATTGAGATGCACAAGTTCCAACATGTATCATTTTTCATCTTTCACTGTCTTTTACCGACCACACGTCATCCAACGAGGAAAGGATGCCAAAGATATATTTGAAGCAATCATTCTGTAATATACTTGAAATTTGAAAGTTTAGTTTTATTTCATTGAAATGCAAGGCAGGCCGACACTCGAACATATACTTTTAAATCAATCAACCAATACAATAAACAAATTAAAATATATTAAAATAGATTGAAAGCTAATTGCCTCCGTGAAAATTTTGTTTGCATCATCAAAAAGATGCAGTGCCAGTGTCATGTTTGTCAAGAATAATTTTTGTTTATAATTTTCTAGAATTTGTCAGAAAATCATTAAATAATTTTTGGAATTCAATAGAATGTTGATATCAGATAACTCAAATCACATTGTGATTCAGAGATTCACAGTTTATAATGTGAATTATAAACTGTGATTTATAATTCACATTATAAACTGTTGAAAAAACGTTGAAAAAAAAAAAGAATCCCTACCTACCTACCTACCTACTCTACTTTTGTGCTTTGCTGCAACAGGAAACACGACATTTGTTTTAGGTCTCACCAACGCTATTTACCTGTCCAGGACTCCGCAGAATAGAAGTGCTAATATCTTATAACATTACAGTCTTGTATTGAAGTTCCTGAGTAAAGTAACCACCTGTAACATGACTTTTTGACTCGCAGCTTTTTAGGAATTTTTTGTGTTATAGCTATTTTTGACTTCCTCTCTAGAACTTTCACTCAGATTAAGCTGAAACATGGTGGATATGTTCCTTGTAGAAGGGTCAAACAACGTTGTTCACTATGTGGGGCTGCTGCGGATTCCTGATGTTTTACAGTTTTTTCAATTCGGCTCTTTTTCAGTGAATATACCTGTCCTATCGATTACTATGTAAGTCAAGGGGCATTCTAATGCCAATTTACATTTTCAACTTCTTCTCCAAAACCATCATCCAGATTAACTTCAATCTTGGTGGCAATGTACCCTGGGTGGGTGTCTACCAGGCTTGTTCCAATGACTTTTGAATTTTTTTATGATTTTTTTTTCAAAAATCTTTACAAAAGTTTTAATAGGAAAGTTTAACATGGGAATATCTTGTAATACTTATAACTTAAATAATTTGGGCCAGATTTACTTCAAACTTGGTGGGAATGTGCCTTGGGTGGATTACTACCAAGTTTGTTCAAATGGTCACGCTCCATTGATTTTTGGATTTTTTATCATTTTTTTGGTTCTTTTTTGGGACAAACATTAAAATTCTTCTCCTCTGAAACCGTTCACCCAATTGCTTTGGTATCGTACATAGACACTCCCAGGGACACATAGTTCCAAATTTGTTCCCCAGGTGGCGCTGCAATTTTTTCTATTTTTTTAATGATTTTTTTTGTATGGTTTTGCGATTTTTCACTTGTTCTCAGAACTGTCTCTCAGATTAAGCTGAAATGTGATGGATATGTTCTTGTGGAAGGGTCAAACACAGCTGTTCACTAGGTGGCACTGCTTTGGGATTCCTGATTTTTAAGAATTTTTTTCAATTACGATACTTACCTGTCAATGGAGCTTTCCTATGATTACTATGTAAGTCAATGGGCATTCTAATGCTAATTTGCAGGACAACTGACACGGAATTTACTGTTTACTTGATAACTTGAGATCTGTTTTGAGTTATTAGTGTGATGCAGCAGGTTAATGTTTCTGTATGAAGGTCACGCTTAGACACTACATGAATGACCTTGATCTCGTTTCTGGGGTCACAGTGCAACATACATGAATTTTACTCTTTATCATAACTTGAGAACTACTTGAACCTTGGTGTTGCACATGTTATTGTTTTCGCTATTTTCGACTTCTCCAGAACCGTCACTCAGATTGAGCTGAAACTTTGTGGGTATGCTCCATGTGAAATTGTCAAACAAAGTTGTTCACTAGGTGGCATTACTATGGTTTCCTCATTTTGAGCGATGTTTTCAATTCGGGTACTTATTGGTAAAAGCACCTTTCTTATTGTCAGATTACTATGCAAGTCAATGGGTATTCTAATGCTTTTTCACGTTTTGGACTTCTGTGAAGAAACGGTCTGTCAGATTCACCTCAAACTTGGTGGCAGTGTACGTGGGTCGTCACACACCAGTGAATGTTTTATAATATTTAGCTCAGCTGACCTGCTAGTCATCTGTCAGCAGAGCATTAGGCCCATGGGTCTGTTGTTCAGAAAAATATTTTGATATGTTGGTCCGAAAAAGTGATCTCAATTTGGCCTGGTCTCTCAAGCCAGCTGTTACTGTATTCCCTTCTTTGGCAACAAATTATGAAAGGTACAACACCAAAAATTTTAGAAAATGGAAAATATTCTGGAAGCACATCATATGCACACACAATTATGTGTCTACCAAAAATACCAATCGACCAACTGGTCAGTCTGCCGCCACAGATTACATTTTAGGCCCATGGCCTTGTTATGTGTTCTAGCTATTTTCGACTTCTTCTCCAGAACCGTTACTCAGATTAAGCTGAAACGTGGTGGATATGTTCCTTGTAGAAGGGTCAAACAAAGTTGTTCACTATGTGGGAATGCTGCAGATTCCTGATTTTTAACGACTTTTTCAATTCGGGTACTTATCGGTCAATGCAGCTTTCCTATTGATTACTATGGAAGTCGATGAGCATTCTAATGCTAATTCACATTTTCGACTTCTTCACCAAAACCGACATCCAGTTAACTTCAAACTTGGTGGGGATGTACCTTGTGTGGGTGTCTACCAAGTTTGTTCCCATGGTCATGTTCCAATGAATTTTGTTTTTATTATGATTTTTTTTTCAAAAATCTTTACAAAAGTTTTAATAGGAAAGTTTTAACATGGGAATTTCTTGTAATGGTTATAACTAAAATACTTTTGGCCAGATTTACGTCAAACTTGGTGGGGATGTGCCTTGGGTGGATCTCTACCAAGTTTGTTCAAATGGTCACGCTCTATTGATTTTTGGAATTTTTATGAATTTTTTTTTGGGGGGGGGGCGGGCAAACCTTGAAAACTCTTCACCTCTGAAACTGCTCACCCAGTTGTTTTGATATCGTTCATAGACACTCGCAGGGACGCATAGTTCCCAATTTGTTCACCAGGTGGCACTGCATTTTTTTCTATTTTTTTTTTTTTTTTATGAATTTTTTATATGGTTTTGTTATTTTTCACTTGTTCTCAGAACCGTCACTAGATTAAAGTGAAATGTGACGTATATGTTCTTGTGGAAGGGTCAAACAAGGTGTTTACTAGGTGGCATTGCTTTAGATTCCTGATTTTTAAGTATTTTCCATTCGGGTACTTATCGATCAATGCAGCTTTCCTATTGATTACTTTGTAAGTCAATGGGCATTCTAGTGCTAATTCACAGGACAACTGACGCAAAATTTACTGTTTACTTGATAACTTGAGATCTGTTTTGAGTTAGTACTGTGATGCTGCACATGTTAATGTTTTTGTATGAAGGTCATGCTCAGACAGTACATGAATGACTTTGACCTCTTTTCTGGGGTCACAGTGCAACATACATGAATTTTACTATTCATTATAACTTGAGAACTACTTGAACCTTGATGTTGCACATGTAAGTGTTCTTGTATAAAGGTCAGACTTACTCAGACCATGGATGACCTTGATCCTTTCCTAAGTTCCTAGAGCTGCAAGTGTGATGAATGTCAAGATCAGCTGAGCATGGGCTGTTCACACAGCCCTCTTGTTTAAACTGTCTTATGGTCCAACAGTTCTGAGTAGGTGCTCTAATCTGGTTATACATGTACAGTAAAACCTGTCCTTGTGAACACCTCTATAATTTGGACAATTATGTCCAGGACTGAAAGGTCAATTTTTTTTTATAAAAACACTTGTCTATTGGTAACACTTTTTGCCAGTCCCAGAGGTGTCCACAATAGACAGGTTTCACTGTATGTTGTTATGGAAGACACTACAATGGCTGCCTGTTCGTACTATCACACTGGCAGATTACCCCTTGCCACTGCCCTCTTAAGTGCCCCGCCCACTTTTCAGACACCAGAGTTCTGGAACATTGGAAAATGGTATATCTTATATGATAATTTACCTGTTGCCACAGCTAAAATGGTCCAAATTTAGGTCTACAGATAGAGCTCACTTCAAGTTAATTTCCTATGTGCCCCAGGCACTTAGAAGGGATAACAGAACAGTTAGAGAAAGCTGTGCTTGAATAATCAAATATTGTTGTCTTCCTTTGTTGATTGTTCAGATATCACAGAGACTGGTGGGAATGCAGCAGAGCCTGGTACGTACACATTGTGTTCCTTCCCAATAGAACCTAAATTACAATGAAAGACTCAGAAAATGCCAAGCTGTTGAATATGGAACTTTACAAATAAAATTTAATCAATGTGTGACTGGATACCTATAGTATTAGTGTATACAATCTGGCTGGTGACTAGAGGCCTGTATTATTAGTGAACACAGTCTGGCTGGTGTTGTTTTGAAACAGACTCGTCAGAGACCCAAGTTGTAATACATGTACTTCAGTAGACTTGATGGTATATTTCAGTAGAGTTCACAGGATATATTTCAGTGGACTTGACTGGCATATTTCAGCACATTTGTTGGTATATTTTGGGAATTTGACAGGGTTTGTTTCAGTAGACTTGACAGTAAATTTCAGTACAGTTCACAGAGTATGTTTCAGTGCATTTGACAGGGTATATTTTTGGTGAACTTGACAGGGTATATTTGGGTGGACTTGACAGACATTTTTCATTATTACTGTGTATTGTAGCAAATGCTTGTTGATGTACCGGACTATACAGAGCGGTGCCAACACTTGGAGTCTCTCAAGAACCGACTGGAGGCCATGCTCAGTCCCCAGCTGGTGGGGGCCTTCAATGCTCAGTCCCTGGGTAAGTACACCTCCACTACGAGGTATGGAAGTATCTGTTTCAATAGTGACATGCTTCTATGCTTAACCCCTGGGTGAGTACACCTCCACTACGAGGTATGGAAATATCTGCAGTGACATGCTTCTACATGTATTTGATATAAAGAGAAACTCAACAAACCTAAATCTGTGAGCCCAAGTACTGTCTGAATACTATTAAGTCTGATTTTCTAAGAGCAAAGTCCTATTTCATACTATTCCCTGAAAAACTACATAGTTCTAAATCATTATAGCAAATAAATTGTGAAAGTTGTGCTTAGTCCTTGGGAGAGTACACCACCACTATGGGTATGGACGTCTTTGTAGTGACAGACCGCATTCCTCTTGCTGAACATACTTCTTCCTGTTTGTACAATCCAATATTGAATTTAGAAAACCTTGCTCTTTGCATGTAGCATTAAGTGTTCTGTTTAGGGCAAACATTTAAAGACCAATAACATACACTAATAAAACCTTTCGGCGGCAGGCTGAGGCGGCCAGCGGCATTCAGTAGCAGGCATCAGCATTCGGTGGCGACCAGTGGCACTTTCTGCCGCAGTCTGCTGCCAGAGATAAGTAGGGGCCTTTTGGGATCAGCGGCACTTGGCGGCAGACAGCGGTACTTGGCGGCAGGCCATTCTTGAGTACATTTCTGCCACTGTGTGCTGCTATCTGCCGCTCTCTGCCGCAGGGCTTTGAATGCTGCCTACTATTGTGTGTAAAATTTAAAAAATTGGGTTGAACCTAAAACCGAGTAAGTTACTAAAGCCTACTACATCAAATGTTTCCATGTATATACCAGCTGTCAAAAAAAGCCAAATACGTGTATGATGCATCTTAGCCCAGGATTAGCCAATGCATGATATTCTAACAAGCTAAAATGGTTTGATTTATACTTTGGGGAGTGCATATACAGACACAAACATACATATACAGAGAAATCATTTGCAACTGTAGCACAATTGGCCTATCTTTCCCATCCTAAAATACATATACATCAATTTAACTTATGCACATGAACGCATATATGCATGCACACACACACACAATCTTGCACACATGTGTAACACATGTACATGTTCTTTGTAACAGATGCCATCATGGAATTACCTTCAAATACTTACCCCCAACACCCAAAAAATGAATAAATGAATGAATGGATGAATGAATTTGTAAAGGACTTTTCACTCTTATTTTTCAATACCTGTACATGCACATCAAAAGAAAAAGAAAAATTCAAAAGTTGTTAATTGCTTAAAAATGTAACTGTCTGTCTGACTGTCCATCCGTAGCAGAATCCTTGTGGGCAAAATATCTTATGATTTACAGGCCGCATCAAATTCAATTTTAACTTATTGTGCCTGACACTATTCCTTGAGCTGATTGTATTTGGGGGACCTTGACCTCCTTTGTAAGTTCACAGGAACCATGTTTGTGTAAAAAGGAGGTATCTAGTATGTCAGCAATGTCTCATCTACTTATTTCAAATACAGTTCACCAAGCTTTTTTTGTCAAAATTCTAAAATCAGCCTTGAGAGTTAGCCATATTGTCATTGCTGCAAAGATGATAGGCTTCAGTCCAGACCTGGTGAAATATATGCAAAATATGACCAGCCTTTACAAGATGTTAGTACGGAGGGGGGTAAAGGGGGGAGGGGACCCAGTATGCTAGTACAGAGGTGAGTAAAGGGGAGGGGTCCCAGTATACTAGTACAGAGGTGAGTAAAGGGGAGGGGTCCCAGTGTGTTAGTACAGAGGGGGTTAAAGGGGAGAGGGGTCCCAGTATGCTAGTACAGAGGGAGGTAAAAGGGGAGAGGTCCCAGTGTGCTAGCACAGAGGAGGTAAAGGGGGATCCCAGTGTGCTAGCACAGAGGGGGGTAAAGGAAAGGACCCCAGTGTGCTAGCATAGAGGGGGTAAAGGGGGAGGGGTTCCAGTGTGCTAGTACAGAGGGGCTTAAAGGGAGAGGGATCCCAGTATGCTAGTACAGAGGGACAGGGATCCCAGTATGGCAGTACAGAGGGGGGTAAAGGGGAGGGTTTAAAGGGTGGAGGGACCCCAGTGTGTTAGTCAAGGTAATAATTTTGCCCCAGTACAAGGCACAGAAAATAACAGAGTCAGAAATAATGGGTGGTACAAAGTGCAGAAGTTAGAGGTTTCCAGTACAAGTACAGTAAATAAAAGTGGCCAGTGTGCCAGTATGGGAACCCATTACCCCCTCTTTAAGCAATACAAAGCACTGAGGATGACTTCTGTTCAAAGTCTCTGTGATGTCCTGCATGAAGATTGTAAATCAACATCTCACAAGACTGAATGAGTCTGGACAATCTACTCGTGCAAGAAAATAACATAGTTACTAATAGGTCAAGTTGTATAAACATAAGAAGATGTGGGAAAATGGGTAGGCCTACATTTGACAGTTTTTCATATCAGAAAAGTTACTTTATAGATCATGAAAAAAATTCCTTCTGTTGAAATTACTTAAAAAGACACATCAGCAAATATGTCCATGTCCCTGTTTAACCACTGTTAAAAGACAAAGTTATGTTGGACCAGATATACTGATGTGGACATGAATTTATAAATTTTTCACTTATGAAGCCCCATCTAACTGATAACTGTTGTTTTTTGTTTAAATTGTTAAAATTAAAATGCAGGGTTATAAGAAGTTACAAGCCTCAGTCACCAGGCTTAAAGTCTGGTGCAATACAGCTTGACTGTCAGGCTTAAAGCCTGGTGAAATACAGCTTGACTGTCAGGCTTAAAGCCTGGTGAAATACAGCTTGACTATTAGGCTTAAAGCCTGGTGAAATACAGCTTGCCTGGCTTAAAGCCTGGTTGAATACAGCTTGACTGTCAGGCTTAAAGCCTGGTGAAATACAGCTTGACTGTCAGGCTTAAAGCCTGGTGAAATGCAGCTTGACTGGCTTAAAGCCTGATGAAATACAGCTTGACTGTCAGACTTAAAGTCTGATGAAATACAGCTTGACTGGCTTAAAGCCTGGTGAAATACAGCTTGACTGTCAGGCGTAAAGCCTGGTGAAATACAGCTTGACTGTCAGGCGTAAAGCCTGGTGAAATACAGCTTGACTGTCAGGTGTAAAGCCTTGTGCAATACAGCTTGACTGTCAGGCTTAAAGCCTGGTGAAATACAGCTTGACTGGCTTAAAGCCTGGTGAAATACAGCTTGACTGTCAGTTGATGACCTGCTATGTTGTATCTGCAACAAGATGTGATTAATGACATAAAAGCATGCAAAGCTTATTTTTAAAAAAATCAAATTGGTACATGTACATTTACCTTCAAGCATTTCATCAACATATCTAATGTTAACAAAGTTGTTTCTTTAGCCCTTACCTAGTTAGAACAGGAAAGAGTCAACACCTCTCCTTGGGCAGATTAGGTGCCCAGACTGCGCTAGTGAAACCTGCTGCCCCCTGGTGTGCTATCATGTTAGTGTTATCTGTAATTCACACAGAAAATGGTTTCCATTCACAGGAAGTGTAAATGTAAACATGGCGGCAGGTGCCAGTTTAAATCTGCTTTTGTGCCATTGAGCTAGAGAGAGTTATGGTCAAAGTGTGTTTTTCAGATGGTGCCCAGATGTATGTGAGGTTGTTCACTGACATAGACCGACTGTCACAGCTGTACAAGTACTATCACAAGTGTCATAAGGTAATGCCAAAACAAACTTAAAGGTTGACTTCCAGTCTCTTTTGGGTCCAATTTTTTAAAACAAAATGGCAAGAACGTGAATTTGGAAACTTAAAATTCAATCTTAGGCTCAGTTTTGTCCTGTTTAATCCATTGAAGTGATCATGTCTTGTACTTGACTCTATTTGGAGTTGTGTATTTATACAAACATGGTGACCCTAGTTACAGAAATCACACAGGGTAAAAAGGTAATAAGATAATGAAAGAGGATCATACTTGAGTTGAGTCTGGAATTAACATATGCATATTGCTACAGTCACCTCAGACTACCTTTAGCCTAAGGATATGAGCTATTCGTAGCATTTCACCAAGGGGCACCGTAATGTGGAATAAGTATATGTGCTCTCAGCAGACACTTTGTGGAGCAGCCCTGAAGGATGTCTGAAGTGTTAACTCATTCCACACCAGTCCCTGATATTTCTGTATATTTACCTAGATTTAAGACGACAATTGCATATTTAAATTCTTCATGACAAGAGTTTTTGTTCAAGTACCAACATGCCTGTAGTCTTAAGGCAGTGCCAGAACCACTGACCAAGGCATGTGACCATAGTATGGAATGAGTTAAGTTTTGGTATCATACATGTAGATTCCATGTTTTAAATCACTCCATACTATGGTCACAGGCCTTGGTCAGTGGTTCTGAAACTGTCTTAAGACTACAGGCATGTTGGTACTTGAACGAAAGCTCTTTTTATGAAGAATTTAAATATGCAATTGTCGTCTTAAATCTTAAGTAAATATACGGAAAAATCAGGAACTGGTAAGGAGTGAGTTAAGTGGTATGGCTTGAGTTCTAACACAGGATGTGGATTCTCTACACAGGCTCAGCTACTACAGTCCTGGAGGACAATCAGGGAGACAAGTCCAGACTCCACACTGATGGAATGGCTGCCAGACTTCTATGACACTTTACTGTCAACGTGGCATTCACAAGTGAGTATCCCATTATAACTTGTAACCCGTTCCTGGTTAGAATGAGATCAAGTCAACAGCTGCCCCAAGGCAGCCATCATAAAATATCTCGTTAGGAACCTTCAGCAAAAGGAGATAAAAAACAACTATGATAGTCATGATAGGAAGGCACAAACATTCCTACTCACTATAGCAGTTTTGGGTGTGTCCTTACCGTTTTCAGGAACCAAAGTTTGTGAACAACTGTCCACGAAGGTTAAGGCATCCAATGTATATAATACGGTGTAGCTGCGACTTCCCTAGCACAGGCTACATTCTAATGTTTATGTTAGCCCATAGTGACCTGTGAATTACATCCCTAATGGCTATAGGTTCCCATCCAACTCTGGTAATCAGGGGAACATTATTTTGTAAATATGGAAAACCAAATTGCTGGCCATGCTATATCAGTTGCTGTATATATCGGGGTTTTATAGCCTGGAACTAACTGCCAAGGACAGGGGTGCTGTTCATGTTCCCTGCATAGGGGAATAGGAAGACGACAATGTAGAAGGGGGTAAAGAGGATTTCTGTACTGCCTTACTGGGAATTTTTATTTAAAATACACATGTCCCAGACACCCCTTAATTAGTCCCCCACCAGGGACTATAGGTTTGCACCATGTCCTTCTGTCCATCCTATAGTCCATCCTTCAGCCTCATCCTTCCGTCCGTACTTCTGGCAAAGCTTGTCCGGGCCATATTTTTTATACTGTAACACCCACACCAACCAAATTTGGTGGGTTGATACATCTTTGGGTAGGGGTGTATCACACACTAAAATTGGGTCATAGTGACATTGACCTTGACCTTGATCTTTGACCCCCATAAAGATTTAGCTTGTCTGGGCTATATTTCCTTTACCATACACCTACAGCTACCAAACTTGGTGTGTGGACCCTTCATAGGATAGGGGTGTCACGCACCAAAATTAGGTCACTTTGACCTAGACCTTTGACCCCCCCCCCCCTAAAAATTTTAGCTTGTCCGGGTCATATTTCATATACCATAACACCTATAGCTATCAGTTTGGTGGGTGAATACTTTATGGGGTAGGGGTGTGTCACACACCAAAATTGGATCACTGTGACCTTGACCTTTGACCTCCATAAAGATTTAGCTTGTCTTGGCTATATTCCTATACCATAACATCTGCATATTAAGTGACCCTGCAATTTTGAAATTAGATCAGGGAGACCAAGATACTATCCCAAGTTAGGTCTCATCCAGATACTTCATCCTGTCACATTTCACAAAGTGTTGGAAAGTTTTTTCTCAGTAGTTATACCACATAAACAAATTTCATACTAGCACAGTCAACCTTGCTATCTATTCTCTGGTGGGGGACTATGTATTTGATCTTGTTTCTCATACTTTGTACCAGCCATTATTTCAAAATTCTCTGACTTTATGTTACTTGTACTACAGCTATATTATTTCCTGTACCAGTATACTGGAACTCCCTTAATCCCTCCTTTACCCTGTAAGAGTGATGCAAAGTGGTAGCATTAATTTTTTTAAATACCAATATGTTAAAAAATGCTTTATCTTGGGTAAAAGAGTTGAGAATGAAAATTTCAGCATACAGCTGAACAAGAAAGCTCCCCTTCTCATGGTATTGAAGCCAAATGGTGCTACGGGACAAAGTTAATGTGACAAGTGCTTGTCCCTTAAGCTTGTTACTCTTAGCTCCCTGCTTTTCCCTTGCTACTCTTAGCTCCCTGCTTTTCCCTTGCTACTGTAAGCTCCCTGCTGTACCCTTGTTACTCTTAGCTCCCTGCTTTTCGCTTGTTACTCTTAGCTCCCTGCTTTTCTCTTGTTACTGTAAGCTCCCTGCTGTACCCTTGTTACTCTTAGCTCCCTGCTTTTCCCTTGTTCTCTTAGCTCCCTGCTTTTCCCTTGTTACTGTAAGCTCCCTGCTGTACCCTTGTTACTCTTAGCTCCCTGCTTTTCCCTTGTTACTCTTATCTCCCTGCTTTTCCCTTGTTGCTCTTAGCTCCCTGCTTTTCCCTTGTTACTCTTATCTCCCTGCTTTTCCCTTGTTACTCTTAGCTCCCTGCTTTTCCCTTGTTACTCTTAGCTCCCTGCTTTTCCCTTGTTACTCTTAGCTCCCTGCTATGGGCTAATCTTGTGGGCATTTGGATGTACTCGAAGGGGTAGATTTTATCTTGAATCCACTATGGCCTGCTCCAGCAAAATGTCACCTCAACAATTGTGTGGTTACCTTGTTATTGATTTAAGGACAGGTAAGACACCAAAAATAAATCCTACCTTAGTCAATCCTGGCTCAAAATGTACTTTCGTAAGGATAACATATCATATATGTGTGTACTCGTCATACTCCAAAGAATTTATATGTTCCGTATTTGGGTGTATGTGATGTTAATTGTTGAATAAACAATTGAAAGTTGACCGCAAAGCATCCACCCCATAAATGTCGATATAAGTCACTAATTATTTGTGATAAAATCATAATTACACTTGGATCTTAATCCTGACATGTTGGCAACAAAAAAAGATCCTGCGATTTTTTATGTTTGGTTTCGTTTTTCTGTTATCCATCCTCAAAGTTTGACGTTTCAATTTTCCCTTTGATCTTCAGGATGTTCATTTTCTTCAATTCATAGAAAAAGAACGAAGCAAAATTTAGAAAATAGCTGAATCGTTTTTGCAGTTCAGACATTAAAGAATCAAAAGCCGTTAACCGGATTAAATTTCGCCCAGTCGTTTTCTTGGAATAACCATTCTTAGGTGGGGCTCTCGTCCTATTATCCTTTCTGAGAAAACAAGCTTCAAAGGCCTTTGAAGTTGATCATTTGCCTCTGAAACAATACCATTTGCTCAAGTTGAGTTGAAATTTGTACAAAACGTAGCAAATATCGTCCCTGAACATTTGGGGAGGTTGTCAATCAATTCTTGGCCAATCACATGAATAAAAGAGCCTTTGAAGTACCGAAAACATTATTCAGCAATCTGTCAAACGGCGACAGCGACAGTCTGGTTTCAAAGTGTGACGTCATGGAGGCGGCCCTTCCGGCCCCGTGACCTCAAGCCTGGCAACGAAAGTTGTGTTGCCTTGCTTCGATGGGGTGGCCTGCGGCCACTGGTGGTCAGTGTACGGGTGGGGGGTTTGGTATTCCGCCCCCTTCCTCTTCACCCCGTTTTTAGGGATAGTGTTTTATTGTATTTACTCGTCTCCTATCTGTATACTTCATGTAGTTAGCTTGTTAGACTTGTCTTTACACTTTACTTAGCTTGTCATTATATTGTAGTTGTTTTCTCAATGAGTTTCATTTCTCTTTCCAACCTTAGCTTTGTACAGCTAGTTTGTGTGGTTTCTCTTGTGTTCACGTTTATGCTTATTTCAATGTGTTCATTTGTACTTTTATTTCCTCATCCCTGGGTTCCGATAAAGTATTATTATGTACGTTGGTATCGTTGATTAGGGTGTCAGTTTTTTTCCCCGTCTGTCTTTGGTGTGAAGGACCACTGGGGTAATCCATCGTGGCACGGCGTTTGAAGTTTGAAGGGACATCGTCTGACGATTGCCGCTCCTCTTGAACATTTAAAGTCTCCCTTCATTAGAACGCAAAACAAGCAAGATAACTATCAAGTGAACCACTAAGGCTGTGATATGTTACCATGTTTGCGTCTTTTCCCTGCCCACAAGCATACTTTCGGCATGCTGCCTTATTTCGCATTGCCGCCCTGATACCACTCTCTTTTTGCCATGGGCCGTTGCTACCTGCAGCCACGTGACAAGCTGTTAAGTATGATTGACGGGTGGCATTGTTCCATTTGGCGGCTGAAAACCAAAAGAATGACACATGGACTTCAGATGTCCACATGCCTGTGTGGTTTTTGGCGTTTTTCTCATATTTCTGCGTTAGTTAAAAGCTCGAAATTTTGACAACTAATAGAAAGGACAATCATCTTGTAAAAACCGTTAAAATTTCAAAATCGGCCATGCAAAGGTTTTTGGTGTCTTAAGTGTCCTTAACAGAAGTGTTCATAAAGCCTATCCTTTATCCACTAGTAAGTGGGCATAAGGGTTTGACCCACAAATTGTTTCAGAAAGGTTTTGCATGTGAGGAGGTAGATGAGGTTTGAACTTTGGTTTGTGTGTTGCCTACTTGTCCCATGGCGTTGAAGCAGGTACAATACATGCAATTTTGTTGGTGGCATTCACTTGCAAGTTTCTGACCCAAAATGGCTGGGTTGGTTTTCTTTTTTGTTTGTTTGTTTGTTTTTTAGCTCAGCTTACTTGCTAGTCAGGCTGAGCTTTTAGGATGCTCAGTCCTCTGTCCGTCCATTCACAGTTCACATTTTCGACTTCTTCTCCAAAACCGTCAGCCAGATTCACTTCAATCTCAGTGGTATATACCTTGGGTGGATCTGTACCTAATCTTTTCAAGTGGTCATGCTCCAGTGGTTTTTGGATGTTTTATGAATTTTTTAGTTCAGCCGACATGTCGATCAGTTGAGCCTTTGTGAGGGTCCGTCGTCCATCGGAGATGAATGTTGATGCTTTGGTAACTCTGGAATCTCTTTGCTGTCATTGTTGGGTTTGATATTTATGAATATGGGTCATGTTTTTCTACATTAGAATATATGTATCATACTAGAGACGTCCGCCCTCCATTAAGTGTCCACAATTCACATTTTCGACTTCTTCTCCAAAACCGTGAGCCAGCTTCACTTCAAACTTGGTGGGGATGTGCCTTGGGTGAGTCTCTACCAATTTTGTTCAAATGGTCAGGCGCCATTGATTTTTTACAAATTTTTTGGTTCATTTTTTTGGGAACACCTTAAAAAAATCTTCTCCAAAACCACTCACCCAATTGCTTTGATATCACACAGGTTCACTCCTAGGAACTCCTTGTTCTTAATTGTTCACCAGGTGGTGCTGCAATTTTTTCTAATTATGCCCCCCTTCCAAGAAGGTGGGGCATATAGCGTTGCACATGTCGGTCTGTCGGTCGGTCGGTAGACTGTGGTTTCCGCACAATAACTGAAGAAGTTTTTGAGCTAGGACTTTGATACTGTACAGGTGTACCATTCTAGTCAAAAGCTAGGCAAAGTTTGAAGATGGGTGACCTTGACCTAAATTCCAAGGTCATAGTGGTACCTGAGGTAACTTTGGTTTCCGCATAAAAACTGAAGAGGCTTTTAAGCTAGGACTTGTATATTGCACAGGATTATAGTCCATATTTGGGGCTAAGCGAAGTTTGAAGATGGATGACCTTGACCTCAGTTTAAAGGTCACAGAGCTACTTTGCTGAATATGGTTTCATGCTCTCTGCGTGATAACTTATACCCTGGAGCAAGAACTTTTATATGGCACACCTTTATGGTTCTGTGTAAAGGCTAGGTTGAGTTTGAAGATGGGTGACCTTGACTCAGTTTTCAGGGTCACAGAGAGATTGTAGAATTCCTGTGGTTTCCGCACAATAACTCAAGAAGTTTTTAAGCTAGGACTTTGATACTGTACAGGTGTACCATTCTAGTCAAAAGCTAGGCAAAGTTTTAAGATAGGTGACCTTGACCTTATTTCCAAGTCATAGTGGTACCTGAGGTAACTTTGGTTTCCGCACAAAAACTGAAGAGGCTTTTAAGCTAGGACTTGTATATTGCACAGGATTATAGTCCATATTTGGGGCTAAGTGAAGTTTGAAGATGGATGACCTTGACCTCATTTTAAAGGTCACAGAGCTACTTTGCTGAATATGGTCTCATGCTTTCTGCGTGATAACTTATACCCTGGAGCTAGAACTTTTATATGGCACACCTTTATGGTTCTGTGTAAAGGCTAGGTTGAGTTTGAAGATGGGTGACCTTGACTCAGTTTTCAGGGTCACAGAGAGATTGTAGAATTCCTGTGGTTTCCGCACAATAACTCAAGAAGTTTTTAAGCTAGGACTTTGATACTGTACAGGTGTACCATTCTAGTCAAAAGCTAGGCAAAGTTTTAAGATAGGTGACCTTGACCTTATTTCCAAGTCATAGTGGTACCTGAGGTAACTTTGGTTTCCGCACAAAAACTGAAGAGGCTTTTAAGCTAGGACTTGTATATTGCACAGGATTATAGTCCATATTTGGGGCTAAGCGAAGTTTGAAGATGGATGACCTTGACCTCATTTTAAAGGTCACAGAGCTACTTTGCTGAATATGGTTTCATGCTTTCTGCGTGATAACTTATACCTTGGAGCTAGAACTTTTATATGGCACACCTTTATGGTTCTGTGTAAAGGCTAGGTTGAGTTTGAAGATGGGTGACCTTGACTCAGTTTTCAGGGTCACAGAGAGATTGTAGAATTCCTGTGGTTTCCGCACAATAACTCAAGAAGTTTTTAAGCTAGGATTTTGATACTCTACAGGTGTACCATTCTAGTCAAAAGCTAGGCAAAGTTTTAAGATAGGTGACCTTGACCTTATTTCCAAGGTCATAGTGGTACCTGAGGTTACTTTGGTTTCCGCCCAAAAACTGAAGAGGGTTTTTAAACTAGGATTTTTGTATTGTACAGGATTGTAGTCCTTATTTGGGGCTAAGCGAAGTTTGAAGATGGATGACCTTGACCTCATTTTAAAGGTCACAGAGCCACTTTACTGAATATGGTTTCATGCTTTCTGCATGATAATTATACCTTGGAGCAAGAACTTTTATATGGCACAGCTTTATGGTTCTCTGTAAGGGCTAGGTTGAGTTTGAAGAAGGATGACCTTGACCCAGTTTTCAGGGTCACAGAGAGATTGTAAAAATTCCTGTGGTTTCTGCACAATAACTCAAGAAGTTTTTAAGTTAGGGTGGGATACTTTACAGGTCTATAGTTCTTGCTAAGGGCTAGAAGAAGTTTAAAGTTTGGTGACCTTGATTTAATTTCCAATGTCACAGTGGTACCTGAGTTAACTTTGGTTTCCACATGATAAATGAAGAGGTTTTTAAACTAGAACTTTTATATAGCACTGGATAATTGTCCGTATTCAGGGCTAGGTCAAGTTTGAAGATGGGTGACCTTGACCTAATTTCAAAGGTCACACAGCCATTTGGCTGAATACTGTTTCTGCATGATAACTTGCATTTTAGAGGTAGCACTTTTATATTGCACAGCTTTATGGTTGCCTATAAGGGCTAATTTGAGTTTGTAGATGGGTGACCTAGACCCAGTTTTGAGGGTCACACACTGACAGTGGACTACATGTGGTTTTCGCACAATAACTGAAGAAGGTCAAGTGAAAATGAGTGACCTTGCCCTAAATTCCAAGGTCATAAAGCCACTTTGCTGAATATGGTTTCTGAATGATGACTAATTTTTCAGCTATAAATTTTATATTGTCCAGGTTTTTAGTCGTTTTTTAAGGGCTAGGTTAAAGTTTAAAGATATGTGGCATTGTTGTATGATCAACCTTCACTAATTTTGTAAGGTCACGAGTGCCCCATCTACCACTATCAATAGGGTAGCGAGGGCAAGGGTAATGAGGGTGGGGGGCATATATGTTTTACAAACATATCTTGTTTTTTATGATTTTTTTGTTTATTTTTGCTATTTTTGACTTCTCCTGAATCATCTCTCAGATTAAGCTGAAGCTTGGTGGATATCTTCCTTGTGAAAGGGTCAAACAAAGTTGTTCACCAGGTGGCACTGCTCAATAATTTTTTCAATTCAGGTACTTATCGGTAAATACATCTTTCCAATTGATTACTATGTAAGTCAATGAGCTTTCTAATGATAGTTCACATTTTTCACTTCTTCTCCAAAACCAACATCCAGATTGACTTCAAGCTTGGTAGCAGTGAAACTTGGGAAGGTCTATACCAAGTTTATTTAAATGGTCAGGTTCCAGTGATTTTTACCTCAGCTGACTTGTCAGTCAGCTGAGGTTTTGTGAGGGTCCGTTGTCCGTCGTTCGTCCGTCCGTCGTCTGTCGTCCATCTGTCCACAATTCACATTTTCGACTTCTTCTCAAAAACCGTCGGCCAGATCTACTTCAAACTTAGTGGATATGTGCCTTGGGTGGGTCTCTACTAGGTTTTTTCAAGTGGTCACGGTCCAGTGATTTTTGGATTTTTAATGAATTTTTTTGTTCTTTTTTGGGGCAAATCTTAAAAAATCTTCTCTGAAACTGCTCACCCAATTGCTTTGATATCATACAGGATACTCCCTGGGACTCCTAGTTCTTAATTTATTCACCAGGTGGCGCTGCAATTTTTTTCTAATTTTTTATGAACTTTTGTGTATAATAGCAATTTTCAACTTCTTCTCTAGAACCGTCACTCAGGTTAAGCTGAAACATGGTGGATATGTTCCTTGTAGAAGGGTCAAACAAAGTTTTTCACTATGTGGCAATGCTGCGGATTCCTGATTTTTTAGGATTTTTTCAATTCGGGTACTTATCGGTCAATGCAGCTTTCCTATTGATTACTATGGAAGTCAATGGGCATTCTAATGCTAATTCAGATTTTCGACTTCTTCTCCAAAACCGTCATCCAGATTAACTTCAAACTTGGTGGCAATGTACCTTGGGTAGGTTTTTACCAGGTTGTTCAAATGTTCGTGCTCCAGTGATTTTTGGATTTTTAATGAATTTTTTTTGTTCTTTTTTTTGGACAAATCTTAAAAAATCTTCTTCTCCGAAACCGCTTACCCAATTGCTTTGATATCACACAGGGAGACACCTAGGGACTCCTTGTTGTTAATTTGTTCACCAGGTGGCGCTGCAGTTTTTTCTAATTTTTTATGAATTTTTGTGTGTTATGGCTATTTTCGACTTCTTCTCCAGAACCGTCACTCAGATAAAGCTTACACGTGGTGGATATGTTCCTTATGGAAGGGCCAAACAAAGTTGTTCACTATGTGGGAATGCTGAGGATTGCTGATTTTTAATGATTTTTTTCAATTCGGCTCCTTTGCGGTAAATGCACCTTTCCTATCGATTACCATGTAAGTCAATGGGCATTCTAATGCTAATTTACATTTTCGACTTCTTCTCCAAAACCGTCATCCAGATTTACTTCAAACTTGGTGGGGATGTACCTTGGGTGGGTGTCTACCAGGTTTGTTCCAATGGTCATGTTCCAATGAATTTTGGATTTTTTAATTTTTTTTTTTTCAAACATCTCTACGAAGGTTTTAATAGGAAAGTTTAACATGGGAATTTCTTGTAATGGTCATAACCTAAATAATATTGGCCTGATTTACTTCAAACTTGGTTGGGATGTGCCTTGGGTGGATTTGTACCAAGTTTTTCAAATGGTCACGCTCTGTTGATTTTTGGATTTTTTATGAATTTTTTTGTTCTTTTTTGGGGCAAACCTTAAAAATTCTTCTCCTCTGAAACCGCTCACCCAATTGCTTTGATATCGTACATGGACACCCCAGGGAACACCTAGTTCCCTATGTGTTCACCAGGTGGCGCTGCAATTTTTTTATGAATTTTTTGTATGGTTTTGCTATTTTTCACTTGTTCTCAGAACCGTCCCTCAGATTAAGCTGAAATGTGATGGATATGTTGTTGTGGAGGGGTCAAACAGTTGTTTACTAGGTAGCACTGCTTTGGATTCCTGATTTTAAAGGATTTTCAATTCGGGTACTTATTGTTCAATGCAGCTTTCCTATTGATTACTATGTAAGTCAATGGGCATTCTAATGCTAATTCACAGGACAACTGACGCGAAATTTACTGTTTACTTGATAACTTGAGATCTGTTTTGAGTTAGCTGCACATGTTAATTATTCTGTATGAAGGTCATGCTTAGACAGTACATGAATGACCTTGACCTTGTTTGTGGGGTCACAGTGCAACATACATGAATTTTACTCTTCATTTTAACTTGAGAACTACTTGAACTATGATGTTGCACATGTAAGTGTTCTTCTATACAGGTCAGACTTACTCAGAACATGGTGTCCTTGATCCTTTCCCAAGTTCATAGAGCTGCAAGTGTGATGAATGTCAAGATCAGCTGAGGCATGGGCTGTTCACACAGCCCTCTTGTTGGATATTTTTTCTGACAAATTTTAAAAAATCTTCTACTCCAAAACCGCTTGCCCAATTGTTTTGATATCATACAGGACCACTTGTGAGGACTCCTAGTTCTTAATTTGTTCACCAGGTGGCTCTTCAATTTTTTTCTTCTATTTTGTAATGATTTTTTGTGTGTTTTCACAATTTTTTACTTCTTCTCCGGAACTGTCACTCCGATTAAGCTGAAGCTTGGTGGATATGTTCCTTTGTGGAAGGGTCAAACAGAGTTCTTCACTGGGTGACACTGCTTTGGATTCCTGATTTTTAACAATTTTTTCAATTTGGCTACTTATTGGTAAATGCATCTTTCCTATTGATTACTATATAAGTCAATGGGCATTCTAATGCAAATTCACATTTTTGACTTCTTGGAAACCATCAAACAAAATTCACTTCAAACTTGGTGGCAATGTACCTTAGGTGGGTCTCTACCAAGTTTGTACCAATGGTCACACTCCAGTGATTTTTGGATTTTTTGTGATTTTTTTTTAATTCTACAAGAAAAAGTTCTAATAGGAAAGTTTAACATGGGAAATTCTTGTAATGGTTATAACCTAAATAATCCTGGCCAGATTTGTGTCAAACTTAGTAGGGATGTACCTTTTATAAGTGTCTTGCTATTTTGTGTAAGTTGTCTTGCTCCAGTTATTTTTGGACCTTGACCTCATTCCCAAGGTCACAGGACAACTGACATGAAGTTTACTGTTGATTTGATAACTTGATATCTGTTTTGATTCAGGACCTTGATGTTGCACATCTTAATGTTTGTCTATGAAGTTCACACTTAGACAGTACAAGTGACCTTGACCTCATTTCTGGGATCACAATGCAACATACATGAATTTTACTCTATTGTGCTTTAATTTGAGAACTACCTTGATCCTGTCCCAAGTTCACAGAGCCACAAGTGTGATGAATCTCTTGGTCAGCTGAGCATGGGCTGTGATGAATCTCTTGGTCAGCTGAGCATGGGCTGTTCACGCAGCCCTCTTGTTTATTTATTTATTTGGGGGGGGGGGGGGGGGGCAAATCCAAAAAGATGTTTTTCTCCAAAACCGCTCACCCAATTGCTTTGATATCACACAGGAATACTCCCAAGGACTCTTAGTTCTCAATTTGTTCACCACGTGGAGAACTTATTTTTAAAGAAAGAAAATTGTGAAAAGTGGAAGACATATATAAAGGACATCTCTTGAAACTTTTTTTCAAATATTGTAATAATGAATTACCTAGATATTTCATGAGCATTCCCATGACGAAAATAAGTGATATACATCAATATGATACATGAAGGTAAGAAATTTTCAGGGTAAGAGCTAGAAATAAATTTGCCAAAAAATGTGTTCGACACATCAGATTGTACAGACTATTAATGGAATCCCATACATAGTGAAAAGTAAAGTACACACACACAGTTTTTCAGGTTTTAAAATATATATCAAACAATCTTTTATACAAAAATGGGAGTTTATTTGTAATGTCCCTAATTTTCATATATGCAATGCCTAAATGTTTTAAGTTTACATATGTCTATTCAAATGTTTAACTGCCGTATTATTATCAGTAATGTACAGCAGAGATATTTGTGTCTTCAAGATATCTATATATTTGTGTGTTGTCACCATGGTAATTAAAAATTATTAAATTTATAATTATGGCTAAGGGATACTATACTGGCATGGTCTTCATTGATGTCCAGAAAGCTTTTGACACAGTGGACCATGATATCCTGTGTGAGAAATTCAGAGCAATAGGTGTGGGCTCAGTTGATTGGTTCCACTCCTATCTAACTGATAGACGTCAGCTGACGGATGTAAATGGTACTCATTCTGACTGGGGTGATATATCATGCGGCGTCCCCCAGGGCAGTATTCTTGGCCCTCTTTCGTACCTCTGTTATGTAAATGACATTCAAATTAGTGTTAACTGCAAAATGATGCGGTTTGCTGACGACTCAGTTTTGCTCATATGAGGGAAAGATTTCAACATTATATCCACTTTGCTTGGGAAAAATTTGCAGTCGTGCAACCAATGGCTAGTTGACAACAAGTTGTTGATGCATTTCGGCAAGACCGAAATGCATTCTTTTTGGTCCCAAAAGAAAATTAAAAGAGGTGGAGAATTTCAGTGTAGAATGTGATGAGCACACAATACAGTCGGTAAAGTGTGTAAAGTATCTAGGCTTGGACCTGGACCAATCTTTCACTGGTGCTACCACCGTAAACAACATTGTTAAAGTAACTGGTTCACGTCTGAAATTCTTACATAGACAGGGTCATTTTTTAAAGTTTGAAACCCGTAAATTGTTGGGTCATGCTTTAATTCAGCCCTTCTTCGATTATTCTGCTTCAAGTTGGCACTCTTCCCTAACTCAGGCCCTTAAACATAAACTTCAGGTAGCCCAGAATAAACTGGCCCACTTCATTCTTAATTTAGGCCCCAGAGCCCACATTGGCTCTGTTGAGTTGCAAAAAGCTGGTATTTTAGATACTCAACTTCGAGTCAGTTAGTTGAGGTTGAATCACTCTTTTAATATCTTTCATAGTGAGTGTCCCTCTTACTTGAACAATTTTGAAAAGCCTCAAACTATCCCTAATCACTTCACCAGGAACAGTTCTGTAAATTTCTCTATTCCCAGGACAAATTCTGTTGGCCAAACTACTTTTTACTGTAATGCTATTCAAGATTGGAACAACCTGCCCCAACAAATAAAATTGTTGACGGGCAAGACCAATTTTAAGACCTAAGACAAAGGCTTTTTTATTTCCCAAAATGGGCACAACAGATTTTTGAAAAGTTAAGAGACCATAATAATTTAGTTGATATCCTTTTTCAGTGCCTTTTTTGCACTGGCTTTTCATATACCTTTGTTTTTCAGATGTATATGTATGTGACTTGATTATTTTATTATTGAAAATTATTTAAAATTTAATTTATGTATGGTTAACAGGGACCCCCCTGGAAATAAGTCTTGTATTGACTTTGGGGGTTATCCCGGGAGGTCAACACATTGTGTATTGTCAGTTTGTGCTACTTTTATTCATTTTTACCTGTACATGTACTCTGTATGAGCTGCTGACTTCCAAATAAAATCAATCAATCAATCAACAAGTTTAATTTGGGTGGCTCCTATACTAGCAATAGGGAAGGACAGTTTCCTAAGTTTCCAGAAACCTCCACTACATGGCGTGAGTCATCGCTTTCATCCGGGTACTCCCCTGCGGGTGAACATTGGTATCAGCAGATTTGCAAACACTGTGATAACATTGTACGTATCGGCAATCAATGTGCCAAAAATGTTCCTTTTCACGTAATATCTGCTAATAAATTTTACACACACGAAAGATAAGATTGTATTATAGCAGATCATGAATGCATTTGTTCGTATGTTGTGTTAAAAAAGTGAAAAATCCATTTGAACCGCGGTGACCGGGAAACGCATTCTGCTTGTTACATTCCTGCGTAGTGCCACTCGACTATGTGAATGGTCGAAAGAAATGCAATAATAAAGAATATTCTTCTACAGTTATTAAGATAATGCAATGATCACATATAACAAATTATCGACATAGCACATAATATGGACTCAACAGCATGAGGATTTCGTAAGACTCCTGTTGCAAGGATTTAATGTGACCCGGTTCATCGCGGGCGATAAGGGAGTATCGAGAGGATAAAACAACATTGGTCATCGCGTTCTAAGAAGTCGATTGTATTTTATTTGCCGGGTGTGTTGTCATTGTGTAAAAAATAAAGACAAGTAGATGACCTCATCAGAATATGTTATTGTAGATGAATTCCCAAGTTTTACAGTGTTACTGTATGTGTGTGGGTGTGTGTGTGTGTGGGTGGGTGGGGGTCGGCAGGTAGCATTAAAAGTTTAATTAAAATTAAAATCAAATGTGATTAACTCCACAACAATGTGTATTGGGTTGAGTCCTTGATTGCATTACTTTCTACAAAAGGTATTTATTAATGATAACATTATCATGATTATGAGTTACACTTGGTTATTTCATTCGCCAAGAAAAACACTCAGTTTGCACCATGTGTTAACACATCATAGTATGCGACGCTACTCAGGTTGACCCGCTATTGAATACCGGGATGAAAGCTGTCCGCAGCGCCACATGGCGGTCAATGAGAGAACGAAGAGTTATTGCTCTTCCATATTGTTGAACAATCTTTATATGAGTCTCCTGACCAAATCCATGTTTTTAAAGAAATAAATTGTCAGATTGATTGTTAATTCCTATTGATACAATATACATGTACCTATTATGAATTATACTATATTGTATTAAAGTGGTCAAATAAATTTGTTGAATTGGAACTGAATTCAACCAAGTAGCCTTATTTCTTGGAGGGAAATCCATTAATTTGTCTTAATCACAGAAAGGAATCCTCAGGCATCCTGGGTAAATATTCAAGGATCACAGGAAAAAAACAACTCTTATCAAAGAATAGGCTCTGCAAGTGTTTACATAATAATTCCAGGAAGCACAATGTGTCAATTAATTGCTAGTTCACATGCCAAAGTGCTAATCTGACAGGCTAGAGTAGGTGTGGCCTTTACTGTGTGGTGTGCTGCAGCTTGTTTATGTTGCATTTTTCTGCAGAGTTACACCAACAATACTGTTGGTAGTTACCACAGATGTTCCACAAACCTCAATGCACAACATTCCTATCCGTTGGAATCTTTGCATGGTTTTACCTAATATTGGACACCTTGCTTATAGAATGTACATAGATTTGAAGATTTATGTTCCTAAAAACAGATTGCCTGCTAAATAGACTTTCTGGAGGGCGATAGACTGTAGGCCCTTGCTAGGGACTACAGAAAGTCTGCTAAGGAGGCAAAAAAAAAAAAAAAAAGAATATGATACAAAAAATGTCATAACTCTTTCAGTGCCAATCATGACTTAAGTCGATCTACTTAAGTCAGACTAGTCTGAATTATCATTAGGATCCCATATTCGTATTCCTTGTAAAAAGACCTTTCATTCAAGTACCACTATGCCTATAGTTCCAGAGAGAATATACCAGGTCAACATCTTTCCTCAGTGTACATTGGGTGCAATGTGCCCAATGCAGGCTGAGAAAAGCTGTTGACTCAAACCAAAATTTGGCACAGAAAGAGTTAATACATCCAGTAATTAGAGTGACTATGTTAACAAGCTAGAAAAAGGTTCTCTGAGAGCCCTCCTTTAAGTTTAACATGGTACATACAATCTATTTTAAGAGTGTATATGTCAGATTGTTAGAGAAAATAATAGAATGTGGCATGATGAAGCATTCGGGATTGCGTTGGTGACATGAGTTGGCACATTTTTTTGTTTTCGTGAGGTTAGACTGAGGGAAAAAATAGAAACTATACCAACAAGACAAGTGTCAGCAACATGATTTGCAAGCTTCTTTTCACATGTAACTTTTACAGTAATTTTACAGCAGAAAAAAACTCTGAAGCGATTAGTTTCCAACTTATGTGCTATTTTTATTAGGCGAATGACCCAAAACTTGCGTACATATCCATGCGCAGTGACCGGTTACATCTATATTGATTTACTGTACAAGTAATGCTGTTCTACTTAATAAATGTAGTTAGTGCACACGTGCAAAACAGGGAACAAGTTCAAAAGTTGATGGTTTGTCACTGTTAAATTGTCCATACAATGGTGGAAACAATTGCACGTGCTCTGGCGACACAAGTTGTGGTCCTGAAATTATTATACCTATGCAAAAACGACAAAGCCAAGCGTCTGACACCTCAGGAGACATGTCACAGATATTTTTGGTTTCTCCATTGTTAAGCTGGTAATCATGCAGTCACTCAATGTGTGCTTTAGTCTTTCTCACCATGTACGGATTCTCATTTTGCTTCACAAAGTTCTTCATTGCCTCGGTGCTCATTGGAATAAATCTCTGTGGTTGATTCTGAATTTGACCTCATGATTCAGAAATTAAATCTGACTGCTGATCAAACAAACAGCTGCATCACCCAATTTTGTTTGTTTGTCAACATAGTTGACTGATATTTACAGTTTTTTAAGGACAGGTAAGACACCAAAAACCTTTGCTTGGCCGATTTTGAGATTTTAATGGTTTTTTACAAGGTGAATGTCCTTTCTATCTGTTGTCAAAATTTCAAGCTTTTAGCTAAAGTAGAAATATGAAAAAAACGCCAAAAAACACACAGGCATGTGGACATCCAGACGTCCATGTGTCATTCTTTTGGTTTTCAGCAGCCAAACCAAACAATGCCATCCGTCAGTCATACTTAACAGTCTGTCTTGTGGCTACAGGTAGCAACGGCTCATGGCAAAAGGATAGTGGTATCACAGCGGGACCACGAAATCAGGCGGCATGCCAAAAGTATGTTTGTGGGCAAGGAAAAGATGCAAACATGCTACCATATCATAGCCTTAGTGGTTTACTTTGTAGTTATCTTGCTTTTTTTTTTGAGTTCTAATGAAGGGGGACCTTAAATGTTCAGGAGGAGCGGGAATCGTCAGACGATGTCCCTTCAAAGGCCGTGCCGCGATGGATTACCTCAGTGGTCCTGCACGCCAAAGACAGGCGTTAAAAAAAAAAGCTGGCACTTTAATCAACAATACCCATGTACATAATAATATTTTATCGAAACCCAGGGTGAGGAACAAAAGTACAAATAAACACATCGAAATAAGCATAACGTGAACAGAAAAGAAACCACACAAAATAGCGATACAAAATTCAGGTTGGAAAGAGAAGTGAAACTTATTGAGAGAACAAATACAAAATTATGACAAGCTAACTAAGCAAAGTGTACAGACAAGTCTAACAAGCTAGCTACATCAAGTATACAGATAGGAGTAAATACAATAAAACACTGTCCCTAAAAACGAGATGAAGACGTAGGGGACAGAATACCAAACCCGCCATCCGTGCACTGACCACAAGCGGCCGTAGGCCACCCCACTGAAGCAAGGCAACACAACTTTCGTTGCCAGGCTTGAGGTCAAGGGGGCCTGAAGGGCCGCCTCCATGATATCACACTTTGAAACCAGACTGTCGCTGTCGCTGTTTGACAGGTCGCTGAATAATGTTTTCCGTACTTCAAAGGCTCTTTTATTCATGTGATTGCCCAATAAGTGATTGACAACCTCACCAAATGTTAAGGGATGATGTTTACTACATTTTGTACAAATATCACCTTGAGCAAATGGTATTGTTTCAGAGGCAAATGATCAACATCAAAGGCCTTTGAATTTTGTTTTCTCAGAAAGGATAATAGGACGAGAGCCCCACCTAAGAATGGTTAATCCAAGAAAACGGTTAGGCGAAATTGATCCGGTTAACAGTTTTTTATTCTGTAATGTCTGAACTGCAAAAGTGATTCAGTGATTTTCAAAATTTTGCTTCATTCTTTTTCTATGAAATGAAGAAAATAAACATCCTGGAAATCAAAGGGAAAATTAAAACGTCAAACAAAAACTAAATCAAACATAAAAAATTGCAGATAATTTTTTGTTGCCAATATGTCAGGATTAAGATGCAAGTGTAATTATGAATTTATCACAAGTGATTAGTAACTTATATTGACATTCATGGGGTAGATGCTTTGCGGTCATCTTTCAATTGTTTATTCAATAATTAACACCACAGACACCCAAATACGGAACATATAAATACTTTGGAGTATGATGAGTACTCGTATATATGATTTGTTATCGTAACGCAAATACAGTTTAAGCTAGGAGTGATTAAAGTGGGATTTATTTTTGGTGTCTTACCTGTCCTGAATGAATGGAATTCCATAGTAGTCATGTGACTACTAAAGTTTTAGATCAAGATGAAAACGCCTGACCTTTGACCTGGCTTCAAGGTCATTTGCCACCTGCTGGTATCTACACACTCCGTAGGGCATAAAATGAGACATACTTATCAAATAACTTAATTGTTACACCAAGACATATCATAATAACATATTTCGTGCTGTTCAGCTTTATAATGTTAATTATATGCAAATTACATATGTGTGGGCCGAAATTTTGGTCTACCAGGTTCATAAGGTTAAAGGAAAAAACGTCATTAACACAATATCTAAAAAAATATTGAATGTAGCTTCATCAATTATATATAACAGTTGGTCCTAAGGATGTCACTGGGTCACATATTTAGGTCACAGTGCTGTATTGAAGAAAAATGGCCTTGCCATGATATCTCTGCTCATTACATTTGCACCAAAGCTTTGTCATTAGGTCAAACATAAGTAACCTTGACCTACCCAAGGGTATTGTGGTCACCTACGTGTCCGTCCGTCTGTCTGTCCATCCATCCTGGCCGAGGGATTTTTGTTCACTTTATCAGCTTCTAGTTTTACTTTTGATACAGTTTGGGCTGTCACTCTGATGTATGCATGTTGGCCTCTTTCAGATCCAATGGTGTCACCAGGTGTTCAGTAATCCAGTTCCAATTGTAACAGAGCTTGTGGTGGATACCTTAGACAGCATGGACCCTTCATTCCCAACATGCATTGCTGTACATCTGCAGAGCTCTCCTGAAACACTGACCACTTTAATAGATCTCAAGCAGGTAAGCAAAACTGCATGGTGAAGATACAGTGGATACAAATGACAGAACTTCAAGATAATATTTTCAGGAGCCAGAGATATACCTGTTAAGATGTAAACTTTTAGATTGACCAAAATTTGTGAATAAGTCAGTTTGATTTCCTATGTGTTGAGTTGAAAATAAAACAGTATTATACCTTCCCTTTGCACCACCATTAAAATCTTTTGACCCCCCCCCCCCCAACATACTATGTTTACCATCAGTAAGACACAAAACACAATCTGAGAACTGTGGCTGAGATGGCATCCACTTTAACAATGCAAATTAAGGCTATATGAAATATTGTATGTTATTTTGGGGAACCGTAAATCTAAAAATGGAGGGTTTATGGAAAGTAATGCCTTTTTGAAACTATTACTTCTGTTCTTAAATGTTGCAAGCTTCTACCTAGTGATTTCAGGTTTGTGCATATTCAAAACATGGACAAAGTTGCCTTCCACAAATACTTAAACTTATTGTCAATAGAAGTATACTCTTTGCCTCTAAATGGAAGTTTTTTTTTTTTTTGGTTGGGAAAATTAAAGTTTCGTATGATAAAGACATGTTTTGTTGCAGATATCGGAGCGCTTTGCCAAGAGCATGGAGGTAGCGCTGGAGCCATATCTTCATGGTGAGTCTGGTCCCACCCTTGGTCTTATAGTTTAGAGACAACATTGCCTTTTGGTTGCCCAATGTAGATGACACATGCCTTTTGGGTGTCAGGTGTAAATGACACATGCCTTTTGGATGTCAGGTGTAAATGACACATGCCTTTTGGGTGTCAGGTGTAAATGATACATTGCCTTTTGAAAGCCTGGTGTAAATGATACATTTATTTCTGGATGCCAAGTGTAAATGATATGTGAGAACACCAGTCGAGTGCCTGACGTCTTGGGAATCGGTTGCTGAAAAACTAGAGTTTTCAGCAGTTTTTTTTGTCGAATTGGCAAGATGCGTTTCGCCCTATCTGGGGCTCATCAGTTGCCTGAATAACGGTAGCCTTAGGCGCAATAGTGTGCCGTCGTGATAAAGTGTTGTTACGTCAGGGGCTTCATATGTATATTGTTTATGTGGAGGATGGACAGTCACCCTCTCAGAGGACCATTCCCTTATATTGGGTGCTGGTGACTAGGTCAATGAACCCAGGATGAAAGATCTGAAAGATGCAAGCGCCAGAAAAAGAGGAGGTTTTTCCCTTGTCATCTAGGAGTGAGTTGACTCATGAGATTCAGTGTTCATGCATTAAGCATGCAAAATAAAATATTTTCACATGCATACTAGTATGTGAGTAACGTTCATGAATAAGCATTTCATGATGACATGGTGGGTACTGTTACTGACAGAAATTGATTTCATCTGTTATCTCTGATATATGTCTGAGGGAAAATAGGCAACAGAAACTTAAAAATTTAGCATAAGACTAGGCAAGGTTGCCTATTTTCCCATGACATTGAGACCAACGGGTTCCATGGTGCACAGTTGGTGGATCCCAAAATACTTTCCTTGTAATCCGAGAATTTCTATCTTCTTCAGTTCCGGTGGGGTGGGGATATGTTCCAGGATCTGGACCATAAGGTGCCAGGATGGTTTGGTCTATGACGGCTGTGCCAAAAAAATCACAAAATGACTTTTGTTCTCTATTTGAAAGATAAACACCTAAAGTATGTGGTCACCAAACATTGTTTGAAAAAAAAGAATCAATATTTATATGAGAAAATCGATGAAAAATATGGCAAGTTTCAGAGGACCACTGCTCGTGTATCTTCTGTTTACTTTGGTATGGTAATGGTCCACAATGTTTGAACAGCCATCAGCCGTGCTGACAGGCCCCCGACAATGACAAAGTCACGTGACCACAGGGGAAAAAATGGGGGCACGCTTAACTCAATGCACATATCAGTCGAAGAGAGACACACCAAAGGAACTAGTGCCCCTTAAACAACTTTTTTTTTTGCTGTTACAGTGACTTATGACATTATTGGCGATCTAGAGGCATTTTTGCATATGATTTATCTAAATGGAGCATGAGCTGCGTCACAACAGCTGGTCAACTTGGCAAGGCTCCATCATTCCGACTTCAAAGCTTGTCAAAACTTAATAGGATTGAACACCTTGCGTCACTGAACAATGGACATTATTACCGTGTTTGCTAATGAATTTAATGTTTTCCAAGCCATCTATTTGATAATGGTCACTGGGGTATATATGTGATTTCAGCCATTTTTGGCTAACCAAGGAGGCTATGCAAAAGGAGAGTCCACTCTGGCTTTTTGGCAAGGTCGATCATCTTTGCGGCAATGGGATTATTTGATAGCGATCTAGCTGAGTGATAGGTAGACAGCGAGGGACAATAAACCCATGCATGTGTATTATGCGGTCCAGCCGCTTTTGGCTTTTAACATTGCGCATACTCACGCAAATTATATACCAGCTTTGAAACCTGAGGAACATATTTCAACTTAATTTCAAATGAATCAGTGGATTTGATATTTCATAAGTCCCAGCAGCACCCTGAGGTAGTTGTAAGGGAGTACATTTGAACATGCTTTGAACATCAGTTGCCATTGTTTGCGACTGTATTCGACCGCACCGCAAGCCAACATTCATCAGCTCACTGTTCGCCCGTATTGTCTATTTATCTGCAAGTGTGTACATTTTATTGTAGGCAAACTTCAATACTTGTGACTGGTTATTTCCATTTTGTGTTTAAAAGGATTATTTCCCTTTCACAGGGATAAAAATCTAAAAACCGCCCATTTGTGTCGCAATTTGAAGGATAAAGTCCGAAATTTACGCAAAAACCTAGGTAACTTTGTCCGTTTGCGGCCTCAATGTTTCTCTTCGACTGCCATGATATTTTTATACTGCTGGATAACTCAGGAGTTTGTCTCCTTGTGTAACAAGCTCTCCAATCGGTTAAAAATAAAGTATTCCTGGGATATCCCTAAAAATTAGTGTAAAATTCGTCATTGTTTTAGTCGAGGGAAGTTTTGAGGCCTGTCATTGGTAAATTTAGTCACGTGACACGCACCATCCAATCAAATGCATCTAATCCCATGTGCTCACAGCACGTGCATGTTTAAATAACTGGATCTAGGACCTATTTTCTTTTACTTTGTAGTTTCACACAACAACTTGAATTGAACAAATTGTGAACGCAGAGTAAGGCATGAGTGAAAAGTTGTGACAGAAAGCAAAAAAGAAAAAAACATAGATTCATCACCACACAGTAACGTAGCCCCTGCGAACACAGTGACGACTGTGTTGTTATTGTTCTGGGTGATCGCGATATGTGGACATGGCAATAATATTATATTACTAATATTGGAACAATGAACTAAAATTTAGTTTCATTAAAAAGTTCAAATGGAACAAGTCTGTAACACAAAACCAGATATGAGTAAAATCCATGAGGCATGACAGAAAAAAATACGGGATGTTAGGGTAAATCATGCCCGTGATCATGCAGCCTCTTGTATTCTGCAGCCCATGTTATTTCGAAAAACTGTAACCGCACTAAAGTAAAGGCTAGACAATTTGCATCTCCAAGAGTGCCTAACCTTTGGGTAAACTGACCTGGATACTGCACAGCAATATAAATCATGTAATTTGTGACAAACTTTCTGGTGGTCACTTTCAGTGAAACTTGCTACAAAAAAGCCCACGCACGTTCAATCCTACATGTTGCTTGTTACGCAAATAATAATAACAATTGCCTTGTGGTGCACGCTGACAGTATACAGCCTGGCCTAGGTCGAACGATATCAGATTCTAAAGTCCCCCACCCAGGTGAATATTGCAAAACAAACTGTCAAACCACACGTGGACCCAATTGCCGGCTGCCATTTTGAAACAGTGTGTTGTCAGGGCCATGGCCAGGTGACTTTGTAATTGCTTTATGTCCTCCCTTTGATCCTTGGAAGCGGCATGTGAAATCACAGGGCTAAAACCAACATTGTGTCTGGGTTTACAAAATTTGAGATAAAAATCTTGATTTTTATACCACAAAATAACAATGTATCTTTGCAAGAATACATCCAAGTTTAAAATTCGTATTTACTCCACTCGTACTAAAAAGTTTGATCGGAGGTAATGGGTTATTTTCACACAACGGTCTGTTCTTTGTAAAAATCTGAGCCATGACCTTTGAAAGCGATTTTCTCGGAAGTCCATTTTCACAAGATCAATCAAATTTTAAAATGACGTCAATCAAACACGGATAGATATATCCTCTCAAAATAAACAGTTAAAGCAAGATAAATGTCTAACTTAGGAACCATTTTTTTTTTATATTTGGCCTTTCAACTCTTCCTTCTGTGACTTTTGGAGCTCAAAAAATAAAGAAACTGTATAACATCATGGTACCAACTTCAAAATTTTACAAAATTGTATAAAATCAATTGTACCCCTAGACAAAAATTTGGTTCCTGGGGAGTGGTTTATATTATCGTTTCAGATAGTTTGCAGATCTTAAAATTGAATATTGTGGGAACGAGCTGAAATAAACTTGTGAATCTATACCCGCTCACAAAACAGCGTTAAAGGTCTGAAAAAATCTCTAAATTGATTTGATATTCTGTTTTTACAAATCTAGACATCCATATAAAAATATTATAGTTTTATGGGTGAAATGATCAATTTATATGAGCTGGACCGGGTCAAAGTCGGCAGAGTCTGCAACGCACCTGAAACCATCCTGGCACCTTAAGGGAGAGGCCCTGATGGTTTGGCAAAATGTCTGCCAAGTGGTTGGTTGATATCCCTTTTATTTGTGTAATAGAAATGTTCCCAGAGTCTATTCATAAGTGGGCAATAAGTTTGGCCTACATATTGTTTGTGACAAATTGTACAGGTGATATTAAAGAGAGACCAGGTTGTTGTGTTTGCAGGAACCACTACTGGGCGTGGTGTAACGTCGTCCAGTTATGGTGCTTTTCCTTATGCCTGTGGTGTCCAACTTATTGCAGTATCTGCAGTCTTCCTTTGCACAGGGGTTTGCGTCACTTTTTCCTGCAATGGCTGGGAGGGTGATGTTGCTTTTGGGAGGATACCTAGTTCTGGAATGTACTAGCATATCTTTCAGATTTCCAGCTATTCTGAATCCCATTGTAATTTGCTTATTTGCAAGGATTGGGCTGTACTTAGAAGCTTGTATGACATTCCAGTTTTTTTCAATGATATCTTTTCCTGGAGGTAGGGCCGGGTTGTATCTAGTGATGAGAAATAGCTTTGCTTCACTAGGGGTAGGGGCCTCTGTATTTGCTCTTGATTGAAGTAGAGATTGTCTATTCAGAGCACTAACTGCTGTTAGGGCTTGATCCAGTATATTCGATGGGTAGCCCCTCAGAGAATAATAGAACATGATTTGTTGAGCATGGTTTTCAAAGTCATTTGCCAAAGTGCAAATTCTCTTCACCCTTAGAAGTTGGCTATAAGGGCCTGCTGTTGTACAATGTTTGGGATGGGCTGACTGATAGTGTAGGTAGGTATGTGTGTCAGTTGGTTTGGTGTACAATGTGGTGTACAGCTTGCGTGTTTCGTGGAAACATACGCAAGTGTCTTGGAAGCTGACGTCCTTGTCACTGTAAGGAACAGAGAATTTGATTGTGTTGAGTTGTGAATTGAGGAACTTGACAAATTCCTCAAGTTTTTGGCGTACATGTGGATAAATGCAGAATATATCATCAATAAATATCAATCAGAGGGATGGTTTCTCTGTGGATTTAGAGAGGAGACTTTTTTTCTAGGTCCGCCGTGAAAAGATTGGCATATGAAGGGGCTACCCTAGTCCCCATTGCTGTGCCACTGATCTGGAGGTAATATTCTCCATTGAACTCAAAGTTATTGCACATGAGCACCAATCTGAAGAGAGATATAATTTCTCTCACAGTTGATCTTGTGTTCTCTGGATGGTGGTGCATTAGGGCTTTGACTGTGGTTATGAGGCCCTCTGTGATTGGTATGTTGGTGTAAAGGGAGTTTACATCCAAAGTGACAAGCAATGTGCTCTCTGCTTGTGGGCGTAATGATTCTATTTTCTCAAAAAAAAAAAAAAGTGTAAATGATACATTTACTTTTGGATGCCAAGTGTAAATGATACATTTACTTATGGATACCAAGTGTAAATGATACATTTACTTCTGGATGCCAAGTGTAAATGATACATTTACTTCTGGATGCCAAGTGTAAATGATACATTTACTTCTGGATACCAAGTGTAAATGATACATCGCTCTTATGTGCCCCTGCATCTTACAATTTAGTAGTAGAAGTAGCACGTGATTGTGTGACACACGATCTAGTAGGGAATGCGTAATTTTCCACCTTTTTCTGTTGTGTAACAATAGATTCTCCACAGTTGCAGCATATTAAGCAGAAAGCTTTTTGGACTGTATTCATGTCAGATGTGTTGAGATCCCAGCTTTAATTTATCATTTAGAAAAAAAAATCACAACCGTACTAAAATTTACACATGTTTAAAAATTTCAAGTAATTAGAATTATAACTGATTTAGACATGTTGTTTTCCATGTTTTGTATATATAAACATTGCATTTCCATTTCCATGTTTTGGCTATACATGTATGTGTATAAACATACTTTTTCTTCGAACAATGTTATCAGATGTATGAACTACAGTGACTTGATGCAGACTACAAAAAATGCAGCACATATCTATTTCAATCAGAAAATCTAATTTAAGTTTTAATAATAATATTATTACAGAAAGACCTTGCCTTTCTTGCATCTATTTTGAGTCAGTTGCTGAAACCATTTATGTTGACCCCATCTTACATACAGCCAAGTATTGCAACGTACATGCCTCATCAACAACTCTGAATATCCTGTTTTCACATGCACGTACACACACACACACACACACACACACACACACACACACACACACACAGAGTTAACCTTTTTGTGCCCAAAAGTGACCACATGTAAATAGTCATCTGTTTTGAAATTTTTATTTTAGTTTCATGTTAATAGAAAACGTTTTTGTGGACAGTTGTACATAAGACCTATCACAATGACACGGCCTAGGTCAATAGCTTTCCTTGTGGGTTGGGCACAATGCACCCAACCCTTGCAAGGAAAGCTATTGATCAGTCTTACTCTGACCAGGAAAGGGTTAAAATGCCCCGGTGTAGGTGGAAGAGAGACACACTGCTTATTAACCCTTTCCCGCTTGAATTAAGACTGAGTCAACAGCTTTCCTCGGCATGGGTTGGGCACTTAGCGCCCAACCCATGCCGAGGAAAGCTGTTGACCTGGGTCATGTTGTCTTGACAGGTCTCATCTTCAATTCTCAGTCAGATTGTTTTTCATTGCTGTTGAAATCAGTTGAAAATGCTGAAGCAGACGACATTTGACCACCAGCCAGTTTTGGCCGGTTTAAGGGGGGAAGGGTTAAACTCGTTACACCATTCTGTGTCCACTGGAAAGCCTTCAAATATGTCGAACATTACAAATTTAAATTCATAAGTACAGTCTTGGATTCAACACAGTGAAAAATCTTCCATATGCTTTGCTATTAAATATATTGTTACAAAACAATTCATTCTGAACTAATTTGCTGAGTTTGAGGAAGGGTCCTGGGCAGCCCATGGTAATGTAGATGTAAAATTTGTGAAAAATTCTGTAAATGTGTCAAAATGTATGTCTTAAGTAAAACGTATCAAATTCAAGATTAATGTAAAATGTATCATTATAGCAACCTAAAAATGGAAATGACCAAACAGTTTACAAGTTTCTGATGTAATTTGTCTGAATACATGTATGTATCTGTTTCTAGATCCCCAGCATGTTGACAGCATAAACAAGGTGGCAAAGGCTGTGTATATGTTCTTCTGTTTCTAGATCCCCAGCATGTTGACATTTTAAATGGGCTGATAAAATGTGTATGTGTTGTTCTGTTTCTATATCCCCAACATGTTGACATTATAAGCAGGCTGATAAAAGCTGTATATGTGTTGTTCTGTTTTCAGATCCTCAGCACGTTGACAGCATTAACAAGCTGGCAAAAGCTGTGTATGTGCCCTTTAAGCTGTATGTAAGCAAGTACGGCAGCTTTGAAGACGCTCTCCTCATGAAAGAGCTGGACAACATTATGCTGGTCAGTGTTCTCAGCATTACAGTAGATGCATTTATTTTCACATATATAAATTTTCATGCTTTTTGCATTTCAGTTATTAAACTGAAGTTTTAGTTTTAGTATTTTAGATATAATCCTTATTAACCCTTTCCCCCTTGAATTAAGACTGAGTCCACAGCTTTCCTTGGCATGGGTTGGGCACTCAGTGCCTAACCCATGCCAAGGAAAGCTGTTGACCTGGGGCATGTGATCTTGATAAGTCTCATGTACATTTCTCAGTCAAATTGTTTTTCATAACTGTTGAAATTAGTTGAAAACACTGAAGGAGAGGACATTTGACCACCAGCCGGTTTTGGCCGGTTTGAGGGGGAAAGGGTTAAGGTAGCGGAGGGCATTGAGCCATACGCAATGGTCCCGCAACTTTGACCTTGCATAGATGAACTATGTTTCACATTTTTCCCCCAAAACCATACATTTTATTTATTGTACAAACATATAGATTTGTTAGAAACAAGTTTCATATTGATAAGGTAATTTTCAAGGATTTTATAAGCCAGTTCACAAGAGGGTGTTAGATTGCACATTTTGTCAGCATTTCTTAAAAAATAAATGATGGAAAAGTGTATTACATATGTAAAATTGAAATATAGACCAATATGCAGGAACCATATTTTCTGTTCACAAATAAAATACATAGTTACAGAATAATCAAGTTCTTTGATCATCATTCTAAACGTCAACAGTTAATTCATTTTGTGAGCTACAAAAGTCTTAGAAGAATGCATCTGACGGCAAAAAAAAAAAAAAAAAACACGGTTCCTAGATAATATTTTCATCTTTCAAAAGATGCAGATTTGAAGCAGATCAATCAATTAGCTTTTGATTAATGCTGTCTGCAAAATTGATTGATAATTATCGCAAGAAATTTCATTCAGAGAAATCAACATTGAAAGATTTGAAGCCCTTTTTGCCCACACTGTTGGCCATAATGACAATATTGCTCTCCAAACCCGGTCAGTTTTGGTTGCAATACTTGAAGACCTGTCAATCAACAAATTTGATGTAGAGTTTCCAACAGACAATGACGTTTATTGGCTTAGAAAGCAGATATTTACTCGTTTTTGTGACATCAGTGAAATAACCAAAAGTAAAACTACAGCAAAATTTAAGTGAATTTGCAGTGTTGATGTAATATCAATGCTGGTGTACTTTTAGTGTTGGTGTACTCTCAGGGGTGGTGTACTATCAATGTTGGTGTACCATCAATGCTGGTGTACTTTTAGTGTTGGTGTATTATCAGTGTTGGTGTACTATCAGTGCTGGTGTACTATCAGGGCTAGTGTACTATCAGTGCTGGTGTACTATCAGGGGTGGTGTATTATCAATGTTGGTGTACCATCAATGCTGGTGTACTATCAATGCTGGTGTACTTTAAGTGTTGGTGTACTATCAGGGCTGGTGTACTATCAGGGCTGGTGTACTATCAGGGCTGGTGTACTATCAATGTTGGTGTACTATTAGTGCTGGTGTACTTTAAGTGTTGGTGTACTATCAGTGCTGGTGTACTATCAGGGCTGGTGTACTATCAGGGCTGGTGTACTATCAATGTTGGTGTACTATTAGTGCTGGTGTACTATCAGGGCTAGTGTACCATCAATGCTGGTGTACTATCAATGCTGGTGTACTTTTAGTGTTGGTGTACTATCAGTGCTGGTGTACTATCAGGGCTGGTGTACTATCAGTGCTGGTGTACTATCAGGGGTGGTGTACTATTAGTGCTGGTGTACTATCAGTGCTGGTGTACTTTCAATGCTGGTGTACTATCAATGCTGGTGTACTTTTAGTGTTGGTGTACTATCAGTGCTGGTGTACTATCAGGGCTAGTGTACTATCAGTGCTGGTGTACTATCAGGGGTGGTGTATTATCAGTGTTGGTGTACCATCAATGCTGGTGTACTATCAATTATATATCGTGCAAGTTTGACGTACATGCGACATACTTTTTAAGTTCTTTACAGCCTTGCTAATTTTAAAACTCTCAAACAGCAGCTCTTTCATTTGGTGCATAAATTCCCCATTGTAAGTTACAACAAATTCTGTAAAAATCAAACTTCTTAATTAGAATAGAATGAGGACAAAGAGTCAGCAACACACACATGTACATGTTGTTGTAATGTGGATATTAACCCTTAAAATGCTAATCACACCTATAGTCGTTTTCTCATTACTGTTAAACATATAATGGTTAAAAGATTCAAATTTCTCATGAAGATACCTTTCATTCAAATACCAGCAAGCTTAGTCTTAAGCAAGGAGTAGTGTTAGTCAACAGCTTTCCTTGCGACACTTTGCACACAATGTGTCCCAAGGAAAGCTGTTGACTCAGTCTTAAATCAGTGATTTAAGGTATAAATCATGCATTAATTTTAGAGCCAAAATGCTTTTGAAAATCCGTTTTTTCTTGAGTATCCTTTCATAGCTTATGATTATGTAATTATTGCTCATTGGCAGGATCATTCTGAGGTGATGGACTGTGTCCGTCTACTGGGAGAATCTGTAACTAAATTATTTGGAGCAGCAGATAAGGTCAGTACTGCTTTTATATAAATGTATGCAAACCAATCATAACTGTATTGACAGCAAACAGACAGGTATGTGGTAGTTTTCACTGCAGACAAATGATATTTCAGCATTTCAGTGCTTAAGCTTCTGAGGCACATGGGCGAGGACAAGTATAAATGAACAATATCAACTTATGTTGTGCTATCAGCACCTTGATGCTTTGCCTCACAAGTTACGGTGCAACTGTCCTTGCAGCTGGTGCAACTTGCATGCTTCCCCAAGCAAAAGGCAAACCAGGTATGTCGACATTGAAAAAAAAAAACAATGCTTTTTACGAATAGATCTCACAATTAGCAAGTTTAGCTGAATATACAATCTGGTACACACAATTTTTGACAGCTAATGGATTATTTTTTGCAGCTGATGTAAAATACAAGATTATCATTTCAGCTATACTTCTAGATGTTCTGTGATAAAGTTACGAAGTTACAAATTACAATGGAAAGTAATAAAAATTAACATGACCCTTCCAAATGCAGCGCCATCTACAGGTTGGATGCAAGAACCTTCTATTCTTGGAATTGTGTTGAATATACAATATCCACAGTAATTAACTCATTCCACCCTGATAGAAGACTGAGTCAACAGCTTTCCTTGGCGCGCTCTGGGTACAATGTGCAATGAGTGCACCAAGGAAAGCTTTTGACCCTGAGCATAAAATGATCTTTCATGCAAGTTTCATCCAAAATTTTGAAAATAATCCCTAAATTAGTAAACTTCAATTAGCAGACGGCATTTAGATATTAGCGGGAAAAAGCTTCATTAGGGTGGAATGAATTAAACATGAAGATATAAATAAAAACAGCTGCTTTGAAACAAGGTCATCTGTCACAGGATGATTTTCCCTGGAAGTTGGCAATGTATGTGGTATGATAAAAAACAAGCAAAACACTGGTGAAGTTGTAACAATTTATTCCCATTAAATAAATATACACATGTATTTGCAGAGCACAGGTTAGAATGACTGGCAGGAACACTTGATTCACAGTTGTCTTTCCAGAGCTGGCATTAATGTAACCAGCACACTCATGGACGAAAGTCCAACTGTGCAAAGGCTACATGGACGTCACAGCTCTATAAGGCTAGGTACTGGGAGTAATAGGACGATTCTGTGGCTCATGGCAACTTTTGCCATTCACTCAATTTTAAAAAAAAATACCTGTCTGGCCGGGGGGTGGGGGTGGGGGGCGGATACAATGGTCCGCAATAAGACTGAGTCCTCACTGCTTCAGTTGTGCTGGAAAGTAGACACATATAATCATGTCTGGTATAAAGGTAATACAAATGGCATGGTTTTTGTAAAATGTGATGACGTTAAAGTCTTCCTACTTCAGCAGCCGCTCCCCCTGTAGTTATCAACGGCAATATGTCACACAGTGCTTGGTGCTGGAGGCCATTTGAATGAGGTATTGCCTCTTCTGGACATCCCTTAAGTGATTAGCTATACCAGCAGCGGTCAAGACTGTAAGATGATCTATCCTGAGATGACCCTGTGTCATATGGTACAAGACCACTATCGCCACCTGGTGGCTCATTGTATGTGAATGAAGCCTACTCCAGAGAGGAAAGAGTTTCATGTTTATGATACCTAGGCCATAATTTGAACAAAGTTTGAAACACCTATGTTTCATGAAAATCATGACAAAGTGTCAGATAATCAGGTTAAGTGCTATGTATTTGCCCAGTCATGATCTCGTTGGACCCAGTCTTTGAACACTGACCATTCATATCTGTTGCAGTGGGTCATCTTTTCAGCTCACCTGGCCATTGCCCCCTGTCAACATACATATGTGTTGAATTTCTAGAGGAAAGTGTATGACAGAATTCTTTCTCCAATTCTCCACAGGAGGTTTGGACCTTAGAAGTCTCCTGTCTACATTTCATTATGGTATTGTTGTCAGCCAGGCATGCAAGACTGTCAGGTGCTGACACCTGGTGATCACTGGCCATACCCACATGTAACAATCATCATTACTTGCTACACAGATAACTCAACCTTTTGGCTTGTTTTTGAAAAGTGATGCAGTGTTGTTAGCTGCGTGGCTTGTGCAAGATCTACATATTGCTCGACCAGTCTATTGTATTATATTGTATTTTTATTTACTGAAAATCATACACACACAAGAATACATATTACATTTTACAAAAAATTTCCTACACATTTTTTATGTATATTCCAAAAAAGTCTCTCAAAATATCAAAAATATAGGTTTTCTTCTCATTATTAAGTAGAATACAGAATCAAAATGCAGGAAAATCCATCAAGTTATTTCTTAGTTTTCAAAATTTTCCTCAGGAAGGGGAGTTTCCACCTCCCAAGAGGTGCTTGTTAAGTATTGACAAAATAAACCAACGCCTGTAGCACAGCGGGGTTTGATTAAGTCTCAGCAGTGATGCAAAATGTGTTTGTAAACAGTTTGAAGTGAAGGCTACCTTGGCCACACATATAGAGGTCATCACCTGGCATAGGTCTCCATGCAGTGTCAGCCACATGCACATACTACACATACCTGCATGCTTGCAACCTTTTCGGTTGCTTTGTTTGTGGCATTGTGCAGGCAACTGTACATACGGTATTTACTCTTTTTTCCCATCCCTTCACTCATTGGCACCTGTCCTGTTTTCTAGCTGTCAGGAACATGGCAGAACTGTGAAATCTGTGAAAATGTGACAGCTGCATAACACACATCCAATCAATAATATATTGTGTGCATTTAACTTATGGTATTTGCACTACTATACCGACAGAAAAATATAATTTTTCAATGGGGACAGTACAAAGGGAACAATGTCATGACACACCACTTCCTGTTGGAAAAGGCTGACCAATAGGACAAACTAAGTTTGTTTATCTCCCAGATGGCAGCATCTGTACGAGTTAGATACAAGTATAATTACCTGGTGCTGCCATCTGCTGTGTACATCTCCCATTGTGCGGGCAGTAGTTAGGGGTATGAAACTTATATGAGGATACTGATGAGAAAACAGAGGCTTTATCATCTTAGATACCAATGTTTTATTTGGAGAAATAAAAAGAAAAGGAAACATATCAACATTGAAAAGTTGACCTTTATGATCATGAATAGAAGGACATCACATGGAGTTTTATCCACTGACCATGCAAACAGAATCAGACTTTATCTCAGTGTTTTCAATGTTAAAGTGATCTGAGTAGCCAAGAAAAAAAATCTATAATGAAACTTTTAAGCTCAGCTGTACTGAGTCCCCCCCCCCCCCCCCCCCCCCCCCCGACAAACTTTGGCATTTTTTTCTTTGTCATATGCTGACTTTCGTCTGGACTGAATGGGGGATCATTCAGCTGGAAAATATACATGATCTTCACTCTTGTATGGCCAGATGCATTTAATAACTAAATGATATAATAATACCTCATTAACAACAATATTTTGTGCAACATAAAAATAACACTGAAAGCACTATGTGAGGATTCATCGAGCCACATCATGTGTGATCTTGATTGTTTTTTCAATCACATGTTGCAGTTAGCTACTTACAAAAAACATTAAATATGAACCTCACCAACAACAGTGATTTGTGCAATATTGAAGTACAAATGAAAGCACTTGTCAGGTCCTGGCTGGATCTGTACACATTGTGTTGTACTGAACATCACAGCAAGTTTAAAGCACGTGCACCATCCTGTTCCTGTTAGAGTAACCTTTATCACATTCTGGTACAGACAAAATTACACGTGAAGTATGTATGCTAATTTGCAAGTTGTTACAATAACATGGACCAGAAAAGTTTAACAGTAGGCTATATAACACAAAAAAGACACATAATATATATGATTCATGTGTTTTAACATTGAAAATATAAAGTAAAAAGCAACACACTGTAAACAAAGTACAATGTAGAGATAATTTGGCATCAGTGTTATACAATGTTGCAATGTGCCATAATCCTCAATGGTAGATTATACCAGGTCTAGTTACCTGCTTAGCAGACCCTGTGGCTAGCGTGGGCAGCAATCTTTTTCCCCATTCAAAGAAGCTGCAGACACTGCAAGGTGTAGCTCAGCAGGCAAAAATGAAGGTCAAGGACATTGCCATCCAGTACACCTTGTACTGTGGGTGTCCAATACACAAGCTGTATATCAAGTAGATCCACTGATTGTTATTCATCCATACAGATATATATATATTCGATTTTTATATGTACCAACTCGTACACATTTCAAATCTGTGTTAAAATGTCCTTCAGATACCTTTACTTAATCTTGTATCTTTTGGTACAACAGTTGTGCTTTAATGGTGATTTAAAATTTGATATCTAGATAAACATCAGTGCTACATGGTTTTGCAGCATTAATTCACGTGACAATGTGACAATTTTTTTTAACATTGGGGAAATTATAAAACAGCCTTTTCTCCAAATTTCTAGCGCTTGATATGACCGTCAAGATAAGCAGCTCTTGGTGAACATGTCAGGCCAATTAGCACACAGTTACACTGCTCACAAAATTCATGGGATTGAGACTTTCACAATAGTGAAACATGAAAGAAACTTTTGTCTCCAACAGATTTCTGACAGATTCATGTTGTACATGTGACAGTGTGGATTAAAAAAAGGCAACAAGACTTTTGAGATTTTGTTAATGGAGATTGTGATCTCAGACCATAACAGTCCCAGTAGGACACATGTAACCAGCTGTAGTCACTTTAATGCCACATACTCCCAATGGTATTCATGTCCCATACAAATGGAAATACCACAAGCTAACATTGTGATTCAAGCCAACGTGGAAGCATAATGGTTTTCAGTCTCTGTAACAGGGGGCAGCACCGTGCTGTCTCCACAAATTTTCACACAAAATGGTCCTCTGTATTGTCAAGTGCCAACCAAACCTGCATGCACTGGTACCTACATGGCTCCAATGAAAAGATTTTATCCACATACAATCCAAAGGTTTCTTTCCAACTGGCCAATCATAGTCCCTTAGTGACATCAACCCTGGGGCAGGTCTACAGGTGGTCACATAAAGCAGGTTGGCTCTTTGCAGTGGTCTCTCAAAGGATGGACTTCTGTACAGTTTACCCACATAAGGACTGAGAGTGAATTATGTTTGCTTCCCTGTGATAAAATGTATGTAGTGCTCTTTGAGTGCACATTTACACGGGATGGCAGATTTTCACAGGGAGCGGGGCGGGGGGGGGGGGGCACCCCCCCCCCTTTTTTTACTGCAAGAACTCTACTTCAAGTGGAAAAATTTTGTCCAGGGCCTTTACCTTCTACAACACCCCGTGGAAATCTGCCGCTATTTGAAATTTCTAAATCTGCCTCTAATTTGGATGAGAAAACACCAACAAGTTCACCCTAGTGTCCAGTTGCAGGTGCAGATACAGGGACATGCTGTGTCTACTGATGTGACTATGGTGACAGTCTGCAGACTGATGTACTGCATGTAAAAAAGTCATACACATCAACAGTGGATTAATACATGTAATCTGTATTATCCCTACTCAGTACCAAGCCCCGCCCTCATAGGTGTCCCAACCACACTTCCTGAATTGAACATTAAAAAAAAAATAAATAAATAAAAATGGAATAATACCATATATTCTCCCACCCCCACCCTTCCTATTGAAAAGTAGTTATCTTACTTGGCCTGCAATAGTCAATATAGTTGCTTTACAGCTGATCTTTTTTTATCTGGGGAGACCGATTTAGGACAAACCTGGTCCAACTTAGCCTGTGTTTCCAGAGCAAATGATGCATATATATATATATATATATATATATATATATATATATATATATATATATATATATATATATATATATATATATATATATATATATATATATATATATATATATATAGCAGTTTCAAGCTGGCACATTAACAGCTGAGGCACTTGCCTTGGATTTATGTTTTTACAATTGAGGACCATCGTAATCAATGTCCATGGGGATAATACGTGTATAATAAGTAAATATTTACACAGAATTATTACCAGTTCAAATAATAAATGTTGCTCATAAACTTTATAAGTTGACCAAAATATATCAGGTCTTTGATAACAAGATGTATAATATTATTCAGCATAAGATTTATTTAAAATTAGCTTCTGTTGTTACAAAATATAAATATAATTTAGCTGGAGGGTTTATATTTAGGAAAGTTTTTTTTCTCTGGACTGTTTTTTCTTTCAAAGTTTTGAATCATCAGAACCAGCTTTACTGAAGCTCAACTGATGAACAGCAATTAATGATGGTCACAAATTACATATAACATATACAGAGACTAATCTACATCTGTAAAATTCTTTGGTAAACTGGAAAATAAAAGCAAAGCTTTGACAAACAATTTAGCCAAGAACAGGTAAATTATTTAAGCAGAAACAATGATGGCTAAGGGCAACATACTATACAACCTGACATCACTGTCACTTTTGAACCCAGCCCTCCTAGAATTGAAAAGTATTCTTCCATCTAGGATTCAAAGCAGACAAATAAAATAAAAAGAAGGTTTTGAATCTGATTTGAGTGGCCAGTTTGTTTTGTTTTTCTAGATTTATCAACAAAGTTAAAATAAACCCTTATTTGGCAGGTTAAGGCAGAAAAAGATGTTTGATATGCACCAAAAGCTATGTTGCCAAGGTAAGGGCACATCCATTTATACGAGATGACAGTCAGTGATTTTATAAGAAAATGAGTAACTTAGAATCATAAAGAGAGATCAGAGGTCAATGTACCCCCTGGCACACAGGGTCACCTTGACATACCCGTCAGGTCCTACTTTTTGGCATTGTAGTCATAAACGAGGGTGTCGACCAAATAGTTTTGGTCAGTGTGGTGGATTTGTTTACACTATTTATCATATAAAATAGACCATTTCCATCCACCCTTGTTGATCCTGGAATAATTCTAGCCAGATCTGCCAGTTTTGGTCCATTCAGAAGAACATTTCCCTTTTTTTTGGGTTGATTTTACTTAATTAAATATTTTAAACAAAATACATAAAGTGCAGAATTTATAAACACTTTCAAGTTGTATCTGTTGACTTATACAAATATACCCTTATGACAGGGGTCTCACAAACATGTTTATGGACTGAACAAACAGTTGTCATGGCAACCATGGCAAATCATTTTTGCACCAAATATGCTACACTATAATTTTCCTTACATTACTTTTCTCATACAGATGTTCAAAAATATACTTTCATGATAGCTGCAAATAGCCAAAATGTATCTTTTTATTGAAACCAAAGCAAGAAGCACCAAAACAGTGGTCATGGCATCAAGATGTAAGCTGACATGTTTCTACATTTCTATTTCACAGCTTAAATGACATTATTTGGTCATTAAAATTGAAATATCATTCAAACCTTACCACACTTTATATCTCATATGCAATTAATTACTTAATTACGAGGCACATAAATTGATTAAAGTTGCCAGACACAACCCACAGAGGCCCTATAAAAACACACAGGGGTGAGAGTGTTGAAGGGAGGAAGATCATCTGTGTAACCCTTTCCCGGTCACAATACGAGTTGACAGCTTTCTTCGGCCCAGGTTTGCTACAGTGTACCCAGCACACACTGAGGAAAACGATGGACCTCGGGTGTGCCATTGTGATAAGTCGTATGTGCAAGTTTCAGCTACAATGGTTTCTATCCTCATAAAATTTAAATAATGTTAAAGCTGACGACAACTTACATCCATGTGCTTTTGGGCAGCTTGAGAAGGAAAGGGTTAAGATCAAGTTGTCTTTAATAATCAGCACAAGAGTACCAGATCTTCCTCTTTTTAACTTATAGTACCAACAATTTTCAACTTGAGAGATAGGCAGGTCTGTTACCCTGTTGCTTTTAGGTGTACGTCTGTTCACTTGTAGCAAAATTTCTTGATGCAGTGATGGTCTCTGTCAGCCACCAATGCATGACCATCTGCTGTCAGTGCAATGCCTCGTGGCTGGTTCAGTGGAGATCCCTTGCTCTCGATCAAGGAGTGAAAAGTGCCATCTTTCTTAAACACCTGGATGCGGTGGTTGCCACTGTCCACCACCAGTATGTACTCACCATCAGTTCCAACCCCAAAGGGCTGTTTTAGCTCACCTTTGCCTGATCCAGATTTTCCAAACTGATATGAAAAATTTCCTGCACGATCAAAAACCTGAACACAATCATTGTTTGTGTCTGAGACAATGATTTCATCCTTTGGACCAATGCAGATGAAGGCTGGGTGATTAAAAGTACCTGCATGGCCAATCCGACGTATGAAATTGCCTTCCTCTGTGTACATGAACAAGCTGTGAACCAAATAATCGGACACTACAATTTCACCACGACTGTTTGTTGCCACACACAAAGCACATTTCATTACCTTGTTGGTAAACTTTGTCTTCAGAGTGCCATCTGTTGAGTAGAGAACAACTGTGCTGCCAAGAGTTGGATTAACGCTCATACCCACATGTGTCTCAGTACACACAATGAAGCGTTTTGATTGGTGGAGAGCAAGATCACATGTGGAACAGTTCTCGTTCCCACCATCTATACAAAATTGACTGACAAATGAACCTTCTTTGTCCAGTTTCTGAATCATTCTGTTCCCAGTGTCAGCAACAAAGATTGAACCATCTTCGTCCACTGCCACTGCCCGGGGTGACACAAAGTGACCATCACCTGACCCACGTTGACCTATGACCTGCACAGGATTGTTAGATTTGACTGTAAATCTGGCTTCAATACCCCTGATAGGTTGGTTTAGGAAGGTGACTGTTATTTTGTGTTCTCCTGATATCTGAGGCTGAAAGTTGATGGTATAGCTGCTTGGCTCTTTCTCCTCTATGCTAGTCTCCAGGCAGGTTTCTCGGGGGTCCACCAGTTTAATGATGACTGGATAGCCCTGCAGTATATCCCCCTTAAAGCTGCACACTTGCATGCTGAGTGTACAAGGCAAGCAGGTCACAAATGTGCCTGCCTTCACCTTAATCTGTGACGGCAGGTAGCCGTCAGTCACGATATCCCCAAGTGACCTGCTGCTGTCTTTTAACTTCTCCACACCAACATCTGCTTTATACTTCAAGTAATTCTCCCCTATGTCAATGTCCTCTAGTTTACCATCGATTCCAACTGTTTTTTCAGCCAGAGTGCCTTTTACAGTTATAATCTCAGAGAGTGGTCCGCGTTCAGAAACTTTGTTACACTTCTCTAGTACTGTATTGATACTCCCCATCAGAGTTTGGACTTCCTCTATCTGTTTCCCAATAGCACATTGTTTCTTCTCAAACTTCTTGTACACTGACTCTTTGAGTTCAGACTTCCTCTCCAGCAGTATGTCCACATAGCTTTGGAATGATTTATCAATATCTAAGAGCACTTTGTCCTTGGCTAGGGATAGATTGGAGACCTCCGACTCCAGGGTCTGTTTACAGTTCTGCAGTCTGGCTAATGTGCCTTGTGCATCCTGCACCTGGTTGGCTAGAGCTCCACGCTCCTCCACTTCAGCAGCGGAAATGTCTTTATAATTGTGTCCATCTGCATCCTTATGGTCCAGAATGACACAATCACGACATATTGGGATACTACAGGTCTGACAGAAGAAAGACATTGGCTGGTTAAAGTGTTTTTTACATCCTTTCATTTTAGGCCTACCCATTTTCTTAAAAGTGTCAATCATATACATAACATAGAAGTTGGTCTGCAAGCCCCGAACGCCAGGGCTGGTGATGGGTGTGCTGTGACGGCAGGTTGGGCACTCAATAGTTGTGTGATTGGCCACCAGGTGTTGAAGGCAGAGTTGGCAGAAGGAGTGGTGGCACACCAGGAACTTGGCTTCATGGACGCTGTCATCGTACGGCTCCAGGCAGATGTTGCACACCAGCAGGTCGTGTTGCTCCTGCCGCGTCAGAGTCGAAGTCTTGCTGCTACATGTGCTGCTGGTGTCAGACATCCTGTCTGACACTTCTAGTCACCACCTGCAAGCACAAGGCAAGAATACATTTACTGACATGTGCATAGGACCACATATGTAGCTCCAGACTTCTTAGGATCAAACATGTCATTTTCACTGGGGTCACTACCTGCAAACACAAGGCAATATGTACAATTATTATCAGATGCACAGGCCACATATGCAGTTACCAGTCTCCTTTTATAAAACATCTAATATTAACTATGGTCACCATCTGGAAACGTCACCTGAGCATGGGCGATATTTAGATTTCTTGACCAGGTAACAGGGCAGTGTTTGCTGTTTCTGACTTCTTAGTGTACTTTTCATCACCCGCAGTCCCGATATATCTCATTATGTAGAGGCAAAGAGTCACAGTTACATATCAGACATTACCATACCTCTTTCCATCACATGTAGATACCAGGTAATACCTGAATTATTGACTCATGTACAAGGTGACATTTACAGCAAAAAGACCTAAAATATTTAAGAGACTATACTCTCTAACCAGCCTAGCTTATGCAAGTACAGTCAGTTTTAGGTTTTAATTTTTGACGTTATGTGATATACACATGATGGCTCATAAATATGAAGACATGATACAATATTGATATTCTGTCATCATGAAAACAGGCCAATAGGCCTATATGCATTTTGCATTCATAAATTAACATGGGGTTGATGAATGGAATGTTGCAAAGTCTAAAATTGTTGCTGATGCTGCTCAAGGGCAGCCAGATTACCTCTTCAGACTGAGTCAACAGCTTTCCTCAACATGCCCACAGTGTGCTGAGGAAAGCTGTTGACAAATTCATGGACAAACTGGAAAATGAATTTTATAAATCTGTACCACTTATGATCATTTGTTACCAATTATATAAAAACCCTCCAGTACTTTCAGACCTGTCTCCACTATCGGGGCAACCTTCTCCACTAAGCTCCAACTCTGACTCAGTGGGGGCTCTTGGCCCCGTGCCCAGTGCTGCTACTCAATTCATCGCCTGGGGGCGACTTCAGTGTCCAATACAATATTCCTATTCTGGGGCCCACTGCCGCCAACAACTGGTAACTTCAAGGCATTGTATTTACATTTTTAGGTAATGCTGACACTGGAAAAGTCCCATTATATATTTTACATTACATTCATTCAACAAATTAACCTCCTGTTAACACTAATCACACATATTTTAGATACTATCTCTTCAAAATATCCAATCGGACTAATCCACAGACTTGGCTGCCATTTTGAAAATTGTGGATTCTGCAGCCAATGGTTTGTAAATGAGGAAAGCACTGGGACGATTTTGGGGGTTTATAATATATGAAACCAAAAGTATATATTTTGCAAACATTTCAGAGCATCAATTACGATATGATATACCCGGTATGCTGTGGCCGCAATTCACTTTGATAACCAAATCAAATGTATTTTTGTGCGACTGTCCTGCAAAATGTTGCACCATGTTCAAAATAGCACTCATCAGCGTGCATGATTTGCCATCTCAGGGTATTGTGTTGCATTTGGATTTGTAACTAACGATGGTAGCTGCTTCAGACACAACTGAGTGTGCAGATAAAGATAATAAATCATGGTTTAAAGTACTTTAACAACCGTTTGCCCTGGTAACTTGGAGAATGGACACCTGGAACCTAGAGAAATATTACAGAAAGGATCACTGAACAACCTGGGCTATGTTTTTGCACCAAACAACTGTGGCTATGCAGCTATGCCATTTCTCCGACACAAGTTAACCCTCCAGACAAGGTGAAATAAAATGCTGTGTTTGAGTTGACTTTACTGCAGAATAAAGGCACACAACAGCCACTTTCTCAATAAAATCTTTAAGCCAGGTTCGATCAATTTTTATTAGGGAAGGGCAGCTTGAAACATTTTTTTTCTTTTTTATGTTTCATAAAATTTATTTAGGGTTGGGCCTTTTCAGTAGGGTTAGTCGGGTTACCAGAACCACACATATATTGTTGTTAGGCTTTAGGTAACTTGGATATTTGTGGAAACATATCTAAAATGGATGTTCTTTCCCCTTTTACACGTTACCTTCTTTGAATGTCAGTTCAATTTGTTAGGTGGGCAAAGCCGGAGGCACTTGTAAGGGGAAAAAATTGCATATGGTTACACAGACTTCAGGTTTCAGTGCGTTGAAATTGTTACTGACTGAGATACATATTTCCTGTATGAATTCATTGGCAAATGTTGACTGTGTAATAAAATGGACAAACAATCCTGGAGTTAAACTTGACAAAGAGGACAGCTTATATTTATCTCTCTCCTTCACGCCGGCCACATGTTGTCCAAGGCATTAATGTATGCTCTGCTGATGGGCCACTCATCTTTGGTGGGGAAAAAATCTTCTTGTGATCTTAACCCTGACCCCTTGAATAAAAACCAGGCCAACAGTTTCCCTACACTGGTGGACAAATAGTTGGTGTCTAAAAAAGGTGTTATTTAGCTCACAAAATTTTGAAAGCTTTAGTCAAATTAGCTAAGAATTTTTATAATTTATTCAATGTTTGATGCATATATCCATAGTATTTTACTTAATTATTTAGATGTTCTGACCATGATTTGAACAGGTAAATTTTAGCTAACACAATCAGCATTTTGCTAAAGCTGACCTCTCTATGAGCTGAGCTTTATGATGGTCAGTCATACATCATCTGTCATCCACAATTTACATCTTTGACTTCTCTAAAATGGTAGCCAGATCATCACATCAAACTTGGTGGGGGTCTACCTTGGATGGATGTCTGCCAGGTTGCTTGAATTGGTTATGCTGCACAGATTTTTTTGTTGGATGTTTTGACGGAAATCTTCAAATCTGAGTCTCCATAAGTGCTTGGCCAATTGCTTCTAAATTAGACCTTAATTTGGCCAACAGGTTTTCTGTATCTTTCTGAATTTTAGTTTGCTTTTGCTACTTCTTCTCAAATGTCTGCTGGATTCACTTCACACTTACTTCAATATACCTTGACATGATCTCCACTAAATGTTTCACAACACACCACTGCTGGTAGTTTCTGATCTTCTTTATGAATTTTCATATTACATATTACTGGCAAGGGCACACGTAGGATCCAGTTGGACAGCCCTGCTAATAAGTACATGTGCCCTTACCAGTAATATGTAATATGAAAATTCACAAAGACACATGAAGATTCATAAGACACACGAAGTATTCATTTTTTCTTGTCTTCAAAATGGCTGGTTGAAATAGGTCCGGAGTGGAAAATTCGCTCTTCTAAGTTCCCTGACCATTGTGTGAACCACGCCCCTTCATAAATGCATCAAACCTTGCAACTGGCCAGATGTTGGACACAATTGTCAGGTGACTCATGCTTCATTGGACCCAGCACTTCATGGCACATGTATTGAAAGCACATGGCTGTGCTGGTGGTTTCAAGTGCAGCTGAACAGGAGCAAAGCAATGGCTAAACAGTATGCTAATTAGGTGAATGACGAAGGAAAAGAGAATGGCAAATACAGAGAGCCTAGTGTGATGAGCAGGTGAAATGGAACAACAACAGAACCACCCACAATGTCAACATTTGCGCCCTTGCTGCTCCGGTGGACATCAGTCTGCCTGTGCAGGAGGGACCATATCAAAAAAAAAAAAAAAAAAAAAATCCTCTCCAAAATCCTGAGAAAAAGTGAGAAGGGGAAGGGGGTCAAAGACAAAATTGTTATTTCATCAGGGTTTTTTTTTTTTTGTTTGTTAATAAAAACATTGTCAGTTTGACTGATGAAATATGTGAGTATATGAACGTGGACAATTTCTTCTTGCCTATAAAGTGGTCTCAGACTAGCTCCCATGATGGGTCATCTCCTATGACAGGCATCTTATGACAGGTACTGCCCTTTGCCTGCTCAACAGAAGTGGACATGTTCAGTTTTCCTACCAATAGACCTGTTCATACGGAGTTGAACCAAACTTTTCCATACCTTAATTAGTTATGCATCCCATTGTTGGCCTGATTGTCCAATCAGCAAGCGGCCGAGTCCGGCCCACACCTTCATGGTTAAAACTTATGCCATGGCTAATGCTAGTGATTACAGCATAGCTTGTGCTGTACAGTGCAAATCTTTCACCTAAAATGCCACATCAGTGGTGAAACGCGTTTTTTTAGTTTGCTGACAGTTTGCTTTTTCCATTAAATCCAACACACATCCTGTGTTTTACTTTCTGATCCTTCCACGTGTAATCCGGCCAGTCTGGTCGAGCACAAAATGTAAACAAAGCCGGGTGTGCTTCCTGAAGTGAACCAAATAAACCCGAGTCCTATGAGCTGGTCTATTTGCCCTCCAGCTTCCTCTACCTCAATGTGAGTAGCATGGGCAGAACGCACTGTCATCCCATTTGGGATGAAACTACAGCATGGTGTTACTCCGTTCCAGCTAATCGTGAGATGTCACATACTCAGTACTCAGAATATGTTTTATTTGATTTGCAAAAAGTAGCAAGGTTAACAATGATTATGTGTGTAATACAACATGTGTAAAATAGAGTGGTTACCTATTAATAAATGATACAGGCATACATGTATACAGATATTAACTCTTACAGAGCCAATTTACAGACTGAGTCAACAGCTTTCCTTAGGGCACTTTCCGCGCAACGTGCGGAAACTGCCCCAAGGAAAGCTGTTGACCTGGACCAAATTTTTCACTGGGTACATAGGCATGCTGGTACTTGAATGAAAGGTCTTTTAATGAGGAATATGAATCTGGAATCATTACAGTAATCCAGCTTCATCAGCACAGCTTAAGCCGTGACTGGCACTCAAAGGGTTAAGTCAGGATGACACCAACTAAGGATATGACACTCTCTATCGCAGGGGCCACCTAGGGAAAGTTAATATAACTAATTAGCAACATCTTTAAATGACAAACAAGAGACACATATTGCTCGAAACATTATAAAATTATTAGGTTTGTAACAACATAATAGAGACACTTAGCTGTCACACACATAACAATTGGGTATGGTACATACATTCTTGTAGTTATTTATGTAATGCAACTTTGTACAGTTTGAAAAACCAGAATAGCTGTGTGTATGGATTTTGTCTTTTATACAAGGAGGGGTGTTTTGCAGTAGATGAGGGATGTAATATCTGATGCAGGTTTTTGTTGTTGTTTTATGTGGTACATTATGCATTGGAATTTTTGCCATGCGACTTGACTCGGTATAATAAGAATGGGAAGCTATAAGTGGTTCAAACATATTTATAAAAAATCTGGGAACTTCATTTTAAGAGTATCTGTATGAACATTTAAATGCTTTTATTGATGAATTATCTGGCTAAAGATGATTTTGAATTTGATGTCATTTGCCTCCAGGAAAACTAAATAGAAGATTTGTTTACCATATCACTTCATACTGCACTGATCTGTGTGATGAGGAGTGCTAACATGGAGCAATTTAACTCTTTATCCCTTAAACTCTTTGATTGTTTGTTCCAACTGTCTGTCCATTGCAGAATCCTTAATATGAACAAAATATATCAAGATTCACAGGGAACATCAAACTCAAATTTACCTCAGTTTTATACTGTGGCACTTTTTCTTGACATGATTACATTTTGGTGACCTTAGCCTGATTATCAAGGTCAAAAGACTCGTGTGTGCACAACAGGACATGTCCAGCTTGGCAGTGATGACTGGTCCAGCTTCAACAGTAATGACTGGTCCAGCTTCAACAGTAATGACTGGTCCAGCTTCAACAGTAATGAAAAACAATGGGAATGAGAATTGTAGATAGGACCTATCAAGACAACTTGATTCAGGTCAACAGCTTTCCTTGGGACACTTTGCACACATTGCGGGCAGTGTCCCAAGGAAAGCTGTTGACTCAATCTTAAATCAGAGCTTTAAGGGTTTATGTCATGAGCAGGTCACATGATCCAAGCCTGGGCCCAGCACTGAGGGGAACTTAACTGTTCCTGTCTGTAGGAGCAAAAGCAACAGTTTGTCTTCTCACTGGCATTGTACATTGATCTTCTACAGCCAGTTTTCACTGAATCAGCCTGCTCACAGTCTATCAGCCAGCTCAGTCTATCAGTCAGCTCACAGTCAGCTCACAGTCTATCAGCCAGCTCAGTCTATCAGTCAGCTCACAGTCTATCAGCCTGCTCACAGGCTATCAGCCAGCTCACAGGCTATCAGCCTGCTCACAGGCTATCAGCCAGCTCACAGTCTATCAGCCAGCTCACAGGCTATCAGCCAGCTCACAGGCTATCAGGCTGCTCACAGGCTATCAGCCAGCTCAGTCTATCAGCCTGCTCACAGGCTATCAGCTTTCTCATAGTCTATCAACTTTCTCACAGTCTATCAGCCAGCTCACAGTCTATCACCGAGCTCAGTCTATCAGCCTGCTCACAGTGTATCAGCTTTCTCACATTCTGTCAACTTTCTCACAGTCTTTTAGCAAGCTCAGTGATTGCTGGATGCATGGCCGGCCACTGATAAACATTCTCTGGGTATTATCATGTGCAGTGATGTTTGGATCAATTCCAGGGAACAGTTTGGTGACTTTCCTACCAATATGAATTCAAGCTTCCTCAAAGAACAACTGATCATACCATGTAGAAATTAAAGAGAACCCCAATGGTTCCCTGATAAGGAATCCAAAATACATGCAAAAAGTATGAAGAATTTTTAATCCGAGAATTATTTATCTAATATGAAGGATGCAGGTGTATCACTGAAAAAGCTTCAGACAACTGAGAATCAGTGTCAATTATCATCGTGGTGAAACTGGTAGACACAAACAACCAGACAAAACCTCACCAGACCCAGGATACCACAATGTGCGCAAGGCTATTGTCAGTTCATTTTTAGTTTTGCCTGTTCAAAATACTGTGGAAACTTTAAAGTTAGAGACTTTTAGAGAAATATTTGTGAATTTTGAAAGTTAACATGAGACAGAGTAATGTTTGTTCTTTATGAAATGTCATGATTGAAACAATATACTTGTGGCAATGTTTTTTGCTACATGCATAAGAAGTGATTGGCCACTTTTGTGTGTGTGTATATATATATATATATATATATATACATATAATGGACAAAGGGCACATGCGTATGTACAGTGAAACACATTCATTATCAAAAATTGGCTGCCGGTCAAATGTCGTCTGTTTCATTGTTTTACACAGATTTAAAAGGTCATGAACAACAATCAGAATGAAAATTGTAGACAAGACTTATCAAAATAATATGCTCCAGGTCAACAGCTTTCCTTGGCTCCGCACCCAACCCACACCAAGGAGACTTGTTAACTCAGTCTTAATTCAACAAGAGTTCAGGGGTTAACAATATCCCACTCAATATATCTGATACATAGCTGAAAATGCACATTTGTTAAAGTTATGTACTTAATGTCTAACATTAATGTACATTTCTATTTGTGAGGAGAAAAAAAAATATCAAAAGGAACATGAGCTTAGTTTGCCTACAGAGACAGGTCATTGGCAGCATAACTGACAGTTCTGGAAGTGTGTGTTGTATGATGAAGGAACATAGAACGTGACCCTTTGGGGCTTCAAATATAAGTACAATGAAACAAAATCTGATGTACACGTGTAAGCTCTTACCCTGCAGGGTGGTTCAGGGGTGGTAGGTAGTCTGTTCAAATTTGCTCAAGTTGGCCTTTCACCTTCAAATTACGATTAAGGTAACTTGATGCAGTTATGATGGCATTTACAGATAGTCCTCATCAAATAAAATATCCAAGTCCACGTCAAGTAGATCTAAATTGAAATCTAGACACGAAATTCATTAGATGCCCAATGACCTTAAGGGCAAAGAAAGTGACAGTTTTTACATTATTTGAAACATTGCCTCAGACATGTCCAATTTTAAAATATGTGCAAAAAAAGAAAAAAAAATGAGCCCGAATTTTGTGTGTGAGGCAAATGAAAACTGATCATCTGGCAATTATGGATGTTGGCAAGTGGCAGTGATGGAGCTGATTGTGGTGGCGTGTGCCCAACACAACCCTGTCATGGCCATTTGGCAGACCATTGTACCTGCCTGCATCTCCACTCCAGTGTAAACTCATCACAGAGAAATGCAAGAAAAAAAAACCTGGTAGAAATTTGGCAAGTATCACACTAACCTTATACATGCTAATGCGGCTGCCGCACAGTGTTGTAGTTGGGAAAGCATGGTTGGAGTCATCTGCAATGAAGTGGCGCGCTTGCTGTCCCAATTCAATTCACTTAGAGTAATTTTATCACAATTCTATGTAATGTTAGCTGTAGAGTGAAGCATTGTGGGATAGTTGGCAAGGTGCATGTGCATGATGCCTGTAAGTGGAGACTTTCTCAAGTTTGTGTGTGTGTGTGGGGGGGGGGGGGCTCTGTGATGTTTCTGAGAAATTACGTGACCTGCCATTTATCATACACAGAAAGCTTAAATGGTTTCGTGATTCACACCTGGGCTCACATATCATCTACCTTTCATGATACTGTCTTTCAGGATTTTTCTTCATGAGAGGCCCCCCCCCCCACACACACACACAAAATAATACAGAATTATTTGATTTGGAACAATATGGAAATATCAGAGAAAAATACTGTCCTATGCTGTGATAAACTACAATTCCAGTGGTTGCTGTCAGTTTTTTTTAACAAAGAGGCATTCTACTACATGGGGTCACTCATAAAAATGTGGGAATTTGTTGAACCAACATGCTGAACCCCTCAAACTGACATTCATGTACAACTCCATGTTCTGTGCATGACATATGTATCCTGGTGACATGAATCCTTGATGACACAGCCCTAACCCTCTACCCCTCAAACAGGCAAAAACCAGCTTGACGTAAAATATATGCTCCAGTGATTTTTTTTTTCAGCTGAGCTGGGTTTACAAAGTGGTCAAAGCTCTTGGAATGGATTTGTCTGTCCTAGAAACTCAGACTGGTACACAAAGGTGTGTAAATAAAGGTTTGACATGAGTATTAGTGAGATGGAGATGTTTTGTTGTGAAGGATTTACAGTTTGGATCAACAGGAGTTTTTTTTTTTTTTTCAGAGAAAGGTAAAGTTGCGTAGTTTTGTGAAGTGAGGTGATGTGTTGGGCATCATTGATGTTTTGGATTTTGTCCATCTGTTGGAACTTTACCAGTCGGGTAAATGACCTATGGTCAAATGTGTACAGCAGGAATGTATCATTATGCGTGCCGCTGTAAGGGGATAAAGATAACATTCAGTAGATTGATGACATTTGCTGCCACCACTGCCACTACTTTAGCTATGTCCCTAAATCTTATTTTTGTGATAACTCTCCTACCTATTCACCCTTTTCTTTGATTTTCTGTGCACATAAACCATAGGCTTGGGAGATTCTTCTCAAATCAATATCATCATGCACCATTGATTTATAGATTTTTCATGATGTTTTTACAATTCTTTTTGTGTTTTGCTGACTCAACAAATTTGATATACTGGCTTATATCTTCTGTACGGTGGACCCTAGGTCTATGGTTAATATTAAACATTAATATGAAAGTACCTATGGACCTTCGTTTGTGCAGTAAATCTTCACCTTGAGTCAAGGTCAAAATGAAGGTCAAACTGATATTGTGGCTTAAATCTTAATAAGGGTAAATCCTACACCCCCAGTTACCGTTAAACAGTTATAGGAAAGTACCTGTGGGCTTTTATTTTGGTGTAATTAATCTTGACCTTGAGTGACCTTGCAAGGTAAAACTTGAGGTCAAACTGACATATTGGCCATCACACTTTTTGTCAGGGCTCAAACTCTGTTGTCCTTTGACTTCCAATCATGAAAGTTTACACATCTGGGTACAGGGGTGCATTATGCATAAAATGTAGGTTACTAGGTCAGGTATGTGGGTCACAGCGATATATCCTTGTAAAGTAGTGTCTGCACTGGAATTTCATTAATTTTTAATTTCATTTCATGAAACTTCACACACACACACATATAACTTGACCTAAAGGTCTGTCATGTAACAAAAGTAGGTCACCAGGTATGTAGAGCACAGTGGTATATCCTAGTACTGTGGTGTTTGGGCTGTAGTTCCTTGAATTTTTAAATTACTCTCAAAAAAAACTTCACACACATACATGTATATCTTGGCCTAAAGATGTGTCCTGTAACAAAATTAGGTCACTAGGTCAAGTAACCAGGTCAAAGAAAGTACCTATGGTGTTTTACTTGGTGCGGGTAGTTTTGATCTAGAGTGACCGGCCATTTGAGGGAGTCTGTAAAACAATGCAAATCTGCTTCTCCATGTTATCAGACATATACGTGCACATGGCAGGGGATGTACAATGGTTCTCACCCATGGACAAAAGACTGTGTCTAGTCACGTAGGAACTCATGATCAGTATTAGGTGTCATCATCGTGGCCAGTTGGATACCATAGGTGAGCTGCTGTCAATCTGCTTCAACCTTCTTTTGAAGATAGATCTTATTGCAGGACTGTTCCCTGTTTAAGCATGAACTTGACTGGGCCAGGGGAGGATTAGTGATTGGTATTGGTGGAGATTTTTAAAAAAATTTTGTTTGAAAATAAAGTAGCTCCAGTGACCAGTGTTACATGATGCAATACTGCAAAAAGTCAGATACGGAACCAGCCAAGGTGGCTGGCAGACAAACAAGAACGTGGCACCATCGCCTTCTGTGTACAAAAGGCGATGGTGCCACGTTCTTGGTTTGAGCTAGATAAGCTCTTCTATAAACCTAACTCTTTAATACTGTATGTTCTCTTATATTTAGCACCCCAGACACTTTGAAAATATAATTGAACTAAGCTGCAATTGTAGACATAAATTTGGAAGGTTTTGGCTATAAGAACAGGTAAATTATCATAAAATATATCAAGTTTTCAATATTTCAGAACTTTGTGCTAGAAAAATTGAGTGCTAAGGAGGATGAGGATGCTTGAAATATATAATACTGTAGTAGCTAGGCCTCATGCATATCACACAGCTAGGGCCACATTAAGGTAGGCATGCTAGAGCACAGTATATTCTCAGAACATACACAGTAATACAGCATCGAAAATATATATAAATAGGGTAATGACTACCAGGAAGTGGTTCTGGACAAAAACACACAAATACAATGACTAAGGAGTACATGAAATGGGTAGCAAATAAAATAACAGATCATACTAACACTTGTAGAGTATGCACACAGGCTAAGACTGGGAGAAGATTTCTGTGTGAAGGGAACAAAGAAGGAAGATTTCAACTGATCTATTAGCTGTTTGTCAAAATATATATTTAAAGTCAGTTTTTATCAAGGTGTTACGAAGTGCAGTCAGAGATATAATGGTAGAAGCATGTTGTGATGTTTGCTTTGGTGGTCTGCAGATGGGCTGACATTGATTGATTGAAATATCAATATTCATATAAGGATAATGTGCTTTACTGAAGGATGTATTATATAGATACTATGTTTATTTATCTATCAGTCTGTCTGTCTATCTATGTGTTTATACAACTTATTTTAACAGAGTAGCACAGAAAGCAATAAGAAAGCTTCTTTCCATTGGGGCCATGTACATTCACACATATAATAAACACACACATTCATATCACATGTTCTTAAATAAGCCAAAAGCCCTTTAATTATAAAATACCAGGACATACACAGTGCATTAAAAATATTATATCAGTCAAAATATGTCTATATACTAAAATCACTGACAGAGTTCACAGGTTGGCAGCAAATAAAATTGCATTTCAATACTGAAAACTGATAATTATGACTGGTATTTCTCGAAAGTACATGTATGGATAGAAGCTGACACTTTGATTGAATCTGGAACTGTGTTTCACAGTATGTATAGCACCTTGGTTTATTAATTTGTTCCCACTGTTTTAGTATTTGGAGGTACATACATCCCATCAGAAGAACATGGCTTAGTATAGGAATCCTGTTTATTTTCAATGGAAGTAAATCTGTTTTGCAAGTAAGCAGGTAGCAAGTCACTTAAACTTGAGTTGAAGCTGTCCTGAATGAACATTTCAGACTCAGCTTCCATGCTGTGTTATGAGGACTCTGCAGTTGATCTTTGCGACTACTGTCAAAGACAGGTAGAAAAAAAATGTATCTGATATGAATTAATTCACATGTTAAATGAAACGCCTGAAATTGTAAAAAATAAAATAATCACACATAGTATCCAAGGTTTCTCAGCATATTTAAAACAATACTACATCAAAAACTATGAAACTGATTGTCGTATATTTAATTGTTATATTTGTAACGGTTGATCAATTAACATGATTCTCGATAATGTCTTAAGTTAATATCAACAATACTCTGTATCGAACTAATTATTTTATTACCCACAACAGTACTAATAATTTGAACAAAAACTATTGTTCCAAATGATGTCATGGGTGGCTCATATGATAGCAGTAAAATAATCACCTTGATATGAGTCTCCTGGATCAATATATTGTTCATTGTTATACTATATAAACTGATAATGTCCAAATATACTGTACACGTATATTGATTGAATAAAATTATTCCTGATTCCTGGTAGCAGCATACCCTGTACAAGAATTTTGGCAGTCTCTTGGGTAGGCAATTTCACATATGTCCTTTGATACTTAGTCCCTGTGATATTTGGGAACACATTTTGTTCATTCTTTCAGTGCCAAATTTTCAACTGAGTCAACAGCTTTTCTGCTGAAAAGCTATTGACCTGGGGTATTCTGTCTGAAACTATAGGCATACTGGTGCAGTGGTACCTCTTTTGAGAGAACGCCTACGGTGGGTCAAAATACGGTCTCTTAAAACAGGGGGTCTTTCACTAGACGTACAACAACATGGAAAAGACAGCACAGTGTTCTGAGTGAGCAGTCTTAAAAAGATATGTGGTCTCTCATTAGAGGGGTCTCTCAAGAGAGGTACCACTGTACTTGAATTAAAGCTCTTTTGATGAGGAATATGAATCTGGGATCCTTATGATAATTGAGACTACTTTGACTTAAATAGATCTACTTAAGTGGTGATAGGCACTGACAGAGTTAACATGGGTTGTCCACAACATTGTAGCATTGAACAGAACTTCCGAGATACTTTTAAGTATTCACCTTCTCTATTGTCTTTTGTTCAACAGTTATATTTACATTTTCTCCACGATTTAGACATGGGTTGTTGCAAACACCATCAATTTGGTCTTGTTGATGTTCAATGTTAGTTTACTGGCAAAGAGCCAAGAATGGACAAGTCTCATATCCTCCTGAAGCAGATTTTGGATGTTTTTCACATTTTTCCCTGTGACAAAAATTACAGTGTCATCTGTGTCCAAGTCATGACGGATAGCTTTTGATCCAGCACAGTGTACTCCAGCATACAGAGACCATTCTTGCCAAACCTATTTGCTGGCTTGCTGTTAAAACTGTGCATCAATAAGCAATCTTGCTCAACAGGGAATTAGTTACCCCTGATTCTAGACTGAGATACCTGATTGTTTATATGTATCATAGCTAATAGGTGGGTCAGACTGACTGTCAAAGTCAGCTAAAGTAATCAGTCTATGAGAGATAAGTTGAAATTTATGACCAAGTCTTCAAATGTCTCCAATCTTGGTCTGTGCTTCAGCTGCCAGTCAACTGAGCACAGGACCACCCTGGTGCCCCTTTTTAAAATCAATTTTGGGATTAATGAAGAACAATTTGAACAAAGAATTGTAAACAGCCATCTCACAATAGCAGGGACCGCTAGAGCCATTAGCCAAATGCTGATGTTTCATTCATTTGGGTCAAGGAATTTGCAAATGGCTAATTTATTTTAACATGATTATATGAGGGTTGGGTCGAATTCTGCCGTCATCCCTATTATCCGTTTGTGTCAAACCCTTTCCTGGCTGGGGAGGTGAGGGTTGTTTCTTTTAGCTGTACATGTACCACCCTGTTTATTCAGGTGCACTTCTACTACATACTTTCTGGCTTTTTTTTAGCAAGGTCCTATTGTCATTGGTAGCAATGTGTCAATATCTGCAGTCATGGCCTCTCTGTGGTATCCTCGCTTACATGTGTACAGGATGCGTATACCACTCTGTCATGCTTCCTGAACTGTGCGCTCATTCTGTCGTACTCGTCCTCATACTGCTTGCATCTGCTTTCTTGTTGCTTACGTTTGATTTATTTTAAAACCACTTTTTTTCCCCCCCAAATGATGTTGAAATAGCGTATGGAGCGCCAGGCTGTCAGACAGAAACTGTAGACAGGAAGCTTTGTGGAGACAAAATAAATCACCTCTCCGTAAGCACCACAAGATTATTCTGGGCTTTTCCTCTGACATAGACTGATGATGAGGAGCACATACACAATACTGCTCAATGGACCCAAAAAAGAAAAAAAATGGGGGGGGGGGGGGGAGGAGTAAAAGTTTTGTTTAAAAATCAATGTGTGGTTTCTCTGCTGGTTGTACATATTCATGAGAGCCAGAGTGAGGATGTACGTGAAGTATCTGTACTACTGGCCTGGGGCTCAGGAGGGATACAAGACGACTGGGATATCATGAAAATGTATAACTCCACAGTCTGTAGTTGTCTGCTCTTCCACACCCAGGCACTGACTGACTGGCATTCCAAGCAACCTATGAATCCTTTGTGATAGGCAGTATAAATGACTTATTAATCCTGCTTGATGGTCAGTATAAGTGATGTATTAACGGGCTGACGGCCATAAACAGTGAGGAACTGACCCTGCATGATAGGAATTATAAGTTCATGGAGTAACATGTAAGCCACTCACTGACCCTTTGAATGCTGGTCATTGCAGCAGACACACTTATCTCTATTATTACAATGACGCCACCCTCAAATTCCTCATGTGCAGATCGAGGCCTCACCTTCAACTACCTGCCAGCCTGGTCTAATGTGGAGGTTCTAGAGAAAGTGAATGGTTCAGCTCAACAGCTCTCCTTGATACCCCGTAGGCACATTGCCCCAAAGTCATACATGTGTCAAGAGCGCCTGTTTACCCTTTCATCCTTGAATTGACACGAGTCAACAACTTTCCTTGTCATGAGTTGAGCACTAAGTGCCCAACTCATGACAAGGATATCCAACATATTCAATATAATGACACAAATTTTCATGGCACAAAGTTCATTTTCTTTGTTATTTGATTCATTTATCTGACACTTTTATTTACGGAACAGATGGTGTTATTATAACGAGATTTCACTGTAGTTGAAAACACTGAAGCAGGCGACATTTGACCACCAGCCAGTTTTAGCTGGTTTAAGGGGAAAGGGTTAACTCAGTCTGGGTATAGCAGTACACTCTTTTGTCCCTGGAACTGACTGGTGGTCAACATTGTCTACTTCAATGCTTTTGACGAATTTCAACTGTAATGACAAAAAATGAATGACAATTATTGATGAGACATATCAAGATAACATGGGCCAAGTAGACAGCTTTACTTGCCTAAAAGCCAACCTATGCCAAGCGAAGCTGTTCACTCAGTCTTAATTCAAAGGAGAAAGGGCCAAGATTTTCTGTTTTATGCTCTATGTGCTCCAGTCTTCAGTGATGTCCCTTTTTGGATGCTGCACTGAAAAGGTTTTGTCAGCCATTGGATTTTAATGTGGCCATCCTCATTTTATTTATGTCTCCCGGTGGAAGCCGGGGGACATATTGTTTTAGTGCCCGTTTCTTCCGCTTCTTGTTGTTGTTGTTGTTGTTGTTGTTCAGGTTCTTCAACACTTGGTTTCCATGCGATAAGTCTTGAAGGACTTGACAGAATTTGATGAAACTTGGTAGGATTATATATCTAGGCAAGACCTAGGTTAGGATTGTATTTGGATGACCTTGAGTGAATTCTCAAGGTCACAGGGTCACTTATGTGAAATTGGCTTCCGTTCAATAAGTCATGAAGAACAGGATGGAATTTGATGAAACTTGGTAGGATTATGTATCTTGGCAAGACCTAGGTTGGGATTGTATTTGGATGACCTTGAGCGAATTCTCAAGGTCACAGGGTCACTTATGTGAAATTGGTTTCCGTGCGATAAGTCTTGAAGAACTTGATGGAATTTGATGAAACTGGGTAGGATTATGTATCTTGACAAGAGCTAGGTTTGGATTGTATTTGGCTGACCTTGACTTAATTTTCAAGGTCACAGAGTCACTTATATGAAATTGCTTTCCTTGCAATAAGTCTTGAAGAACTTGATGAAAATTGCTAGAGTAATGTATCTAAGTGAGAGCTAAAATAGGATTGTAATTTTCAAGCAAGCTTGGTCATTTGTAATTTGTTATCACCTGTAGCTTATTCAGAGACGTAAGTGTTCCACCGGGAGACATTTGATTTTCTGTTGGAAAATCAGTCTGTTCTAGTTTTTGATAGATATCATGCTTGTCCCCATTATATTCTTTGATTGATATCATGCTTGTCCCCATGTGGCCATATTCATTATATTCATCCATGTGAGAAATAAAACAGATGTAAAGTTGTTGAAATAAACATGTATCCAGAATGTTGTTAGATTATTATACCTGCCCCCAGCTAGTAATTATAGCTCGTCATGCACCACATAGCTGTTTTCAAAATGCTGACTACAACTGAAGCCGATCCTCTGTGGGACTGGAGACTGACCCAGTCAGAGTTATAGTTGTACATGTATCTTCCATATTCAGTTTTAGCATGAGGAAATAAATGATCATTTTTGTAATTGGCTTAAGCACATATGTACAGGCCTTACAATACCGACACATACATACATGTACAGGCACATTCAACAACAGGAATTAGGTGAGCGACAATGGAGGCCATTCAAGTGAATGACAGATTTCTTGGCATGCATAAGTTTGTGAAATTTGGTGCAAGAACAGCAAAGTTGGATGTGTTAGTGTTTTCAACACAACGGCCAAATTGGCACCCTGGTATTGGTACTTTCTAGCTTATTGGTATTGCCACTGAGGAGAAAATAAGAAATGTACCCATTCTTGAATGCAGAATTCAGCAGAAATGAAGTAAATGCAGTGCTTCATCAGGTCATGTGACCTGTTGAAATAAAGAAAACAATTGGAACGGAAGTTGCTTGTGAGCTTTATCAGAATAGGATGTCCTATGTCAACAGCTTTCCTTGGATGCCCTGTGTCAACAGCTTGCCTTTAATGCCCAATGTAAACAGCTTTCAATAGGATGCCCTATGCCAACAGTTTTCAATAGGATGCACTATGTTAACAGCTTTTCTTGAATGCCCTATGTCAACAGCTTTTAATAGGATGCCCTACATCAGCAGCTTTCCTTGAATGCCTTATGTCAGCAACTTTCCTTGGATGCCCTTTGTCAACAGCTTTTAATATGCTGCCTCATGTCAACAGCCTTCCTTGAATGCCCTATGTCAACAGCCTTCCTTGGATGCCCTATGTCAACGGCCTTCTTTGAATGCCCTATGTCAACAGCCTTCCTTGGATGCCCTATGTCAACAGCCTTCCTTGAATGCCCTATGTCACCAGCCTTCCTTGGGGTGGGGTGGGTACCATCATTCCCTTAGGAAATTAAACTGTTTTCATTCAATGGAAGAAAAGTAGGAAGTCTGAAAATGTACCACATGCCTATCAACACAAGCAGGTCAATTCAAACAGCTGGGTGGACATGTGTTTAAATTTGCTTGTAACATGTGATTGCTGTCAGAGCCGTACAATTGTGATCTTTTATGGCAGGTAAAGGAAGCAGGTAACACTCAATCCAAATGGGATTGTACAAAGGCAGGCCATGTTCACCATGTGACATTTGGTCAGGTCTGTCAGCAGGCTTTCATGGACAGCTCGTTCTCTTTGTGTCGCTGGAGACCTCGGTTTGCAAGAAGACTGCTTGCTGGTACCCCCACTTGCATTCTTTTTTTCCATACCATTTGTCAAGTACAAGAGATCCCGCTGTCCTTTGTAAACGCTGGAACAGCCGCTTTTGAGTATATTCAATCAGTTCATGTATGTTGGATCATGTATAAATTCCTGCCAGTGAGCATACATGTAAGTGTTGAACTACCCTACTGCCCCAAAAATTTGTATGATAACAAAACAGTCACGAAGCCTGACAAAACACACATATAGCCTCTTTCTTTACATGTACCGTATTATAATTATGTATAAACAATTTTTTTCCATATTCTTTCTTTCCTTCTTTCTTTCTGTCATTTGAAGTTTCCAATTTTTCTTTGCGACTGCTAGAGATAGAATGTCCATGTTTGGTACAAATGTACATGTGGCCCTGCCCGTGAAGTTGATCTGGTGATATCGATAAGGCTATAAAGTTCAAATTTCTGCAAAGTAGGTTCACTGAAAAATTTAAACTTTAGGGGGCATTGTGGCCAGTGCTCAGGTGCTGACTCAATAACTCAGTAAGGTCTTGACAAAATTTTATTCTCTCTCTCTCTCTCTCTCTCTCTCTCTCTCTCTCTCTCAAAAAAAAAAAAATATAATATAAAATAAATAAATTCAACAACATGGACAGGATTTGTACATAGCTATGAAAGTCATTCACTGTAGCAAATTAATTGAATACATGCGGTATTATTATGTGAATTTATCTGCACAGAAACAAGACACTGTTTCTCTTGTTCTCCTGATCTTTGATCAAAGATATCACGTTGCTGTATTCTTCATTTACAGGTACAGTCAGTTTGAAGGATAATATGCAATTACGTACTACTAGATTCTCTCTTAAGGATAGCACCGATATTTGGCGGTGATTGTTGGTGTCTGGTGGTGATTGGCAGTATTTGGTGGCAATCTGCAGCATACTGTGTCTTCCCACTGATTGCTGCCAAGCCTAGACAGAAAGACTTTAGCAGTGGGTGGCGGCAGTGGGCAGAATGGCGGCAGTGCCACCAATTGCTGCTACCCACCACTATACACTGCCAATCGCCACCCTAAACTGCCAAAAATGTCCATAAGTCACCAAAAGCTGCTGCTAGTGTTATGTCTGTGTGCACACATATTCTGTTTCAATTATCTTTCTTTCTGTTGCAGATATTTGCAGCAGTTTGCACACAGATTTGCTGTGAAGCAAATCTTTTCTAGTTAAATGTTTGTATACTTGTCCTGTCATAAAGAAATGCCCTCTTTTTTTTTTCAAAACATACATATATTTGCAATATTTACTGACCATAGTACATGTACCTTATTAATTACCTTCTCAACTGTAATGTATTTGTTGTTATGAAAGAATACATAATGTATATGAAAACCTTTTGAGGACATTTAATCCTGTTGCTTTGTTGCTAACATTTAATCATTTGTGAAACAGCAGCTGGACCTTAATTGTGGGACTTCAGGTTCACACAAAGGGATGGCTATTACACATAGCACATGCTCTGATAAGTACTTCTTTTTCAACAGGGATGATCCTTCTGAGTATAAACAGATGTACAGGTGGAATCACCACCCCCCCCCCCAAAAAAAAAGAGAGACTCAAGATTTACTATGGTTGAGAAAGTGTTGTGGTCAGTGAGTTTGCCAGCAGTATGATGGTGAGGGTTTCAAGTGTACTCATGTCATTGTTTGTAAGAAAGTAGCCAGCAGTGGGACACATTGTATCACTGTATTGTTCATTTTGCCTGGTGGCAGAGCAACAATGTAGCAACATGCTTGAGTGTGTCACCTTTGATCTACTGGCTACTAGACTGGACCAGCAGCAGGTGACTGGTGGCTCTCAGTAACCTGTGTCATCATTCAGTCTTCTCTTGAGGCTTAAAAAACATTCACTTATCAGGTATTGGGCACAGCAGATGTAAAGAAATAGAGTAGACATGAACACAACTTACTTGCAGAAGTGATGTCATGACGTGTACCACCTAATGTTAATAGCTGTGACTATCTGCCCACAGTGTGTTCTTGCAGTAGGATTCTATAAGGCAGTCCACCTTTGCTGTTGTGTGCTGAGCTGTCTGTATGTACAGGTGATCAGCCAGAGGCTGCCGTCACTGACCTTCCCAAGCCACACCACGAATAAAAGAGTATCTGTACACAGACCTTCTTGGCCAGACACAACACTGTAATCAGCCAGTACTCCACAACTCGTGGCTTCTATTTGAAGCTACGGATGTTTCTACCTGACTGACCTAAATGATAGGTTGACATACTTCGGTCGGGCAATGTTCCAGTTGACTGACTCCAGTGGCTGACAGAGAAGACGACTGGTATCACTTGAAATATCTCAGAGTATATATGCACAGTTTTATGCCCAATAGTTATTATAACAGTGCAAAACAATTGCAGACTGATTATGTGATACGTGCATCAAAGTTATTGTTAATGTTTTCAACCATTTGCTGGGATATAAGCTTTGCCTCTAGCATTATATGGAAAATGTGCCAGACCCTCTGAATATTCATTGACATGAATGTCCAGTATGCACCTTATTCCTGGCACTTTGAGCACAACCTTAGCACTCTATACGGGGTAACTTTTTTTAAGAAGACCACAGTTATTAAGTTCTCTCATACCACTTCCTTGTTGCTTATTGGCTTTCAACCATTATTTCAAGGTAAGAGAACATGTTTGGACCTGTGCTACAGATGGTTTGCAACAATGCTGATGTTTTTATTTCCTCATTTCTGTTGCATGCCTCTTCTCTGTAATTTTCCCTGTTAGCAATATTACATTTGGGAAAGGCTACCTTGAGCTGCATTCTCATAAGCTTTCAATTAATTAATTAACTTATGTATTTATTTATTTATTTATTTATTTATTTATTTATTTATTTATTTATTTACTTACTTACTTAAAATTTATTTATTTAACATTTATTTATTTATCTACCAAATGACATATAAATCCAATATTGTGTTAACATTTGATAAAACTGCAATGCATTTGAATTAATCAAGATTAAAACACACACACAAAAATGTTTGATTGATTACAGGTTCTTAGTGATTTGCTGATCTGACTGGGGCCTGCTGGGTGCCTGACTGTGACTGTTGTCTGTTGGTTTAAACATTTTACAGTGGTACCTGCTGTATGCAACCACTGCCGTCAGCAGCCGCATTGCTTTTTATGCCCACTAGACTCAGACATAAGAGTCAATTTCTTTGTAAAATTGAGTCACCTGCTGTATGTGGCCACTTTTTCTTGACAGAAGGGGTGGCCACATACAACAGGTAGCCCTGTATTTCCAAAGAGAGTAGGGAGCAGTTGAAGCCTATATTTACCCCTGTTTTGCAAAATCTCTGCTCTTTTTGGGGTTAACTAGTGTTGAGTCAGCCTCAATGTCTGTTTGAAGTTAACTGATTTTGACACAGGCCAGGTAGGGGTTGTATAGTCTGCGTAATGCTTAGCAGGAAATTAAACCTTTCAGTGTTCAGTTGGGAGACTCTTGTCAAAAGGTTTTCTTTTGTGTGCCTTGGTGCCTAAAGATCTCCAAGGTCAGCTGTTGAGACCTTCCTCTTCATGAGGTTCCTCATTACAGAGTGGAATCTGATGCAACAGTTAACCCCATGGCTCCCACTTTAGCACTGTTCCAATGACTTCTGTTTTAACCCTTTCCACCTTAAACGGGCCAAAACCAGCTTGTGGTCAAATGTGATCTACTTCGGTGTTTCCAACTAATTACAACACTAGTGAAAAAACAATTTGACTGAGAATTGTAGATGAGACCCATCATGATCACATGCCCCAGGTCAACAGCTTTCCTTGGCATGGGTTGGGCACTGAGGAAAACTGTTGACTCAGTCTTAATTCAAGGCAGAAAGGGTTAAGTGTTCCATGGACATAAGGCAGTTTGGCTTTAACATGGTCTAGTGCATAGACCCAATCATCAGCACTGTAATGAGGGAGCTCTGTACACAGATGCTGGCACTTGACTCGAAGGTCTTTTCACAAAGAATTTGGCCTCACTATATAATAATTCGGATTAGCTTTTCTTGTGAGCAGCAATGCAAGCATTAATGCATGCTATTGGTGATGTTACCTTTTCTCAGAATATACCTTTACCCCCTACCAGGGTGCTTCATCTGCTGGTATATGTGTGCAAACAAAATATGAACTGAACATGTTCAGTGCTTACAATAACAGGACAACAGGAAATCTTAGTTACTTTCACATATCAGCATATTGCACTTTGACTTTTTTTTGGGCGGGGGAGGGATAACTTGGCATGTTTACTTTTGAAGATTAGTCAGTGTAAAATCGGAAATGCAAACTAACATCTCATGTGAATGCTGAAATCTGTTGCACAATTTTGAAAGTCACAGTCTTGCATGTCATATGGTTACATTTCTTATCAATACATAACTACAAATTCACCTACATGTTCATACAAAACAAAAAAAACAAACAAAAAACAAAAACAAAAAAACATACAAAAGAATCTTAAGTCTCATCTTTTGGGTTCTGTTTATAAGAATTTTATGTTTTGGAAGAGAACAGGTGTCCAGTATCTTGTCTAGGTAAATTTTGTGGGGAATTAACTAAAGATCTTCCATTGTATACTGTTTTCTTGTATAATCAAATACATGGTGACACACAATGACACAATGTAAAACAATGAATCAGTCAGCATCATACTGGACATTGTCCAGACTATATCTGTAATCATTATTGATTACAATGTTTCAAGCCTAGAAGTATCTGCCTGCAGGTTCTTACCCCAGGCTAACTGCCAGGACTTCCTGGCATGGTGAAGTAAGTAGTAGAGTTGTATCTACATACAATCCAGGATGTCTTGTGTCGATGCCAGTATTCTGATACAGTGGTACCATCTCTAAAGACTACCTTTCATGAGAGACCACATATCTTTTCAATTTCACTTTTTCATGAAGCCTATTTCTCCAGTAAATTTACCTGTACTTTACAACCACCTGCAAAATGAGACCACTTTTTGCCGGCAGTATGAGTTACAGTCTTTAATAGTAATTATAGTAGAGACTACTGTTCATCAGATACTGTGGAAAAGATGCAAATATAGACAGACATCAGGGCTGTCCAACTGGAGCATTGTAGCAAAATTTTGCTACAGTGCTCTTCAAAATTGCTACAGATTTTCTCAAAAATAAGTGTTTCTTATGTGAAGAAGTGGAAAAATTGCTACAAGTAAAGAAAATTTTGCTACAGAGATTTTCAGTTGGACAGCACTGAGACATTCACTTGGAACATGCAAAAGTACACCTCACATATTAGTATGTGGAATGATATTGACACATACACTGTCACATTACATTGGATAATTTGTCAGGAATTGCCTCAATTTGCTTTATTGTGATGTGCACAGTGTCCCGAGGAAAGCTGTTGACTAAGATAATTTTTTACTTTAGACTAGGCTTGCTGGTATTTGAATGAAAGGTATTTTCATGAGGAATTTAAATCTTTTAACCATTATATGTTTAACTGTTAAGAGAAAACGACTACAGCCATGATTAGCACTTTAAGGTAGCGGCCACATTTCGACTACAGCGGCAATATGGTGACTCATCATAAAATGACTTTTTTCCATTTTCATGAAGCCCATTATCTAAACTTTGTGCTCACCAAAATTGACTTTAAAAAAATAAATATTTATAGGAGAAAAATGAAGAAAAACATCACTAACTTTGGGCTGTCAATTACACGTGCTTGGTCTGTTTGTTGAATTATGGTAATTAATCGCCAAGTTTAGATAGCACTCGGCCGCCGCCTCTGGCCCTGACAACGCGGAAATGCGGTGGACTATGACTAATGAGACAATGGGGCATCGCTTGAGTGAATTGACACTGCCACATGATATGATGACGAAAAGATGTTACTTCAACCCTTCCTGTATCGACCGAGAAATTCTCTGTTCTTTTTGTTTATCTTATGGTCTATGATTGAAATAAAATAACTCTTGATGACCCGTTTTGACGATCGCCCTTTGTCAAAATGGCGGCTCGATCGACGGGCACGGAAGATTACAGCAAAGGCGGCCGAACGGAGGATTGCCCGAAAATCAGCATTCATCATGCAATAATAATACTATGAGCATTAAAATAATAAAAGTTTGCTGGTGTTCTGATCAGTTTGTTACGTGATGAGTAAACACAATTGGTGATCGGTGAATTTCAGTAAATGCAATGCTGCACCCAAGTTCCTGTAATGATATATCCTTTCATCTCAGGCGGCACTTCGATGTCTGCGTGGTTCGTGTGTTGACATTCCAGGAAAACATTGCAGTGGTGGTCAAAACCTTACAATGGACACTTGTCGCAAATTATGTTGAAACTAATGGGTTCCCGGCATTTGTAAGACATTTCTTTGAAACTTTTGACTGGGGTGGGGTCTGTGTGTTCAGCAATAATACGACTCTACCCTCAGAAAGCAACCTCATAGGTGGATTACCGGCCCCTGATACGTTCATCAATCAGTGTAATAAAACAGTGCGGGCATTGACCTTACTTTCTTAGTCGTCTCATATACTGTACACAGAAACCGTATAGTCCCTAGTCACTGCTTTCAGACTTAGAGAGTCAAGTAGGAAAGAATTATGTCAAAAACAAAGAGAGAATCAAAAGCAGGACGACGCCAGCGTCAGATTGCCGAGAGTGTAACAGTAACGGAGAGAGAGAGCTTGCGAACCAGATAACACAACTCGGGCAAGCTTTATTCTTTGTTTCCTTTTCAAGTATATAAATAACTGAATATTATCATCATGCTTTAAGGCTATAGAATGCCAATCATTTAAATTATTTATTGCTTGGACATTTTCATTAACCCAAATAAAACGTAGGTTTCGGGGGTATTGAGTGAGCAATAAGAACCTGAGGCCAGAATGGTATTCTTAGATATCTCGAAAGCCTTTGACAAAGTGTGGCATGTAGGCCTCCTCTTCAAACTACGACAACTGGGGTTATCTGAAGGACTTCTTATGTGGATAAACTGTTACCTGTCAAACCGCTTTCAACGTGTTATTATCCACGGGCGTACCTCCTCTTGGCTTCCTGTTCAGGCCGGCGTACCTCAGGGATCAATTCTGGGTCCCTTATTGTTTCTTGTCTATATAAATGATATTGTAGATGACTTGACCTGTGATGTCCGCATCTTCGCCGATGACACTAGTCTACTTGAGATAGTTCAAAATCCTACCGATTCGGCACACCACTTGAACACAAATCTCTCATTTATTTACCACTGGGGTAAATTATGGCGCATGGTTTTTAATGCCTTAAAATCCATTTCAGTTATTTTCTCGGCCAAAATCAATAAACCTTATCATCCCCCTGTCCTTCTAGGTGGTACAGTCATACCAGAGGAAGACACCCACACTCACCTTGGAATTACTCTAGCCAACAATCTTTCCTGGCGTGCGCATATCACACGCATCACAAACAAAGCCAGCCAGCGTATTGGACTTCTTCGAAGATTCAAATTTAAGTTATCCCGAAAAACACTGGAAAGATTATATTTCTCAATGGTTCGGCCAATTCTTGAATATGGTTGTGTTATCTTTGATAATTGTGGGCAAGGTCTGAGTGATTTACTTGAGTCGATTCAGTACGAGGCAGCTAAAATATGCACTGGTGCATTAAGGCACACATCCCATAACAAACTCTTAGACGAACTTGGTTGGCCCACACTAGCCAGTAGACGCAAATATTTCAAATTAATCCTTTTCTACAAAATGTATTTTAACTTAACTCCTTCCTACCTATCCAACCTTATACCTCGCAACCCCGCCATGGCTGGTCATACGTTTCGCCATAGGCCTATCAGCAACCTTCGCCCCATCAAATGCCGAACCCAGCGGTTTGAAAATTCCTTTCTCCCTGATGCCACCAAACTATGGAATAATCTCCCCACTGATATCCGTAACTCCCTTTCCCTTCAAATCTTTAAGTCGAAACTCAAAGCCACTCTGCTAGCGGCCGACATTGCTCCAGATTTCTACTCCCATGGTCAGCGATTTGCTAACATCTGTCATACCCAGTTACGATTAGGATTCTCTAGACTTAATTCCGATTTTCCATAAAGTAAATATCATTCAACAGCCAACCTGTGCCTGCTCCCACCCAACTGAGGATTTCAAACATTTTTGTCTCTACTGCCCTAAATATGTCCAGGAGAGAAAGAAGCTCCTGCTTACCATCACTCCTTTGTTAGCCCCTGGTGTTAATCCAAACCTTATAATGCATGTTGCAAGTGACAGACTATGTAGTATTTTACTGTTCGGGAGTAAAGAACTTTCAGAAGAATGCAATACAGTAATTTTCAGAGCAATGCAAAATTTTGTTGTTGAAACACGCCGATTTATATTGTAACCGTGTAGTATCTTATTATATATATGTATCCCGAAACCAGCATATACCATTGCAGTGTATTTGTATGTTCAACGTATGTACCATGTCCTCTATCGTGTCTCCACAGGTGGGTCGACAATGACAAGGCGGGAAGGAACACCCGAGCTACTGGGCGCACTGGCGGCTCCACAGTGGCAGTGTGAGTTTGCAGCCAGGGTGCTTCAGCCGCGCCCAGCAAGCTATAACCTCCCCTTCAGTCGCTCCCTGTGCTGAGGACGAATTAGCTTGCTACTAAGCATATTCGTGTATATATGCATGTTTTCTTAATTGGATTGGAATGTTAGATATTGTTTTTGTTGTTTAATTGTATTACAGCATGTCTACCAGAGTACATAGTCACATGTTTGTACATTGTATTGTCCTATGCGTCTTGTATATATCATTTTGTGCGTCTCCGTGTCTGGAGAACCCCTAGATTAGTCATATTTCATGTACTATTGGGTAATCCAGTGAAAATAAATATGTTTAAACTAAACTAAACTAAACCTATAATTTACCAAATTCAGACGTATCCAAAGTCTTGCATTGGCTGGCTAGTATGCTGTCATTTATCAATATTGACCATGCTGTGTTGAAGTGCTTAGCTATAAAATTACAAAAACAACAAACAGCACCCCCCCCCCCCCTAAAACATGTCTCTGGTCAAACCAAGGCATATAGGCCCTACCCTGGAAAATTAGCATTGGAGATATATATGTATCTTTTATATATATATATACAATGATATACTGCAGATTGGCCCAAGTCAAAACGAATGCAAATACAACAAAAATGAAAACACTTTTGGATGTAAATAAACTTTTTATAATACTGAAATACAAGATATTCACGGTTATTCATACCTTAGTGAAAAACGGTCTCCTTTTTCCCATTTCTAAAATATTATAGCCAGTGCAGCTTTTACATCAAAGTAATTGGTCTATAAATCCCCTCTCCCCCCCCCCCCCCCCCCCCGGCATCTATCAACTCAACAATGGAAGAGAACTGGAGGTCAAATTACTTCACATGAAATTTGACAATGAGGACGGAGACTTTTGAAGAAAAGTTTTATTACTTATGTTCAATATCCAATTATCTTTGGTTGGTAACAATATCAAAAATGTTCAATAAAATTTGACAAAGAACACAAAGTGGTCCATCCCATTCTGCTCTATGCTCCAACTGAACAGCACCCTGCATCTAACAAAACTAATATGGATAATCTTTTTTTCTCGAACTCCCAAAACAGTATCAGAAAATAAAATGCTCAATTTTGTTTGATATACAAGTTACAACACTGCTCCTTGTACATACGATGGAAAATATTTCCGTCCAAAATAATAAACACAAGACAAATTTGAAAAATAAATATTTATTCAATTGCACATGGCACAACATGAAGAAAGCTATTTACATGTCAAACACCAATCAATATTCCATAGTGTCCATATCTTCTCGCTCAATAGTCATAATGCTTCATCACATATCCAACACAAGAACGATGTTGTGATGCAGCACAAATACAGGCACAAATACCAGTATCACTATCACACTTCACTAATTTGCTGACTGGGCGCAAACCTTGGGATGGCCTTTCCGCGGGTGCCCACAATGCCGACACTTCGGAGCTGCTCGCGTCCCAGGTACAGACTTTGTTGTGGCATAAAAGCGTCCAGACTGGTACATAGGTCCTTCATCTTTCCGGAATGCATCTTTTGCTCTTTGATCCAACGTGATGAGAAGTGAGTGAGCAGAACATGCCAGCTGAGTGAACTTCTCCGTAAAACAAACATTTGAAATACACGAGGTCTTCACTTACAGCCGCCATATTTAAACACTGGTTGTTAGGGTCAAGGTTATCACACGTCAGGTCACGTGATTAATCCACTTACAATTCCCGTTTGAAGTCAGGCAGCCGCATGGGAAACCAGCCAGGTAAAACCAACAGCGTGGCTGCCTTTGGAGTCTTTGAGTTTTAAAACATGCTTTTTAACACAGAAAACATCAATACGTTTTACGTGCAATACATCAAATGTGAGGTTTGCTTGTGTACCATGTGTACTACAAAGTTGAGCCGGAGAAAACAAACCGTATTCCCGCTACAGACAATCATGTACGAAAACGGGCCATTCTACCTTTCATTGCGATTTACTCAGAAAACAATTTTCGCAAGATCAATCAATTTTGTAAACAACATTTTAAAAAACCCAGTAGGTTTATCCTATCGAAATGAACAGATTTTGGAAGGTAAATACCTAAGCTAGGAACCGTATCTGGGATTTTCCGTTCTAACTATTCCTTCCGTGACTTTTGAAGCGCTAAAAGTGACAGAATTGTAAGACTTTATGATGGCGATGAAAGAATTCAACAACATTTTCAATATTCATTCATTTCATGAACGGTAAGAACGGTTCCTGTGTATTGGTCAGTACTTAAATCCTGCATAGTTTTTAGACTTAATTGTCGAATATTTTTCCAGTAGGCGCTGCAAAAAGTGCTATCTGATACCCCCTAGGAAAATTACTCAGGACACCATCAAAACTCGTCACATTTATACAAAACCTGGTTCTTACAAATCTAGACATCTGTACCATTAAAATAAGGTATAGTTTTCCGGGTGAAATGGCAAAAACGAATAAGTTATAAGGGGTTAAAGTCGCTAGTTCTATACGCGCGGTCGAAATATGGCCGCTACCTTAAGGGTTAAGACTTCCCCTACTACCAGCAAAATCTGGACTCAAGAGTGTGGTCTCAAAATACAGGTAAATTTGCAGGAAATTCAGCTCTAGTGTTAAGAAAAGATGGTCTTAAAAATATTTGCAGTGTTTCAAAAAAAGTGGTCCTTAGAGCAATGTCTCCAAATTTCTCAAACGTTATCTTGTTATATTTTACACCTTTGGGTACATTTATATATGTCAACATTTTATATGGTAGCTTACATTTATCTTTCTTGCAAACAGTTTGTGTATATGCTGGCATTAAAATAATTGTATTCAGTAATTTTCCTCATATCTGTTAGGTGTCACCGTATACTCCTGAAGCACAGCAAGCCACTAATTGATGACCTTTCAAAACAGATATACAGGAGATATTAATAAAAACCAAAAAAAAAAAACAAAACAAAAAAAACCAAAAAAAAAGAACAGATCATAACAGGTCGTCTTTGAACACAGAGATACCAACATTCTGTTACTTAACATACAACACAACCTTTTAACTAGGACCAGTCACATGACTGGAGAAAATTGGTCTTAATGGACGAGTAGTCTTAACCCTTTCCTGCTGAGAGTAAGATTGACCAGGGGCGTGCCTTCATGATAGGTCCTCTCCAGAATTCTCAGAATGTTTCCTATTTACATGAAATTTAAGGTAAAAGAATAAAGCAGACAGCAATTTATATTTAGGGGCTTTTTGGACAATTTGAGCAAACAATGGTTAATACAGAATGAATATATTAACCTAAAGTATAGAGAACTGAACAATAGAAAGGGGGTTGTAATATGGGAGTGGTTTCTTTAAAGAGAGTCTTAACTGGGGTTCTGTCCTACAAGTAAATGTAATCAATGAATGGACCATGGTACATGACAGTCTGTCAACTCCTGTATGTTTGTTTGTATGTATGGTATAAAAAAGCCAAATAGCATGAATTTATGACCGCGTACAGTCCCTGCAAGATGAAGAGCTTGGTAGATCAACTATGTACAAGTGTTACTTCAATTACAGACGCAGCCATCTGATAAGATCCCACAGGGGTAATACAGGGATCACCTAAAGGTCACTGGGATTAAGCAGTGAGAGCTCTACACATTTTCTACAGTGGAACCAACTTTTTGCTGCACAACGACCTATAGTGACTGCTACTGACCTGGATAGCAAAATGTCTGTGGATGGAACATACTGTAAAAATGAATCAAATTACTGAACACAGAATGTGCTTTTCAATCAGCAGGACCACTATCGATAACATGAATTGTCCGATGCTTTCAAGTCTAGTCCTTCATCATCTATGCATTTATTTTACTTGATTAGATTGTCTCATAAGCTTTGCTTGCTTCGTTATCCAAAAATCATGAAGTAGAACAACCTTTCAACTCATTTCATTGGCCACGCACCTGTCTAATTTTACACAGCCACGCATCATTATGTTGGTTTCCAACCGAGTAGCCATATGCCCATGTTGCATTAAACTGGGAACCAGACAATATCATATAAACCAGAAATCCCTGCCAAAGAAAGGGCTAACCCATATTGGGTATATGTATGTAACATGAGACTATTCACCAGATCGCACTAAATCATATTGAATACAACAGAATTTCAACAAATTGAAAGATTATACAAATTACACATGTCCACTTTAACTTTGTTAAAAAAAACAAAAACAAAAAAACAAAAACAAAAAAACAAAAAAAACAAAAAAAAAAAAAACATGCTTGAACTGCTAAAGAAAGCATGATGGTGTCATTATAATGAGTTTTCACTGTATAGGTAAAATTTATCACAGAAATACTTTGGTATGGTCAAGGGGCGTCTTTGAAAAGCATAACGATGCAGTCACAGGATTCTAGCATGTCTGATACAGTGGCTACAGGAAGCCTCATGCACACTGGTAAAGTTTTCTCAAATGGACAGCATACCTGTCAACATTCCACACATCAAAATAGGGAGATTTTTGTAAATTTGAAAAATCCATGGGGGAGTTTTGTATTTTAACAAAGAATACAATAGAAAATACTAAATTTTCATGGGGGAGATTCTGTCAAATTTGCAAAATTTTGCACCTAAATAAAAAAAATTGGAGTGAAAAAGTGGGAGACTCCCACCTTATGGGGGAGACTTGACAGGTATGGGACAGTACAGCATAACTGGAACACAGACGTAAAGAATTCTACAGCTCTTTTAGTTCCACAGACATGCTGGCTTTTAGGGACAGTTGCCAGATGTATGCAGCAAAGTTTTGGTGATAATAATAATTGACCGCACAAATTGAATGCACTGGACCCATGTTATGACAGCGGGGCACTTAGAATGATGTGCACTTACATTATAATAAATGCACAAGCATTGAACCAGCCAATTGAACCACTGACCCCAGTAAACATGGTCACATTTGGCCAGCTTCATTGCTTTCATTGGGGGGGGGGGGGGGGGGGGCAGAAGGCTCTCAAGGCATCTACCTTTTCATGTTATATAGCAGTCCTTTAAATTTATAACTTGTAGGACATGACAGAACCATGAATTTCAAGACCAAACAAGTAATTGTATGCAAAATTTAAATCTAATATATGAATTTATTTTTAACTGTTTGTCATAATACATGGACTTAAGACTTAATTCCATAAGGTTCAAGCCACACACCCCTACCAATAATTCTAGTTAAAGCCCCTCCCCCTTGCCAAAATCCAGGGAGGTAAACAGAAGGAGAAATACAATAAAACCTCTCTAACCGAACACCATTTCTCGGTCCCAAATATATACTTCCAATGTAAGCAAACATCCCTATACCGAACACCTCACTATACCGAACAGTTTTTTTCCGGTCCCAAGAGTGTTCGGTATAGGGAGGTTTTACTGTACATGTAGTTGATTGCTGTTTGTGACTCTCTGTTCTACATTCCCAGTCTCTGCTTCCAATGGTTGCACATTACATATTCTCACCTCAAACTTGGGTGGCACTAATACAGTGTAAACATTTTTGTACAGCAGCCAATAGACAACACCCATTAACAATCAATGATCAGGTGTCTTGTGCTGTCACGGCAGCTACTGATCATACAAACACATCACACATGTAAAGATATCATTGTGGCTGTAAATGCATCACTTTGTTTCAAGTATGTTGCAATGACAGTTGCTACATAATGTGTTACAACTGACAGCCTATGATAAAAATGAAAATACCATGATTTTTAGTCAGCCTGGTGTCTTCATTTCACAAGCATGGTGGTTGGTTGGTTCCCATGCCTGCTGGGCACAGATCACCACATATTGTTACCAACTGCTGACCTTATCAGACTGCCTTAATTTTCAGTATAATTGAATTAGATATTACACTTTATAGAACTGCATACCATGAATATATGTGTACCAATGTTGTAAATTATAATTTCATGTTAAATTATACTGCAATAAGAAATACATGTGTATTGATATTAAATCTGTTTTAAGGGATCCATCATCGTGAGTACATGTAAAATGAATTTATTATAATATTGAGTCCCATAATATTGAAAACCCAATGAAGTGTATGTAAATGCAAACATTGCAACACCATTTGGCCATTATACATTTGAAAGTAAATCCTGTCTGTACCCACCAAGATTAGAAATTTATGATCTGATTAACTTTTGACCCCTTAACATTCACAATGTTGCAGCTGGCCTCCAGGTACAAAATAATTTTCACATCTAGGCACATACTTTTCACAGCTGCTGTAAAATTTCTCCTTAGAGTGTGTCAATGTGCAGTACATGTATTGTATTCTGCATTCAAAATGAACATCATGCTGAATACAGTGTTAACCCAAGTGCTAATCACAGCTATAGTCGTTTTCTTATTACCGTTAAACATATAATAGTTAAAAAATTCAAATTCCTCATGAAGATACCTTTTATTCAAATACCACCAAGCCTAGTCTAAAGCAAAAAGTGGTCTTAGTCAACAGCTTTCCTTGGGACACATTGCATGCAATGCACGCAAGGTGTCCCAAGGAAAGCTGTTGACTCAATCTTAAATCGGCACTTTCAGGGTTAATAAGTAGATGCCAGGCAGTCGAGCAGCCTGCCCACTTTTCAAGTGTCCCTGTTTTTGACAAATTTGGAAAAACCTGTTGACTTGGTCATATGTTGTACAAACATTTTTTGTGGGTGGAGCATCTGTCTACTTTATTCAAAACTTTTTTTTTTTTTTTTAGTACTTCTGTTCAACCTTGGAAGAACAAGCATTTGTAGAATATTTTGCACATCTGCATGTGAATAGTTACAAATTTTAGGAAGAATTCCTGAATATTAAATAGATAATCAGCACAATGATATAAATGAAACCCCACTTCTGTGATGCCAAGTCAAACCTTTATTTTAGGGATAACTAGGTAAGTCCTCCAGGCACAGAAAACGAATAAGAAAGAATGTAGAGGAAAAATAAATCACAAAGAATATAGAAGAAAATTAATAACAAAGAATGTAGAAGAAAATAAATAACAAAGAATGTAGAAGAAAATAAATAACAAGGAATGTAGAAGAAAATAAACAACAAAGAACATAGAGAAAAAATAAATCACAAAGAATATAGAAGAAAATAAATAACAAAGAATGTAGAAGAAAGTAAATAACAAAGAACACAGAGGAAAAATAAATCACAAAGAATATAGAAGAAAATTAATAACAAAGAATATAGAGGAAAAATAAATCACAAAGAATGTAGAAAATTAATAACAAAGAATGTAGAAGCAAAAAAATAACAAAGAATGTAGAAGAAAATAAATAACAAAGAATGTAGAAGAAAGTAAATAACAAAGAACATAGAGGAAAAATAAATCACAACTGTTGCGGAGGATGAGGGACAGTTGACTTCACTACCACTGTAACATCATTACCACTGTGCTTCTCATCTGTAAAATTCTAACTTCACACAAAAACGGTTGCATGCCTGTCTGACCATGAATATGTAGTTTGTAGTTTTGTGACTATAGTAGTCTATTCCATCTAACTGGTAGCATGCTGTGCTACTGCTGATTCTCTGGGTCATGCTGAGTTTTTACCCTCGGCACATAAAGTGCAGGAGGGTATTGTTGTCCCTTGTGTCATCCGTCTGTCCGTCCAATCTGTTGACATTACCGCAATATCCCAAAAATATTCACCTTAGCTTTACCAAATTTTCATCAGAGATGTACCTTATAATGGACCAGATTCCTATTGAAACCAGCTTCCTCTTAGTATTTTTTATCTTTTTATGAAACTTTTAAAGTATTTATTTCAAGGCCACCTCAGTGGCATACAAGGGAACGATGTTACCATAATATCTCCAAAAATATTCACTGTAGCCTTACCCAAATTTTTGTTACAGAAGGACCTTATGATGAACCAAGTTCCTATTGAAAACCAGCTTCCTCTGATTATTTTCAAACTTGTTTTGAAACTTTTAATGTATTTACATGTATTTGAAGGCCGTCTGAGTGGCGTCAACCCTGACAATGTTACTGCAATATCTCAAAAAATATTGACCGCAACTTTACCAAATTTTTGTCAGAGATGCACATTATAATGAACCAAGTTCCTATTGAAAACCAACTTCGTCTTATTAGTTTTAAACTTGTTATAAACTTTTGAAGTATTTATATGAAGGTCATCTGAGTGGCACACAAGTGGACAATCATGGTACCATAATCAGGGCCAGAATTTCAGCGAGAATCCATTCTCGTAAAGATTCTCCTAAACTTGTCTTTCTTTAAAAAGAAAACTAATTGACAAAAATCCAACCAGATTCTCGCAAAATTTTGCGAAATTCTGGCCCTGATAATATCTCAAAAAGGATTCATCACAGCTTCACCAAATTTTTGGTGCAGTTACAATGTATTATGGCACCTGCAAAGTCTCAGAAGAAAAAAAAAATGCAGAATTGAGGAAAATAAGATTATGGGCACTGAGGGTAATCTGTTCTCTGAACACTTTTTCTGTAGGATTCTGCAGGTAGCCACTTCCTTGATAGAGAGTGTTTGAGGCAATATATATGTGTACATGTACATGTGGATGTAAAAAACAGCAACATTTGTGACAAATGATCCTTACTTTTTCATAAGATTGTATTCTTTTCCACATTCAATGCTAATGTTTGGATTTTAACAAATACCACCAAGACCAAAATTTGGGTGTTTGTTTCTGTTAGGACGTGCTGCTTTTAGAATGAATATGGTACATGAGATGCCAATGCAACTTAATTCTACCCACGACAAGAAAAGCGTCCAGGCATATTACCAGGTGTCTACGCCCTCCCTGTTTTGGCTCAACAAGCTCAGAATTCCCAGGAAACTCTGATAATTACCATCACCACTTTTCTCTGCAATCATAACACATCTGCATGCTGTCTGGGGGGAAAAACACCAGCTCAGAATGAAAAGCCTGCCAGAGCGAGGATCCTATGGACACCTGACCTCACTGAGCATGCCGCTCACATGTTCTCCCAACATATAGGGAGACCTGCTCCCGTCCATACACTCTACCGCCTGGGCCACTTAAACCCCATTTATGAATCAATGTGTCCCAACACATGCAATATTTTCAATCTTACTAATCAGGATCTCTTCGAACTTTAAATCTTGAATATATTCATGAGTAATGTAGACAGATGTGCAGTCCCACATACTTTTTACCTCTAGTTTTATTTTGTAGACTTGCAGACAGATTTGCTGCTTGCATCAAATCTCTTCTCTTGAGTCAAAACGCTTTTCAGTAAAAATGGAAATGAGTCAAAAACACTGCCAAAGAGAGCGCTTATAGCCGGTGTATTTAAGGCCTAAAGCTATCAGATTGACAATGTAATGGTAGTGTGTGACAGCCCAAACAGATAGAGCCAGGGCAATGGAAACTCAAGCCAGTGAAGACTTTGTGGGCCCACCCTGTACTAATTATGTTGCATGCACCTGAGGGCTCACTCATTAGTGCCTTCTCAGGAGGGCACCTCCTGTGCCCTTTATAATCACCCTGCATTGAGGCCCACTCAGCCAGGCTAGCCCTCAACCCCTGTGTGACAGCATCAATAGTACCCTGCAATGCAAAATGTCATCTTTATACGTCTCAAATTGAGAAAGTTGTCCCTGAATGCTGGAGGCAAGGACAGACACAATATGGAAATAATTTAGGACAATAGCAATGTGAGTGTGTTCATTACTGGCCTACAGCACTCTAACGTCAAATCCTGAACCACCTTCACACTCAGAAAAATCTGTGGATGTCAACAGGTAAATGTGCCTGAAACATTTTTTGTTAAATATTTTTTTATTAACCCTGTAAGTGCTGATTTAAGACTGAGTCAACAGCTTTGCTCGGGACACTTTGCATGTGCACAATGTGTCCCAAGGAAAGCTGTTGACTAAGACTAAGTTTTGCTTTAGACTAGGCTTGCTGGTATTTGAATGAAAGGTATCTTCATGAGGAATTTGAATCTTGTAACCATTATATGTTTTACAGTTATGAGAAAACAACAACCACTGTGATTAGCATTAGTTTAAGGGTGAAAACTTTATTTTTTATTAATGTTTTAAAGCCCATTGTGGCATTGATAAAAGGGCTATGAACAGGATCAAGGCTGTGAACCCTGTCCATGGACATGATAGATTCAATGTACTTAGAGTCGCTTTTTAACTCTCCGGGACCAAACACCCATGTATGGGCAAGTGTTGATGTCCATAATGTTACATCAGAAATGGTCTGTCACTGTCCAACTTCACAAATCCTTTTGTTTTCTTAGGTTTTTTTCGTTGTTGTTGTTTTGTTTTGTATTTTGTTTTTGTTTTGTTTTGTTTTTTTATTGTTTTTTTTTTTGGGGGGGGGGGGTGTTTGTCATCTTTCCATAAAGAATTATATGGTGATTAGTCAAGAGCTTGCCTCACAGCACTGAGTGCATACCAGAGAACGCATTTGACTCAATCTCCAAAGGGTTAAATATAAAATAGAAGAGAGCTGAACCTTGTGCTGCAGGCACATTGTTATATATATAGTGACGATCAGCTCAGTTGGGCCAGTAATTTTTTATTTTTAAGCTTACAAACCAAGTGGCATTATCCCAAAGGTAGGAGGGAGGGGAAAAAAAAGATATTTTCAATGTTTTCAGTTGGCTGCTGGACAAAGTATAATCCTAAAACTGTATAATGGGAACACTGAAGCTTTTTAAATACATTTCAATGTACAGAAGTGCTGTGTTTCACTAAATCTTCTTAAAACATCATGGAGTTAGTCAATTTTTGTGATCTGAATGCACTTTATGCACTTTAAAATACAGTGAAACCTCATCATAACGACACTCAGATATCCAAATATTTATTATAATGGCACAAGTTTTGAATGGCAAAAGTTCCTTTTCTTTGTTGTTTGATTCATTTATCTGACATATTCACTTATCTGACACATTTCTTTGGGAACAGATGGTGTCATTATAACAAGTTTTCACTGTGCACTGTCAGTTTTGAGGATGTTTGGGGTAAAACAAATTTTTGAAAAAGTTCAAAAATGTCATATTTTTTTTCTAATCTGGAAAAATTTTTGTCAGAGGGTTTTCAAACCAAATAATTAAAAAATACTGGCCTGAAAGCCTTTTACACCCTGAAATAACTGTTAACCCGGCCTTAAGGCCTAGTGTTTATGCCTTCAAATGTATACATACCAAATTTCAAGTGTCGCTGTGGGTGAAACTTCAAAGAATTTAACAAACAATACTATACAAACAAAATACCACTGTGTTCCTGTTGACTTTGCAATGCCTGTCCAACACAAGCATCATTCCCTGTGGACACTTATGTTGACATGGATTGTAAAGCAGGCCAAGCCTGTGTCAATCACTTTCCCTGGCACAGATGGCAGTGTATACTTCCTACCCTACTGTGAGGTGGTGGAAATGGAAGGGCTCTAAGAAGACCACTACACACATTCTGAGGGGTAGCTAGCAGCTCTTTCTGCATGCTCCCAGCCCAGGAATCAAACCCAGGTCACTGAGAGGAAGGGGAGCATGATGCAGCTCGGCCAAAGACATGCATAACAAACCTTCTTTCTCCTTTTGCAAACCCTGAAATAGTATCACCCAGAGATCTAAGACCCACGTACTTGCATGTAACTTGTTCCCAGCAAACTACCACACTGTGCTCTGTGTTATACAGGGACCCCTTCATTGGGAGGCCACCCCTTGGGCTGGGCCAAAACTGATCACATGAAACAGGTGGTCTCTCAATTGTGGTAAAAAAAAAATGAAAACTGTAGCACAACTGACCTGATAAATGTGGTCCTAAAAGGCAGGTGCTTTCTCAATGGACTGGTCTCTCAAAAGAGGGACTAGTGTAACAGCTTCATATCAAGAAGAATAATGTATCACTGCTCCACAACTTTCCTGAGAAAAACAAAAAAAATATATATATATATTTTGCCATAATGTTGGTGAAATACTGTAATGAAGCGTCATACTGAAAATGTATTGTATCATATTGTACACAGCCTACTGTAATTCATTACAACATTTGTACAATGCTCTTGGTGTTTTTTGTGATGACATGGTAAAATTAGTTATTCATATCAATGAGGAAAACCTAACAACATATACATATCACATAGATGATACATCTACCCATCTTTATCTTCTACAGGTTCCAAGCAACACAAAAACAGCCCCCCCCCCCCCCCAAAAAAAGAGTAAATAAACAAAACCACATATGAAAGGATTCAAGTTCATTAGAAATCACAATTAACGTGACCCTAGATAATTACGGTTCCATCATCACATCACTGCCTGGAGTTGATAATGACCCTCCAAAGAGTTAAAATTCCAGGACAAGAACATACTCATTTGGCAAAGTACAAAGATGATGACTACAAAATGGGAGAATAGTAGTCCTAGATGGTTTTCTCTGCCAACTGGCAGGTTTCAAGGTCAAATAGCCCTGGGCACCAGGTAATTTACCACAGCTTTTAGTTTGCTTTGTGGTCAAAGCTTGTTGACCACAAATACTTGGAATGTTGCCATCATAATAAGGTAAACTGTCTGGTGCAGGCACTGACTTATGATAGGAAGCATAAGTGTGAGGCTCAATCATGAATTTGCATGTCTGCTACCCTGGAACAACAGAAATCCATATTGGGGCAAATACAAATTTCAAAGCACCAACACTGTGGTCAACAAACAATTTGGTTTTTGAAGTGAAATTTCTGGCTGGATGGACCAATGAGTTGGAACAGGCAACAAGCAAAACGTCAAATAACTTGTCATGTCTGTCAGATCTCGTCAAATGTGGCAGAGGTGTACCTTGGGTGTGTCTCAACCAAGTTTTGGATTTTTTATAAAATTTTTTTTTTTTTTTTTTGCTATTCATTGGGAAAATCCTGAAAGAAATATATCTGAAATTACTTGGCTATTGCTTTAATATTGCAGCAGGATACTTCCAGGCACACCTAGGTCTGAATTGTTCAACTGTTAGTTTTTTCTCCAATTTTTAAGGAATTTTTGTGTGTTTTGTGTTTTTGGAATTTCCAGCTCCTCCCAAACCACAAACTGTATTCTCTTCAAACTGGATAGGGATTTTGCTTGGCTCAACTCCATGCAAGTTGTGCAGGTTGATCACAACTTTAGTGTACTCGCACTACATATGCTTTTCTAACAAATATTTACAACTGACGTTTTTAGTATTCACACATACCGCAGTCAACTTGTTTTCAGAATTTGGGAACAATTAATTCTTCTGTGGTCTGTTAACTTTATGATTCTGTAAATAACCCACACAAAACAGACACATTCTTTGGTCAGCGAGGCAGCAAGATCAGACAAGAACAAGTCGATGCCAGTTGACATAATCTATGACAAGACAAGGCAGTGGCAGGTGGGGTTTATGCCCATCAGTTATTCTTTGTGAAAGGTAAAGAGGTCCTAATCACATGCTGGATGACAGTCTGTCTCACTACAGGGAAACCTGGCTTAAAAAAACACCATTGCATCATCTAGTTAGTCTCAAAAAACAAATTTCTTTCATAAGATGTATACAGGTAATTGACTTGAAAGAAAGTGAAAGTTGAATGGCCTGCCGAAATAGATACATAAAGTGTATGGTGTGTCCTAGGCTTGCTGTCTCAAGACAGGGACTCCATTACGTACTTGTTTACAGTCACAGTGAGGATTTGTCAGGTTTGTGTCACGTTTACCTTAGGACTGCAATCGCTATCTTCCTGTTTCTGTAAGACACTCCTGCATCCAAAGGTGCCTGCATACAGACAGACAGCCTGTATCCAGAGGTGACTGCCAATAGACAGACAGCCTGTATCCAGAGGTGACTGCCAATAGACAGACAGCCTGTATCCAGAGGTGACTGCCAATAGACAGACAGCCTGTATCCAGAGGTGACTGCCAATAGACAGACAGCCTGTATTTAGAGGTGACTGCCAATAGACAGACAGCTTGTATCTAGAGGTGACTGCCAATAGACAGACAGCTTGTATCTAGAGGTGACTGCCAATAGACAGACAGCTTGTATCTAGAGGTGACTGCCAATAGACAGTCTGTATCCAGAGGTGACTGCCAATAAACAGACAGCTTGTATCCAGAGGTGACTGCCAACAGATAGGCAGTCTGTATTTGGGCACTCCCACTTTACCTGTCAGCTGCCACCTTTTTCTTCACCTTTTTGCATCTTTTCATGGCCAAAACTATACCAGACTGTACAGTAGAGATGGGGACCGGTTCATATCTAGTGACCTGGTTCAATACAAGCCATGAACTGGTTAGAACTGTTTGAAACTGTCAGTTTGCTGGTTGGTACCAGCAATCCAAGAACATTGAAAAACATGAACAAAATTCAAAAACCAAAACTTTTATTTGTCACTAAGGGATCATGTACAAAAAAAACGTTCCAAAATTTAAAAAAAAAAAAAACACCTTCGGATTGTCATTGACCCCCTCCCCATTCCAAAATCACCATTTTCTTGGAATTTTATTTGTGTGTAGAACTCAATCAGGAGATATCTCTTTGGAATTAAAAATAGTACTGAAGGACAAAAAAAGCAGTCTGAAACAACAGCTGATACAAAAAGGGCAAGAAATCATGTTCATCATTATGGGAGAACAATATACATTCATAATGTGCCCTGAACTTTTATTAAAATATCATTTGTGGAATATTGGAGAATCAAATCATTAAACAAGAGGGCTGTGTGAACAGCCCGTGCCTCAGCTGATCTTGACATTTATCACACTTGCAGCTCTATGAACTTGGAAAAGGATCAAGGACACCATGTTCTGAGTAAGTCTGACCTTTATAGAAGAACACCTACATGTGCAACATCAAAGTTCAAGTAATTCTCAAGTTATAATGAAGAGTAAAATTCATGTATGTTGCACTGTGACCCCACAAACAAGGTCAAGGTCATTCATGTACTGTCTCAGCATGACCTTCATACACAATAATTAACATGTGTAGCTAACTCAAAACAGATCTCAAGTTATCAAGTAAACAGTAAATTTTGTGTCAGTTGTCCTGTGAATTAGCATTAGAATGCCCATTGACTTACATAGTAATCAATAGGAAAGCTGCATTGAACGATAAGTACCCGAATTGAAAATCCTTAAAAATCAGGAATCCAAAGCAGTGCCACCTAGTAAACAACTGTTTGACCCTTCCACAACAATATATCCATCACATTTCAGCTTAATCTGAGGGATGGTTCTGAGAACAAGTGAAAAATAGCAAAACCATACAAAAAATTCATAAAAAAAAATGAAGTGCCACCTGGTGAACAAATTGGGAAATAGAGGTCCCCGGGAGTGTCTGTGTATGATATCAAAGCAATTGGGCGAGTGGTTTCAGAGGAGAAGAATTTTGAAGGTTTGCCCCCCAAAAAACAAAAAAATTCATAAAAAATCCAAAAATCAATAGAGCGTGACCATTTGAACACACTTGGTAGAGATCCACCTAAGGCACATCCCCACCAAGTTTGAAGTAAATCTGGTCAATATTATTTAAGTTATGACCATTACAAGAAATTCCCATGTTAAGTTTTCCTATTAAAACTTTTGTAGAGATTTTTGAAAAAAAATCATAAAAAAATCCAAATTCATTGGAACATGACCATTGGAACAAACCTGGTAGACACCCACCCAAGGTATATTGCCACCAAGTTTAAAGTAAATCTGGATGATGGATTTGGAGAAGAAGTCGAAAATGTAAATTAGCATTAGAATGCCCATTGACTTACATGGTAATCAATAGGAAAGGTGCATTTACCCCAAAGGAGCCGACTTGAAAAAATTATTAAAAATCAGGAATCCGCAGCATTCCCACACAGTGAACAACTTTGTTTGGCCCTTCCATTAGGAACATATCCACCAAGTGTAAGCTTAATCTGAGTGACGGTTCTGGAGAAGTCAAAAATATCTATAACACAAAAAAATTCAAAAAAAAAAAATTAGAAAAAAACTGCAGCGCCACCTGGTGAACAAATTAACAACAAAGAGTCCCTAGATGTCTTCCTGTGTGATATCAAAGCATTTGGGTAAGCAGTTTTGAGGAAGAAGATTTTTTAAGATTTGTCCAAAAAAACCAACAAAAAAATTCATTACAAATCCAAAAATCACTTGAGCATGACCACGTGAACAAATTGGTAGAAACCCACCCAAGGTACATTGCCACTAAGTTTGAAGTTAATCTGGATGACGGTTTTGGAGAAGAAGTCAAAAATGTAAATTAGCATAAGAATGCTCATTGACTTCCATAGTAATCAATAGGAAAGCTGCATTGACCGATAAGTACCAGAATTGAAAAAATCGTTAAAAATCAGGAATCCGCAGCATTCCCACATAGTGAACAACTTTGTTTGACCCTTCTACAAGGAACATATCCACCATGTTTCAGCTTAATCTGAGTGATGGTTCTGGAGAAGAAGTCGAAAATAGCTATTACACACAAAAATTCATAAAAAATCAGGGAAAAATTGCAGCGCCACCTGGTGAACAAATTAAGAACTACGTGTCCCAGGGAGTGTTCCTGTGTGATATCAAAGTAATTGGGTGAGTGGTTTCGGAGAAGAAGATTTTTTAAGATTTACCCAAAAAAGAACAAAAAAATTCATTAAAAATCCAAAAATCACTGGACGGTGACCATTTGAACAAACTTGGTAGAGACCCACCCAAGGCACATCTCCACCAAGTTTAAAGTGAATCTGGCTTACAGTTTTTAAGAAGAAGTCGAAAATGTGAATTGTGGACGACGGACGGACGGACGACAGACGGACGGACGGACGACGGATGGACGACGGACGACAGACCCTCAAAAAACCTCAGCTGACTGACAAGTCAGCTGAGGTAAAAAGGGAGCATGATTGCACAGGCCAGACTGTAGGCATAATATTCAAATCATCTGTACCATACAATTTTCATCATCTGCTTATCCTGACTTTCTTATAAGAATGCTTGCCTGAAATAAAGCAGGTATAATCATGGCTATCTGATCATATTGAGGTTGCTTTTTATATGATCTGCCTCCTGTAGTTCATATTCTGAGTATATCATCTGTATCATACACAACAACAACAACTAAATATATTTATTATTCATATTTGACTGGGGGGGATCCTCTCAGCTGATTATGTTTCAAAGTGGTTGCTGAACAAACTCTATCTTTTGGAGACTTCGATTGAAATATGTATGCGATGTTGTATATGTAAAATCCCATATTATCGCTCATGTACAGACTTTCAATCGTAAAACTGCTATGCTGAAAGAAATTTACAAATTGTTCATATGCATTCCTTGGGTTTTTGTGCATAGTTCTACCAGTCTTTTTGGCAGCGCCAAACAATGTTGTTTGCAACAGTTTCTTCGGCTGTTTGCCCGACGCCATACTTGCACTGCTGTCGCACGATTAAAAACTGCTTGCGATTGCCGATGTCGAATGAAAGCAAGCCCATTTGGCAATCTTTCCTTTTCTATTTACAAATTAATGGCCATTTCCCAAAAAAAGGTGAAATTACGATTTTTATTTCAACCCCCTCCACCACTTCCGATGGTTTCTCAGAATTTTGGAAAGGTTTTTTTTTCTACATGATCCCTAAATATTCATATTTATATGCATTTTACATGTCCCTGGTGTCCCTGTATCCTAGGCGTTCAATTCTACTCGGTGGGCAGTTTTTAGATATTTCAGCAAACTCCAAGTCCCACCAGAGAAAACATACTCTTTTTGGCAAAGCTTGCATTTGCAATTTTTCTTCGCTCTTGTCAAAAAATGTCCCAACCATGGATGCCTTCTTAGGCGTCGCCATACTTTCTAGTGGCTCTCCTAAACAGACACTAGTCTTTTTTTATCACAAAACATGCATAAAGTATGCTGGTAAAGTTTTAATTTCTTTTTAGTTATCCTGAGGTGACCTTGTACATGCATGGCAAGTAATGTTGCGAATGTGCATTACAAATTCTTCAAACAATGACCCTTTGTCAAGAAATTAACAAAACATGATACAATACATGTTTGTCCCAGCTTAGGATAACCAATGAGTGTTCATTTTTATTAACACTGTTCTCTGCCCTAACCGATTGTTGGCGACTAATTAAGTAAGGGTTAATCTGAACCGCCCATTCAAACAGCAGTTCGAACCGGTTCGTGCTTTTTGAGGCATGAACCTTTTGAACCAGTGGTTTGGCTGGATCGTTGCACCTCTACTGTAGAGGCCTGGTGGAGAGTCCACTGGGATTCATGTCTACAATTTTATACTTTATTCCGTTAATTGATCAGCTGAATCAGCCAAATTCTCACAGCATTTTTGCAGTCTAATTTGAAACCTGCTGACAACTTTTAAGAATGTTAACACTGTATTTGTGTCTTTTTGTCCAGAACCACTTCCTAGTAGTCATTACCCTATTCCGCCATCTAAACTCTTTACTCTCCATAAGCTAACCTGTCCCTGTCTAACCTATATACATATGGAAGTACTATTGTCCATATTGCACACCTTCCTCTGTAAAATTTTGACATAGGCTGTTTTAGCCCAAATAAATTACAGGGTCTTCAGCTGGTAACTACTCAGAACATGTTTTGGAGCCTGTTACCTGTGCATGTCTCTCTGAGTAGCGGCTCCATGTCTAAGCTAAATATTCAATCAGGAAAGAATAAGCTGGGACAAACATGTATTTTATCATGCCTTGCATAAAATACACATGTAGTTTGGGAACTGTTAGTAAGAAGGAAAACTTTCCAGTAACTTCAGATCCCTGAGCCAATGAAAGGGTGATTTGACACATGTTATACTTAGACATCTCAGGTTTCTTTCTGGGGGCCAAGTCATAAATTGTTGAGTAACGGTTGACAAAATTACTGGGTTTTCTTGAAAAGGTTTGGACTCCAGGAAAGGAGCACTAATTAGTATCCAGTCTCAATATCATCCATAGCTATTATGCATTTCAACTTTTTTACAGACCAGTAACCCTTTGCACAGTTGTACTTCATACAACCTTACCTCAGTTGTCTTTGCAGCTTGTCAAGAGGGCAGGGCACCTCTAAAAGGGCAAATGTTGAATAGGGAAAGAAATGGGTACCTTATGAAATGGCAGTCTGGAACTAAAGCCTTTCTACAACATGAGATCCATGAAATTTGGAAGCTTTACGAACTTAAAAAGTTCAAGTGAAACAACTGATTATGCATTTTCATCTGAGACATTTAGTGTAACAAAAGTGTAGGACTGGAGAGAGAAATCTTAAAAAAAAGACAGCAAAATAAAAAGGCAGGGTGAATCTCCCTATATTTTGTGGTGTACGCTGTACCTAATCTAACTAGAATATCATAGCAACAGCCAGCGCAATGTGTCTTTGCAACTGTCAAACAAAGTGGCACATCTAACCTCTGATCTTAGCCCAACATGGTATCCCTTAAAGGGCTGATTTAAGATTGAGTCAACAACTTCCTTGGGACACTTTGTGTGCATTGCTTGCAAAGTGTCCCAAGGAAAGCTATTGACTAATTATAAGACTACTTTTTGCTTTACAATAGGCTTGCTGGTATTTGAATGAACGGTATCTTCATGAAGAATGTGAATCTCTGAATCATTATATGTTTAACAGAAATGAGAAAACAACTATAGCAGTGTTCAGCACATTAAGGGTTAATTGTAAGCCAGTGACAGTTTGGTGTCATTTTGGTGAATGCAAAGGGTTAATACAGAACTTTGCTTTGTGGTACTGAACCACCTCTTTAGCATGTTCAGGGCCAAACCAGATTTATTTGACAAAAAACATGCATCCATAATTATGTAACTGTCTCTTGTTGCCTGTGGAGAGACTACTTTCACCATTCCACATATATAACTTTAATGCAAGCATACACAACTATAAATGCACAGTATGACCAAATTATCCTGCCTCCGTACTGTGGGAGTTGTTCACAGAGCTTTATATTTGCCATACATCAATCATGCATAGCTTTCCTCAAGTTTTCCTCACTGCACATGGAGCTCCATTTATGCAATTTTGGAGACTGCTTCTTACAGCATTAACCCTTTAAGTGCTAATCACAGCTATCATAAACAGTCGTTTTCCCGTTACCGTTAAACATATAATGGTTAAAAGATTCAAATTCCTCATGAAAATACCTTTGATTCAAATCCATGTACCAGTAAGCTTAGTCTACAGCAAAAAGTAGTCTTGGTCAACAGCTTTCCTCGGAGCACTTAGCCCGCATTGTGCACAGAGTGCCCTGAGGAAAGCTGTTGACTGGTCTTAAATCATTGCTTTAAGGGTTAATAATGGGTGGCCTTGACCTATTTCTCAAGCCTAGTGTGGCCTTGACCTATTTCTCAAGCCCAGTGGAAACAAAACTACACAAGGCATCATTTATAAGCTGCAAGCTTCATCAATTCGTACTGATAATTTACAAACAGCTATCTGTCAGCTATGTACATGAAAGGGATGAAAAACGGTCATACAAGAATTAAGACAATGCCAACTTGGTACCAGTTGAGAAACTGATGTATATGCAATATGTCAGATCACTGTTGAATTCAGGAAAATTTATAAATCAGATGGCTGGCAAGTGTGAGTCTGTCTGACTCATTAGCAATTCCTATGCAGAGGTAAACATGTATGATTGTTTTGTGCATTTTTTCAAATATTTATCTGAAGTGTGGCCAATATCAATTCCACATCAACTGCAGGAAAACGTGTGCTGTAAATTGCTTATTTATCCCTTTCTCCCTAAAACCGGCCAAAACTGGCTGGTGGTCAAATGTAGTCTGCTTCAGGGTTTTCAACTAATTTCAACAGTAATGAAAAACAATTTTGACTGAGAATTGTAGATGAGCCCTGTCAAGATCACATGCCCCAGGTCAACAACTTTCCTTGGCATGAGTAGTGCCCAACTCATGCCAAGGAAAGTTGTTGACTCAAGTGTCAATTCAAGGGGAAAAGGGTTAAGCATTTTCCCACATAAATTACATCTTGGAATAAAAAAATACCACAACATTTGGGTCCTATGTTGTTTTCTTTTAATCTCCCACTCAAAAACTTGAATTTTGTTTAAAAAGAGTACACATTTCAATACATGGAACTGTTTTTAGTATTGTGAAATCCGTATCTTTGGTTCAAAAGTGTAAAACTAGAGTGAAGTGTCCTGTAGCGATGACACGACAATATACTGCCACATCCGATCCGAGATCACTTGTATATGAGCTTCCCTGAAGAGTGTATCCCCAAGGCATTTGACATGGTTTGAAAATGGAGACCACATATAAACCCTTAGTTCAGCTCTGCACATAATCATAATTTGTAAATTTATTATTTTTTAGAAATGCATTAAAATCAGAAAATGATAGCAGTACCATGGCAATGTAATATGCACAAACACACATTATGTCTGTAAAGTCGACCAAATTTCAAAGACTTCTGCTGGAAAACCTGAGACAATCTGGGAAAGCATTGTGGATTCCAAATTCAAGCCAAATTACCAATAATAAGCAAGTTTGACACAAAGGGAAGTGTTTCTTAAAATTAGTGAATTAAAGTGGTAGTGAAACAACCAAAATGTAGAATTAGTCAAAGTTGATCTAGTTCAAAGAAAACTAGACCCCAATGGCAAGATCTTTTTGTGTGACGGGATATTTTGGCATGATTCTATGAAACTGTTTTGACACATGGGTCACAACAAGTGGTTTATTTGAACTGGAAGGCATTTGATACATTAGGCAAACAATCTGAAATTTCCGAGTAAACCATTCAAAACCTCTAGCAGTGCAGAAAAGAGCCCAAAAATTCCTGAGCCCTTAATGACATGCAGAACAAACAAGGTGCAGCCAGGTCACCATAACCATTGTCATGCGTGAACTACAGGGACACAGGCAGTCACACCAGCAGTATTTCCGATTTTTGCAGCACTTAAACCCCTAGGGGAGCATTATTTATGAGATGAACAGGTTAAACTTTACGGCAGTGAAATAGTGGGAGCATGATTATGTCATGTACATGTGCAACAAGGGGAACAAATAAATTCAGTTGCAGGGGAAGACTTGTTCTTACATATATATATTTGTCAAATTTGTCATACTGTGCCATGTATACTGGTATTCTATACTGTCAGATTTATTATGTGAATCTCATGATGGTTACAATGTGCTTAAAGATAATTCCTGAGAACTTCAAAGGCCATCCGGGATGCAGATTATAGTAAAACCTGTGTCATGGGCATCCTTGGGACTGGGCAGAAGTGCCCACTTAAGACAGGTGCCCACTTAGCACAGTTCCATTAACATGGGAAGTATAGGGAAATGGGCCTTGCAACAGTGCCCACCAAACACAGGTGCCCACTTAGCGCAGGTGTTATTGCCTTGTGTTTTTACTTATGCTAACTGATTTGATAAGGAGAGTCATTTTACCTTTTAGGGGCCAATTGGTTACTATGACACATCTGGTAAACAATTAAAATGTTCAGTCATATCCTGGTCATTAATTGCCCCATTAGATTTACCATTTATTACTGATATGAGGGTCTGGAGGGGAATTTAACACTGTGTATAAAGTAGTTTTAAAGTGATGTCACCAGGAAGCTCTACAAATATTCATCATGAAAAGATCTTGAATAAAAGATCTTCTATTCACATGCCAAAATGCTTTAAAATGTCAGTTTTAAAGGAACGTCACCAGCATGCTCTACACAAATTCACCATTAGAAAGAACTTCTATTCACATACGGTGAAAACTTGTTATAATGACACCATCTGTCCCCCAAGAGATGTGTCGGATAACTGAGTATGTCAGATAAATGAGTCAAATAACAAAGAAAATAAACCTTTTCCCCATGAAAATTTGTGTCATTATATTGAATATGTCCGATATCTGAGTGTCGTTATAATGATGTTTCACTGTACCAAAATGCATTAAAATGTCATGGTTTTGGCCCTGCCTGGCATGTCATGCTGCAACAATGCAACGAAAAACACTTATGAAGACCATTAACAACTTAGTATGGAGAGACAAGTGATGTTTTGACCACCCCATCTCTCACAGTGTAATCTCAAGTGCAGTGCAGCATTTGATTAAACTGTGTTGCCATGGGTTTCTGCCGTGCTGACGACCCTAACAAGAATATAAAGTTAATAAGGCATGTCATATACAATTTTCTTGGTGGCAGCATCTGCTGCCTGTGTCATATATGACATTCTCAACCAATTAATGAAGTAGGTTTTGTTTATTCCCTAGGTATCTCCATCTGCAACAGGTTGATATCAGGGAGAGTTACCTGCAGTGCCACCTGCTGGTGACATGCTCCAATGAAATTGATACAGATACCACTTCCCCACCCCGGCCCAATTAAAAGCACTGCTCAGAAGTCGCTGCCTAATGTCCCAAATCCCATGCATGTCACTCAGAAATTTCAAAATAAGTGAATTTGCACAAGGGCTGACCCCAACCAACTTAAATTTTTCAAGATAATAGCAAATTCTGAATTCTTGGACTGAGATCACAACTCTTTGTTTTCATACATTTTCAGAAAAAAAGTGAATTATTGCTGATAAGTGAATGAATGACATGCCTGAAATCCCCTGCCCCCGCCTTCCCTGTTTGATTCGTATGATTCTGTACACACTGCTGATGTGGGCAGAAAAGTCTGTTAATGTCATGAACTGCAAAATACAGAAATTCCCGAAATGGACCTGTTTTCACAGATATTAATTTTCATTTTTTTTTTTTGCATCACAGGTATTAACTGAAGGTTTATTGGCACTACTTTGGACATAGTTCCTATTAAACGTATGTCACAATAGTATTTTACCCTGTTTCTATTTTCATGGTTTTACTACTAAACTATGAGCAAAATAGGCAAAAATAACAATACTGTGAAATTAGTGAATTTACAGTGGTCATGAGATTAGATCACTGCATACACAGTGTTACTTCTCTTACCATGATTCTTTTTAAAATTCTACTTTTGTAGCCAAATATATGTTTCAAGGTCATTAACATATTTCAGTGGTAAATTTTCCTTTGTCAGCCACTTTTATTTGTATTATCAACAGTGGCAGATTGGCAGCACTTGGAAACAGAACTTACTACTAACAGTGCTGATGGTAGTGTTCAGTCATGAGAGTGTGGACCGTTTCATGACGATGCCGTAATGTGAGAGACACTATACAGGGGGAGCACTGACCATGTACCCTTTTGGTGCCCTCACCCCACTGGCACCCTTCCTGCTCCCACAACTCAGAAAATGATGAAGTAGCGTATATATACTAAAATTGTACTTTAATAATTATGCTGGAATGTGTATAATATTTAAGGCATTGGTCTGAGGCTTAACTCTTTCAGTGCCAATCACGTCTAAAGTCGATCTACTTACGTCTGAATTATCATTAGGATCCCAGATTTGTATTCATCCTAAAAAGACCTTTCATTCAAGTACAGCATGCCTATAGTTCCAGAGAGAATATACCAGATCAACAACTTTTCTAGGTGCACCCAAGGTGTGCTGAGGGAAACTATTGACTCAATCCAAAATTTGGCACTTTAAGGGTTAATAGGAATAAACTAGTCCCGACCTCTTATACAGCTCCCCCTGACTTGTGGCCACCCCAGCTATAGAGGCCACTCCTCCATGCAGCAAGTGTAGTACTTTCAGCTGCTGACTCAATCTACAAAGTAACACTCTAAGGGTTAATGCCTATAGGTCTTTGCTGGTAAAAGAAGTTCCTCAAGATATCAAAACTGGTACAAGCCACTACGATCAAAAGAATCTTTCTCTTGGTATCTGGGAAATGAGTTTAAGTGCATATGATATTTGTTGTAGGCTGTGGAGAGGTGCATACAGTTTACTAATGGCTGTGGCTTTGTTGGTCTTCTGACATCCCTTGAGGTAAGTACTTTTACAGGGGGTAAAGGGTATTTCCATACTGGCATATTGGGGCATTTTATTTTATGTATTATCATAATGGAACCCTGTTATTTTCTCTACTTGGTATTAGCCATTATTTTGGAGCAATTGTATTTTCTGTATACTGTACTGGGGCAAAATTATTTCCTGTACCAGAATACTGGTATCCCCTCCCCCCAACCCCCAACCCATCTTATTAGGGCTGTGTGTCAACACAGACATTTTGTTTTCCTTCCTTATATCCTTTGACCCCCCCTTCCTTTCTGCCACACTGAGCTTTTTCACACACAAAGTAAGATCTATGCTTGATATGGTTACTTTATATGTGCAGAGTTAAGGCTGTTGGAAATTTTGCAAATTTGAAGCATTTCACATTAGAAATCTATGAAATCTTCAGAACTAGCACAGAGATGCCATTCTAACCTCGTACTATGGTACAAGCCATTGAACATGTGGTGACTGTGAATAAAAGTCTGCTAATTTGACATGTTTGAGACACAATAAATCTTGAATATTTACCTTCTAAACTCAGATATGGGTATCATTGAAATATAGGTTATTGATCATAATGGCCACATGATAAATTAGTATTATGCTATTGAAGGCATACACAATATCTTCAAAAACTTGAAAACTAATAGGTAAGAGATTCTGTTGCCATACCATATTGACCATTATGCAAACATTGAACAAAATGTGTAAATTTGAATTATGCTACATACAGTACACAGTACTGTTTATTAATAGCTGCTCTTTTTGCACACAAATTTGTGCACATTAGCGCGTTAATTGCACATTAATTACGCGCATCATGCTTGCAAATTTAGGACAGTTACATGTATTAATGAATGGTACTGCACATGTAATTTGGGTCATTTTGAACTTGAAATTTTGGCTATCTTCAAATTTAAGGAAGATATAGATGTCATTCCAATTTCCACTTTAAAATTTGTGAGCACGTAGATATTCTGCATTGTAAATCTTTTCTAGGGTACATGGGCTTGAAACCAAAATATTGCTTCCAAATTTGGGGTCATTTTGAAGTTTAAATCTTGACTGTCTTCTAAGTTTAGAAAGATAGAGGTGCCATTCCAACTTTCACCTTAAAAACTTCGTAGGCAAGCAGACAGATATGCTGCAAAGTAAATCTTTTCTCACGTACATGGGCTTAAAACCAAAATATTTCATGCAAATCATGCTGCAGTGGAACCCAGTATTAGCCCTGACACCATGTACCTTCACGAAGAATTTGAAACTTTTAACCATTATATGTTTAACGGTAATGAGAAAACGACTATAGCCATGATTAGCACTTTAAGGGTTAAAAGCAGTTCCACTTTTAAATCTTACTCCATTTGCTATGAAAAATTCAAATTTGGGTGTCATCATGAGCTCACACTCACTCTACATACATGTACTGTGAGCAGTGTCCTCTGTTGAAGAAAATATGTCAGCCACTAATATTGCCTGTTAGACTGACCAACCTTCATGTTTTCTCCACTCTACTCCATCTACCGTTTCTCTACAGGATTCTCATTTTTAGCCGTGAATAAGTTGACAGAAATTCTGATTGGTCTACTTTGGTTACCATAGCAACAGACTGCAGGTAACCATAGCAACAGACTGCAGTGTAACAGGGTACACACTCTGCCAATGGCGAGGGTGATATTGATCAACTTCCTGATTGTTCTGTCAATCCATGAGAAGGGTGACAGTGTATATTTATTAACATTGCTGTAGTCCTGGGCAGACCAAATGTAGTACAAATAACTTGGTGCTCGGTCTGCTCAGCAGGCAAGTCAGCAACTGGCAAATGGGAATGTTGTAGTGTTGGGGTTCATGAAGGAGGGGTAAAGGGTTTTTTCATATTAGCGCACTTGGCATTTTTATTTCCCAAACTTGTGTCTTGAAAGCCCCTTTATTTCCTGTATTTCTGAACCACCCATTGCATGTATTTCTAAAGTTCTTAATTTCTGAAGTTTCTTATGTTCTGTACTTTGTATTTGGGCACAATTATAACTTGTACCAGTGCACTCAGACCCCACCCCCATAACACCTGTCTCAATTTGAGTCTTAACTTTATGAATATTCCCTGAGCATCCTTCACTCCAAAGTCATTGGCTATTTTCTTTGCTTTGCTCTTTTGCCCAAGAGGTACACTCACTCACACACAAACCATGTCCCAAGGAGTCCATGCCATTGAGGCAAAAACACCCTGGGCAATTCAGAGGAAAGATCTAGTAACATAGTGTATGAAAGAGTGCTTCTTGTGTGAAAACTATGGAATATGCTTGGACTACTGACAGTGAGACATGAACCGTATCATTTTGTTATGACAATATCAGCTCCCTAATTAAATAAGGATCAGATTCAAAAGTTTGGAAGGAATTTGTCATTTTCCCACAGTAATGGTCCTGGACACGATGTTAACAAATGACCTGTCAAGCTGGGTAACACTGGATGCAGCATGGCTTTGTATTTTATGCCTCTGAGTAATCTGGACCTTTATTGTGACAGTAATTAGAAAAAAAAATTCTGGTAATTGAATACTTTTAATGTTTCTTATTTTACGGATGCTAGTTTTGCTTCCTTTGTAATGTCTGCTAATTTCTGCCTACATTTCATTTGTGTTTCCTTATTCATACGCTATAAAGTATCAATACTAAATGAGCTTGCTGCGTTCTTCTAATTATCATAAATATCAAATGACTACATAATTCTGTCAATGGCCAAGAACTATTTAGACTTATTTCTTGACACAATTTGATTAAATGTGGATTTTGTGTGATTACTTTGTAGAGTTACTTCAAAAATTATCTGCGAGAATTCCGTCGAGTTCTTACAAATCTACGAGAAAAATGCAACATAGGATCCAGCTCTGTGGATGCAGAAGACTGGTCACTGTTTCAACATTCTCTAAGAATTATCCAGACATGTGGTATGGCTGGCTTCCTCCTGTATTTTCCTTTGATTACACATGGAATAAAACTTAATTATACAGGACTGGGAACTAAATAACAGACACCTTAAAAGTTTGTAATGTTCAGTTTTCAATCTGTGTCTGCATTATGGATAAGTTATATTCTTATATGCCATTCTATTTATTTTGTCAGATATTGCAGCCTGTGTATCTTTCCGAAATAGGCTCCCACCACCACTGGTTTCATCAGCATAGTATTAACCTTTACTCCCTTGAATTAAGGAAAGCTGTTGACTGGGGGCATGTGATCTTGATAGATCTCGTGTACAATTCTCAGTCGAATTGCTTTTCATTACTGTTGAAATTAGCTGAAAAAAACTGAAGCAGACAACATTTGACCACCAGCCTGTTTTGGCCAGTTGAACATGTTGAAGAGGCAAAGGGTTAACATGCGCTGGCCAAATAAATGTCTCACTGTGGTAAGATGCAGGTGGTCACATTCATCTCACCCCTGAGAATAATTTATGTAAAATATAATAACAGTGTCTCACCCCTGAGAATAATTTATGTAAAATATCTTTTTTTATTATTTTTTCTTTTCTTAATTATTTTCAGTACCAAATAATGAAAAAAAAAATCAAATAAATTAACACTCCTGGATAGTCTTAGACTGAGAGACTTCCTGGCTATAGGTCGGGTCACTGTCCCTGGGGTATGCTATCATGGTGCAACATCTTGTCTACATTTTTCACCAAAAACATTTTGCATTAATCAGAAATTTGATTAAAAAAACATTAAATATGGACACAAAACTTCTGTGCAGATGGTTTTGGAGTCACTTTCCAATGGGAAAGAATTCAGGATAAAATAAACTATTGATTTAATGTTACATATTTAATATTGGAATAAAAAACATTGATTAAATGTTACGTAAATTATATTGGAATAAACCATTCACTTGATATTATATATTTAATATTGGAATAAATAAACCATTGATTTGATATTATATATTTAATATTGGAGTAAATAATGTATAACTGTTGGTAAGTAATTTGAGTCTCACTTCCTGAGTGCTGAACATGACTTTGAGCAAACTTCCAACAGCAGAGACGGTTGTAAAGTTCCCTGTGTCATGTTTTATGCCCACTATTGATGTTTGTCTTGCAGGAGATCTGATCATGCACACAGACGAGTTGGACCAGACCCTCATCTCAGGTGTGCTCAGCTCTGTTGGCAAGTTCTGCGCTCCCAGGTCTCCCACTGCAGTCAAGGGCTGGGATAAGAGGTACAACTTCAGCCGGTCCACATTATCGTTACAGCATGCTTGAAAATTATAAAAGTCTTAACCTGAGTACTTTAAATGCCAACAAGGGTGCAGATACATCTTTGCCCTCTCTCTTGTTGGGTTAATTAATGTCACAAGAGGAGTCCTTTTTCTATTCAGGGAACACTTGGTTGCTCAGATAAATCTTGTACACAAAATAAAATGCAGTGTTCGGATGGGTTCTGCTCAGTATATACCCGGTTAGTGTTAAATTTTTTCAGTGATAGGAGGATTCCGCAGGGAATTAAATATTGTATATAAAATACAGAGTTCCTGTTCCATGTTTCAAAGGGACATCACTGACATGCACTACTCCACAATGGTTCAGTGCTTCCTCTGTGTGCAAGGGAAAAGTTTTATTACAGGAGTTTCAAAGGGACACCACTAACACACACTTGGCCACTCTGGTTTAGTGCTCTCTCTGTATGCAAAGGCAAAGGTGTATTACACTCTATTGAGTGAAATGACCAAATGGTCACAAGTTTATTTTCTCCTAATGGGTTAAGTTGAAACACTAAAGTCAAGCTAACAATAGCTATCAATGTAGGGCAGGTTTGATGGCCATGTGAAATGTAAACATTTGAAATACATACAAATAAAAAAAAAAACAAGATGCACTCTAACTTTTTTACTAGATCCACTGCCATTGTAACCATGCATTTATAACTCTGAGTCAGTATGTAATGGGATCAGTGTACACATCCATGCAGGAAGTCCCACAAAGTGAACATCTTGTCCATGTCACTTAAAAGTCTCTACACATACAACACTGTATTGCCCCTCAATTGGTATATTTATTGGACTAAGTAAATGAACTGTGTAGACTTCAAGTCAGTAAAGATCCTTACGGGCCATAGGAATTTTGATGTCTACATTAAAATATCTAAACATGGTTTCAAGTAGCCAGAAACCACATACAGAAGTTGGCATTTTTCTAACAGAGCCTAGATTTATTGTGCACAATATAAATAGTAATCCTATACATGTATGATTCATCATCTTTACAGGAGCTTGATTGACAGTAAAATTACAGTAATTTCTAACTGTGCCAATATATATATATATATATATATATATATATATATATATATATATATATATATATATATATATATTTCAGTTCATGTCAGTTAATTTTTAAGCCAGATCACATAAATTTTATGTACATGGTGTAAACATGTAGTTACCATGTTTATAAAGATAGTCAGCACCACATGCATGGTGTAAGTGCTATGTTCAATGGTGAATTTGTGGTTTTTGGTGTAAGTGTGTTTACCATGGTTACAGGGTGGACCCAGGAGGTAATCCCTTCCATCACTACAGCATATTGCTGCTAGAAAGCCGGGATGACCAGGTGGCAGTGAAGAGCCTTGTGAACATGCTAGAGGAAGGTATGTCCGTATGTCTGTCTGTAACTGCTTCCTCCTGCCAAGGTCATTTTGATCTGTGAGTTCATTTATTTTGTACCTCATCCTGAAACAATATGCAGCACAAAAAGAATCTTTTTTACTGCTGCCTCAAGTACAACGTCATTCATGCCATTCATGTGAAAAGTGATTCGCTTCTATCCGGCAATTAATATAAAGCACCATCCTGCAGAAAAGTAATACAGTGGTACCTGCTGTATGCAGCGACCCCTTCTGCCAAGAAAGAGTGGCCACATACAGCAGGTGACCTGTCACCACAGGTAAATTCTACAAAGAAATTGACTCCTATGTCTGAACCAAGTGACCGCAAAAAGCAATGTGGCTGCTCACAGCAGTGCTTGCATATAGCAGGTACCACTGTATAAAATACTAGACCTATCCTGTAGAAAAGCAATACAAATCCAGAGTAATATAAAACATTAGGCCCATACTGTAGAAAAGTAATATAAATCCAAAGTAATATCAAATGCAAGGCCTATCTTGTATATATTTCAGAGTGTGTCTACCCCATGACATTATCCATGTTCATGAACCAATAGCTCCCTAATTCTCCTGAACTGGTTTATGCTATCAACAGATATACCTTCTCTCTTTGTTTTTTGTTTTTTTTTTTTTAAAATTTGTACCCGGTACTCTTCTGGCTCAAAAAAGCCTGGCACACTCCTGTCTGGTTCATGCACCCTTTCTTGCTTAGCAACAACAGAGACATTTTGTAGGAGGCTCTTACAGCCTATCACATTGCTTCTTGAACTTCAAAATTCTTTGGCACCAGAAATGTTCATGTTCACGTTGGTGACATCAATGTTTACACCCTGGTATATAAAGGTACTCGGGGGCCATTGACCACAGTCTGTGATGAGATGTGTTAGCATCAAAACTGGTCAGACTTTTGAATTGCTGTACAGATTGAACTGTGTTACAACCCGGTCTTGCTCAGTTATATTTGCCTATCTTGTATAAAAGTAATATAAATTCACAGTAATATACAAACCTAGGACCAGCCCGTAGAAAAGTAGTGTAAATATGAAGTATATGTAATATGAAACACGAGGCAAATCCTGTAGAAAAGTAGCATGAATCCAAAGTAATATAAAACACTAGGCACATCCTGTAGAAAGTAGCATAAATCCAAAGTAATATAAAACACTAGGCACATCCTGTAGAAAGTAACATGTAGAGTAACACCAGTCCTATCCTGCAGAGAAGTAATACAAGTACAAGACCACAGTGAGGACAGACCAGAAAGAAAAGTAAGACAATGAATAACCTACTTGTATCAAGGCACACTGGACAAACAGTATAACATGTGAGGAAGCGTAATAACAACCTTGAATCAGAGTACATCCTCTGAACAGTATTCCCGGGTATTACAGACAGCAAGTTCGACTGTAACCCATTGTACATTTAAGTGCATCTCTGGTCTACAACCATTCTTTTACGAAGAAAAAATGTCTAGAACAGTCATGGGGTGTGACAAATATGAAACAATGCTGCATAAAAAGTATATATGTTGTATTTACGTGAAGAGGATGAAGACAGATCTATGAATATTGTTTGTGTGTTAATCGTGTAAAATGTGATGGTTTCAGGAGACACTCCATCGCTGCTGGAGGGAGTCAAGCAGCAGATGTGTGCTTTGAGTGAGGAGGTCCACAAGTTTGCCTTTGACATCGTCTTTGCTCCACTGCAACAGCATCTTGCTCACCTGCCAGAGATGGAAGTAAGTCCGGCCACACACACAATCGTCTCACATAATGCTACCATGTCTAATTTTTCCAGGCTTCCTTGGAGCATTTTAGTCATGTAACCAAATCCCTGTAAAGTACCTGTTTGGTAAACAAGTTTCACTACACTCCTCCCAGTTATAAAAATATAGCTATAGCCACTTATAAATGATTGTGGACAAAATAATATTAATTTAGCATTTGCCTAAACAGCTCATGCCAGAAGTAGTCCTGGTTTTTGTTGCTCAATTATTAACTATCACAGTATTTTTGTGCATTATATGATTACATTATGCACACATGGATCTTCACTTGAAAGGTAACATGTAACAAAACAGTATCACATTAAGAACAAGAACTTTTTGAACTCAAATTTTAAAATTAAAAAAAGCCCAAACAGTTTGTGGAATTATATTTCTCATCCATGCTATAAAATGTATGATCTCTTTGAGATCATATTTACTCCAAAAAAGTTTATCCCATCAGAAAGCATTTCTCCATATGTATGTTCCTCTGTATTGGAGGTCTGTGGCCCCCTATACCAAATACAGAGGATAAGTGAGCATTACTAAGAAATATGGAAATTATGATAAATTTCCCAGTTCTAGCTGTGTGTGTATGGCTGGGGGGCGGGGGGGGGGGGGGGAGGATAACAGTTTTGAAACTAGGTACATGAATCATGAATTTCTAAAGTTAAGACAAAAATTTTGATACTGGATAAATATATCCTGATTGTTGAGCCATAAATCAACTTTATCACCCTGCCATACACTGTACTCTGGTACTTATATACATGTATAAGCTGCTGGGTTGGCATCTTGAACCCTTAAGTCCAATCCATCACCACATTTTCCTTTCAATTTTCTGCAAAAACAATTCAACCAAAGCCTGTCTCTTGGACCTATAATTACTTGCTACATTTTTATTGTTGCAGATATGGACATCCCAAACACCTGGTGGTGCTTTGACCTCTGACCTCCCAACCTTCAGCCTGTCACCCCAGGAATATATCACCAAGGTAACTACTGGATGTGACCTTTGACCTGAAAGGCTTAAGGGCTGTGGATGGAATGGACAACATGAAGGTCTGACCTTGAGACCTGAGGGTGATCAGAGACTGCTGCAGGACAGACAATAAGGGTTTAACTGTTCGGCAGCCTCCTCTTTGACCACTCTTTCAACATTTTTCATCTTTAGATGAGTCATATTTGGCAACTATCACCTGTGCAGCTGAGTTAAGGCCTCAGTCCACACTCACTGAAATTTGTTTATTGTGAAATGTTTATGCTGGATGACCCAGCCAGCCTATGTTCTCTTTACCAGGGGCAAGTTACACTACACAAATACATACCATCATAAACAGCATAGTATGTAAGAATGAAATGATTCTGTGTGGACGAAGGACAGTGCCTTCTGCCACAGAGATTCATTGGGAAGGACAGTGTCCTCTGCCACTCAGAATCATTGGGAAGGACAGTGCCCTCCACCACAAAGAATTATTGGGTTCTTACCATAAACACGTGCAAATAGTTGTTTGTGTTTATCCCTAAGTTCTGGTGATCATTCATTGGTTAAATTAATGACAGCAAGGCTCAAAACAAAGCATTTGAATATCAAAAGCACAATTCAGTTGTGTGAATGTGTTTGGAATGAGTACACATAAATGTGACTATGAACTGTAATACATACAAACAAACATGATGGTGACATTCTGGACATTCTTGACTCAAACTTTCAAATCCATATTTTGAAATATCTATTTGAAATTGTATTCACGTTTAACACTGCAGAAGGCTGGCTACGGATCAGTCGGTTTTTAGTTGCAATGACTTTCATGAGGAAAGTGGGAGTTTGGCAGCAGATTCCTTGAGCATTTGTAATATTTAAATGTAAGATGGCAGAAAACGTAAGGGAATAAGGAAATCAGTCCATGTGAAATCACGATGAGCATAAAAATGTGGACAAGCAGAGCATAACCTATTTTTTAAAATGGATCATCTTTTCTCTGTCATCAGTGCAAATTCATAAGCAGTGCTTGTAAATTACACCAATATCTGATCAGCAAAGTCATTGCGATTAGTGAATGGTAATGCAAATAAAGTTAAAATATGCCATGTGTGACAACTGACTACCAATGAGTTCAACTACATGCAAGTGATGATTGGTGCTCATCCCAACTTATTAAGACTTCGTGAAAAAAGAACATTTTTTTTCTTTCATGTTTTAATAATTTTTGGCATATCATTTTCTGTGGGTTGGTTGACTCACCAGAATATGCTCAGTGCTGTCTAAAAATATATCCTACGGCTACCAAATATTTTTTTTTTTTTGACAGTACCACCCAATCCTTCAGGACACAATTTACATGCATGTACATGATGTATCTATCCACCAATATTTGGCTAGCGGTTTGTTGACCTTTGACCCTTCTGTACACTGAAGTTGCCATCAACTCCCTGAGGATGATTAATGGAACAGCCCTAACACATGTCCACTGCAGATGGGTCTGCTACAGGTCATTTGTCAGCAGTTTTTACTGGGTCACACTTGTGACTGCAGCTTCGTTCACTTTGGCCTCATAGCTGCATTAATTGAAATATATCAAATTAGACCAACTTCACCACTGAAAAATTTGAATCCAGTCAGACTTTTGTAATTCTTGGTCATCATGGTCATCAGTCTCTGTTATTTTTATATGTAGCTTTGTTAATTATGTATATGTGATAACCCAAATCTGAATTTATGCAAAGTTCAATGATGTGAAGTCTTAAATATTGCTAAAGGACAATATAAATATTTAATTCTTACCAGAATTTAAAAGGAAAAAAAAATCTCATCTTCTTTATGTGATGTCTTGAATTCATTATTTTGGCCACAAAATTATACTTTCAAAAGAAACTTCCAGCATTACTACCCACTGATTGCATGATGATGTCAGCATGCTTAAAAATTATCCAAGTCTTATCCTGAATTCTTCAAAGGCAAAGCAGGGTGTTGAGATATTTGTTGGTGTTTACATTTAATCTTATCAGGTGAGCCATGTTCCCAGCTAGGGGCCCTCCTGGTGGCTCTTTGACATGTAGTACACAATTACATTTAAATGCATTGTTCAGTGACATTCTGGTCATTCAATGCTTTATTCCCCTAATTGTTTGTAATCAGCACCAGGAGGACCCCATCAATAGGGAGTTCAATATATAAAATACAGAGGTGTTGTTCTGAGTTTTGAAGGGATGTTACCAGCATGTGCATGTCTGTAACGTTGATTTGTAATTGAATCTGAAGTACCTCTGTAGGCAGTAGTCAACATTTTCACTACAATAACTCATTAACCCTCTCAATACAAAGTTTTAGACTAAGTCACGATCTTTCCTTTTTGGGGGGGTGGGGTGGGGTAGGGTATAGGCTGGTACTTGAAGCGCAGGTCTTTTTACAAGACATTTCAATCTTAAATCACTATACTAATTTAGGTGAGTATGACTTTTGTTTTGTTTGGGACTGAAAGAGTTAAGCTCGTTGTTTCGTCTGCAGATTGGCCAGTACCTAATGACGCTACCACAGCAACTGGAGCCGTTCACCATGCAGGACCACCCAGCACTCACAGTGGCACTCAAACATGGCCGCCTCCCTTTCACCAACCCTCAAGGTAGGCATTCACACATACACCATGGCCAGCCACCTCTTCAGCAGATGATACCATTATATGGATACATTGTTCAGATTTTAATGTAAAGTGAAACCTCCCTATAATGACAGCATCTGTTCCCTGCAAAATGTGTCAGATATTTGAATGTACATGAATAAGATAAATAACTCTATGCAATAGCAAAAGAATTTGACCTGAAGTCCCTAAAAACTTATGTTCTTAACCCTTAAAGTGCTGATGTAAAACTGAATCAACAGCTTTCCTGGGGGGCTCTTTGTGCGCATTGTGTGCAAAGTGCTCCAAGGAAAGCTGTTGACTAAGATTGCTCTTTTGTGTTAGACCAGGCTTGCTGGTATTTGAATGAAAGGTATCTTCATGTGCTATTTGAATCTTTTAACCATTATATGTTTAACAGTAATGAGAATATGACTTTAACATGATTAGCTCTTTAAAGGTTAATTAAAACGGAATGTGTCCTTTACCTGATTGTCATTACAGTGAGATTTTCAGTGTTTCCATTAGGAATTTTTTTCAGGGGGTCACAGTAAGGGAAGTTCAGGGGAGAAGACTAGATTTTTACCAATTTTACATGTAAATAAACAAGAATTGTGACCCTTTAGAATTTTCTCAGAGGGTATTTGAGGCTTTGAAAGGGTAATATACCCCAATTTTGGGGTTAGCGGAAACACTGGTTTTGCTGTATTATATGACTGTTATTTGCATCATGAGTTCTTATCCTTTTTGTCAATCATTATATTGTGCAGATCCTGAAGTTTTAGTATTGTAGTATTAAGTTTGTAATGATTTTCCTCCCACCAGAAATTAAATACCAGAAATGGAAGATTGACATGTGCAGAGTGGTCAGAACTGGCTGGTGGTCATATGCTGTCTACCATAATGTTTCTGACTAATTTCAACAGCAATAAAAAACAATTTGAACTGGATAAGAAGGTTTGTTGCATCAAAGCAAGCCTGTCTGCGTGCCTTAATACTGGCATAATACTCCTACAATATTGACTTTATGTCCATTAAAGATAGAAAGAAAGAATGCCTGTTTGCACACAGACCTAAGAAGTTTGTGGATGAGGCCTAGCAAGAGAATGTGCCTAATATCAACAGCTTCCCTTTGGGTCAACACCCAGCCATACCAAGGAAAGTTGTTGACTTAGTTTAAATTCAAGAGGAAAGGCTTAGAATGTAGGGCTAATGATTTTCCGTTTCGAAAAAGAGGAATTCGTTTCATCAGCAAAAATGTTTCAAATTCTGTTTCACTGCTATATATTTATATATAATTCATATAAGAAAAAACATCAAATTCCGTTTCAAGGATGAAAAAAATGCACAATTCCGCTTTGGTTTCGGAAAAAAAACAGAAAATCATTGGCCCTAAGAATGATACTGCTGTATGGCACAACTGATTGATTTTTTTCTGGTGTTGTTCTCAAGGCAAGTTACTTTAAATTCATATTTTAATTATTCCCCTGATCTAACTCACTTTTTACTGCATAATAGAAATGTATGCACTCAAATGTTGCTTATAAAAGCATAGCTTACCCCCAGGACAAGGACTTTTAACTTTCACGTGCCTCAGCTAGAGGACATACAAACTGGATGTCCTGCACAATGAGGTTAAATATTGTTCAATGTTTTCTATCACCTGCAAACACCCAAAATGTAATATATGACATGTATATGAAAGACAGATACCTGGAAGTAGAACTGTACATGCATTTACCAAGTATAGAGCAAACCTTACATAAAACCAATTTACATTGTCAAGCCTGGTGTAAGTCGTGGGAGACAACTGCTGTTGTAGACAAGCTGAAGAAAGACAGCCTTTTCATGATATGTTACCAGCATATTTCCCACTGCTCTTACCTACTACCCACTATCAAAATTTGGAAAGTTAGGGATGTATACAGCCTGTCAGACATAATTTACTGTATGTATTTCAGAGCTGCCTGAACATCTGGCAGACCTGTGGCTGGAGTCAATCGCCAATGGCACAATGCACAATTACTGCGAGCAAATACTAATGATCCTCGAGCTGACGCCTCACGCCACCAAACAACTCATCACAGACATCGGTGAGTCGCTGCAGCAGCATTTCTGTCATCTATCAAAACTCAAACTGTTTGGACTTAACACACACCATTGCACATGGAGCATTAATGTACATCCATATCTGGCATGCCCACTGTATTTCCCGACCTAACCTTGGCTCCCTTTATGTACTTATTATGTGCATGGACAGGCCAAATTAGGTCTGCATAGGTGAACTTTATTTATCATCTGTCCCTAGTGACAGGCATCACAAAAAAAAAACCTGTGTCCACAACTGTGGCCATGTTTACATAACAAAATTTTTTTTAACTCAAGGCCCCTCAAGGCCTTGTGTTGCCTAATTTTGTCACCAGATGTCATCACCATACAGTCATGGGCATTGTGTTCCAAAGCTTGCTGTTCTGAATACATGCAAAACTGTGACCTGATGTCAAGACAGTCACATATATTGATACATATATTGACACTTAAGGTGTATTTCTAAACTAATTCCAATGTAGTGGCAAGTGAGTTTCCAGAATTTGGGTTGTCAGACTTATTTGGATCTCCAGAGTCAAACGTGCAGAGTCCAACCTACTTACGCTGCTGCTGGTATTCCTGTCCATTACCCTCTCCTATCATCATGGCGTGGTCCTATTATACTTAACCCCCGTGGCAGTTTGTCTGTTGAATTTCAGGCCCATCACATTAATCCCTTTCACTTGATGTTCCCAACTTTGGTTCCCATAATGGATTGTTTGCATTTGGTACAAATACTGTGGACTGTCATGACACCCAGCAAAAGAAAAGAAAATGTCGCTCTATTGGCGAACACCTGAAACTTGCAACAGCACCCAAAGAAAGCAAAAGGGCACGATTTGTGTGGATTTTGGGACAAAGTCAAATATTTTATGACATCTGTGGGTAACACTGATGGGCTTTTTCTTTAGAATATAAAGTCTATAGGAAGCTTTACATTTTTCTTTTCAACTAGCATTGCAGAATCTAAACCATTCAGACAGCCTGGCACCCTCCAAGCATAATTACATGTACAAGGATCAGTTTGATTGACACAGTTAACCAGTTACCTCAACTTTTTATGCTTTCAGACTACTTGTGCAACGTGCTAGACGATATTGGCCTGCATGCATCAGAGACACTGACGAACATAGATAGCCTGCTAAAGACTCCACAAAGAGAGTACAGTGAAGTTCACAAACAAATGCCTCAAAGACTGGCCAGTGGCATAGCTAACATGAGGAACCTCAGATTGGAATAATTCAAAATGGCTGACCTTCCTCATAGGTCATGTGACACAGAATCAACCAATGAACATACATGTATGTGAAATGCGGTCCTGTGATTGAGCAGGACCCAAGGCACCTACAAGAAGCAGTAAATGTAACCCAGAGAAAAAAAAAGTGCATAAATGAAAACCCACTATGATCAGGTGATCTGGTTTGTGGTAAGATGCAGGGTATTACGCTGGTCCAAACATTGATCAATGTCAGAAAGTGGTGTGGAATACAAGTGACTTTGTGAAGTATGTAGATGGTGGTGTGAGGGATATTATTGTGTCTTCTACAGAAATTATAACTGTGTGTCCAAGTACTGCCCTGACGAGACCACAAGAGGCCAGGAGTGGTGTGTAATGTCAGGTATGACGACAAACAACAGCTAAGAGTATGGCAAAACACAGCAATAGCTAGTTATGTGCAGTACCCCCCCCCCAAATAATCATGAACATGTGCCACAACATAATGTAAATTTACAAGTATAGATCCAAATACATGTATTTGACAACATCTAGTTAAATGTCTTGGCCATACGTATACTGCCAATGTGGACAAGATATTATGGTGACACCTCACTAAAACGAGGCCGTCTGTGGTCTGTGAAGTATGCCAGACTGCCTGTGGTTATAAGTTTTTACTGTAGCTACTTTTTAATGTTTTCAACTAATTTTCATCTGGCCCTGACAATGAATCCTATACGCAGTAAACCATCCATTCACAAGACTACCATCAGTGCCAATATCATAGCATTCAAATGATGTACAATGAAATCTCTTTATATTGACACCAGCTGTTCCCTTCGAAGTGTCTCAGATAACTCAACATGCCCAATAAATAAATCTAACAACAAAGAAAATGAGCTTTTGCCACTCAAAAGTTGTATTATTATAATAATGAATATGTTGGATATCTGAGTGTTGTTATAATGAGGTTTCACCGTACATGTTTATTGTGCTGCACATGACTGCGTCTGCTATGAAGACAAACAAGGACAATCTACATGTAGCTTTAATGGCCATATTTGTCAAGACACTTGTGCTTATAATTTGTTCCTTAACCCTTTCCCCCTTGAATTAAGACTGAGACAACAGCTTTCCTAGATGCACCCAACCCACACCATGAAAAGCTGTTGACTGGAGTCCTGTTATCTTTAAGTATCTCATCTACAGCTCTCCTTCAAGTTGTTACTCATTACCATTGAAGTTAGGGCAAAACATCGTAGCAGACAACCTTTAATCAGTAGTCAGTTTTGACCAATTGAAGAGAGAAACGGCTAATGTACCTGGCTTTAAAAACCACCTGCCACATTTATGAGACTAATTTTCTCTCTAAAAAGTGGTTTCAAATAGCAGGCACAACTACATGTTTTTGAACCAGCCACTGAGCACTTAAATTATACATGTTGCAAGTAATATGGCATGAAATGGCTAGCTGGCTGGCCAAACCCTAATGAGTTGTAATTATAATCCAATGGACTAAAAAATTTTAGGCATGCAATATATCTTGAGCTTACAAAAACATAACAGATTCACTGTGTGTCACTTCTTAAATGGGAACACAGCAAACATGTACACCTTTTGATTTTGTGTTTCAAGTTAGGATGAAAGTCCCCAATAAAACAGGACAATCCACCTTGCCATAGTCTATACAGTGGTCCCCCTCTTATAAGGCCCCCTTGTAGAGAGGCCACCCCCTCTGCAAGGGCCAGTTCTCCATGCAGCAAGTATGGCATCTTCATTGCATTTTACCCCTCAAGAGAAGCCACCCCTCTTATAAGACCACTTTTCCAGTGCATTTGGGGCGGCCTTATAAGAGGGGTACCACTGTACCTGGTCCCCAGTATGCACTTTGGATGGTGATGAACATGTAAAGTCTGTTCTTGAAACTGTCTAAAATCCCACCTGCTGTACGAGACCATTTACGTCTGGCCAGAGAACTCTGGGAGCACAAGAAGGCCTGGGTGGCTGTGTACACTTAGTGGGTAGGATTCGGGAAATTGGAGACAGATGTGTATATTTTGGAAAATAAAAAGTACATTGCACATGTTTAACTTGTGATGGGTTGTATTTCAAGAATGAATAAAACATCAAATTCAAAGATGACATGGGTGAATGTTGTTACTTTATCAAATTATCACTCTGGGAATCCATGTACACGTACATCACATGGTTGCTCAATTAAATATCATGTCTAAGGCCAAAGAAACAAGCTTCTGTATTATACCTAAACACATGGAAAAATAGGCAGTTTACAGTATAAAGCCAATGAATTTAAAGCAAAAATTCAAACAAAACTGTGCAAAAAAAAGCCAACCTGCCCACCTGGAAATGTGTAGGTTTGTCACAGCAAGCAGAAGATTTTTGGTTGGCTTACCACATCTTAAATTTTTCCAAGACGAAGAAGAATCTGACAAACAGTTTAATTTTATTGCTGATCAATATAGGCTATGCTGCACACGACCTTTGAAACAGAAAAACTGTTTCAAGCCTCATCTTGTGACACACTTCAGCAAAAAATGGAAGCTGACTGTGAACATTTAATGGTTGATGGACCAAAGTATGTATTGTATCAAGGAGAAAGACCCAAAACCTCTTGCATAAAAAAAGGAAAAAGAATAGATTACCGTATTCATCTTAATAAGCACACAGTGTGCTATAAAAAATTTCATCCACAAAAGCTAATAAAAATGTAGATCCTAAGTGTAATAATAAATTTTAACACTCGTTTGAAAACTGGGATATTTTTTGGGGGGGGGGGGGGATTCTTTGAAAAAAAAGGGGGGGGGGGGGGTATGCACTTATAAGGGAGTGTGCACTGACTTAGATGAATATGGTATGGTTATGTGTTTGAGATTCATGTCAATAATTTGCAATGCACACTGCCTCCTGTCCTCTCCCCCACCCCACCACTTGTAAGAACCCTCTCAGTACTACACTCTTATAAGAACTTTGTCATCAGATGCCACCCCAGTTAACTCATTCCACCCTGATAGAAGACCAAATTAACAAGCTGTTGACCACAGGCATAGAAGTTTGAATGATCTTCCATGCAAGTTTCATCCAAAATTTTGAAAAACTAATCCATAAATTAGTGAAATATAATTAGCAGACGACATTTAGATAAATTATCAGGAAAAAGCGTCATTGCGGTGGAATGAGTTAAAGACCCCGATTCCCACGCAGACTGTGCAACATTTACATTACGCTGTTGTCCTCCAGAGGCCATCTTGAGGCTGTTTTTTGGTGGCCTTGTAAGAAAGAGATAACTTTACATAAACCCCCCATCCCCACCCAGGTCTTCATCATTCACTGCCTAGACCTCCAGCACACGTTGTAACTATCAGTTACATAAATGTTGCATCTTAGATAAATGAAACAGCTGCCAAATCACATCAACACATTTGACAAAAAGACTACTACATACATGAATATGTTTATCATCTCAACAGCTGCACTTTTACCACTTAAAATGTCTGAAAATGACACAGGTGCAAAAATAAACCAAAGTTGGTTTCCAAATAATACAGAGATTGTACAATCAATGCTCAACTTATGTGGCAATTTCCTTACCAAAATTAACTTACTGTTGATTAATTTGACACTAAGTGAATGTATAACTACTTATTCGTGGCTATCAATGATAGAGGGTGAATTCAATTTCAAAAGTACTTTCTTCTTGGTGATGTCATGGAATAAGTGTTTACTAATACGAGAAAAGCTGTTGACTCAGTCCAAAATTTGGCACTGAAAGAGTTAACTTAATATGCATCACAATAAGGCCAAACAAATAGACTTGTGCTTTGTGTTATATGCCTTAAATTTCCCAGTACAGGTAGGTATATGTAGGTTGGCATGTTTTTTTCAATTTTATTTGGGTTTTTACTGTATTTTACTAACTTTGTAAGTACTATAAATTGCCTACTTGTTCATGAATGTGTTTAGATGTAAAACGAAAAGATTTGCTTCACAGCAAATCTGTCTGGGTGCCTTCAAAATGAGAACATTTTGAAATGCTACACTTTGCCATTGTTCAACATACATTTGTAATCTAAATTTTGTGTATTATGCTAATTTGCACAAATTAGAATGCTACAACTTTGGTTTTTTGTTTATTGGATGTGGCCATGTCACAAACTTATAAAGTGAAGTTTGAACAACACTATGATCTGTAATAGTTTTGAAGCTATTCAAGACTTTAATTTTGTGTATTTGCCTAATTTGCATAAATTAAAAGCCTACAACTTTGGTTTATGGTTCATTGGAATGGCATCTCTATGTATAATAGTTCTGAAGTTATTCAAGATTGAAATTTCTTGCATTCATCTTATTTGCATAAATTAAAATTGTACAATTTTGGATCATGGTTCATTGGATGCAGCTATGTCACAAACCCATGAATTGAAGTTGGAATGGCACCTCTATCTATAATAGTTTTGAAGCTATTCAAGATTTAAATTTTGCATATTCACCTAATTTGCATAAATCAAAATCCTACAACTTTGGTTCATGGTTCATTGGATGTGGCTTTGCGTCAAACCCATAAATTTAAGTTGGAATGGCATCTCTATCTATAATAGTTTTGGAGATATTCAGCTTTAGAATTTTTCAATGCCCTTATTACCATAAGTTGAAATTCTACAACTTTCATTTACAGTCCATTACATTGGCAGGGGTCAACCTATAGTTATAAGGTATGTTGTGATGCCACACCCTAGCCTAGGTCCATAGTTATAAGGTATGTCGTGATGGCACACCCTTGTAGTCTAGGTCCATAGCCTTCCTTGCCATTGCTCACACCCAATCTGCATTAGGGACAGTCCTTTTCGACCAGGTAATTGTTGAACACAAAGTGATAAGCCTTGTGAGTGAGATTTCCTAAAAGAAACTTGCAATAAACTGCTGTACTGTTATGCAGTTTGTATCTCAAAGCCTTCCTTTAGTTGCTACTTTGCATAACAGGGGGCAGCACCAGATGGCAATGCCAGCTTTCCCATGCAGAACTATAGAAAATGTTTTTTTCACATACATATTGAGCTATTACCAGCATTAATTTACAACAATTTTACTTCTGGGAGCTGTCTGAAAACAGTAGTAGGCTCTCTGTGTCATTTATCTAATAATACACACCCTCCTCAACCTTGGCCATGACAACTTCTAAATGATCTCTACAGTTAAAAACATTACCATTAGCATGAAAAATTGACAAAATTTCATATGGTCCACTTTATGTAATTGTGTTTTGTTTTGTTTTTTTTTGTTTGTTTGTTTGTTTTTTTTTTTTTTGTTTTTTTTTGTTGTTGTTTGTTTTGGGGGGTTTTTTTGGGTTTTTTTTTGTTTGTTTTTTTTTTTTTTGTTTTTTGTTTTTTTTTGTTTTAGTTCCATTGCGCCAAGATATTACAAGTTTACATAGGTGTATCATAATTCATATTAAATACAGACACAAGTACCAACCTATTGCAAGCTTACATTGGTGTATCATTGTTAATTTTAAATGGCGAGTCGAGCACCAGCAAATTACAAGCTTACATTGGTGTATCCCAGTTCATATTAATTGCAGAGTTAAGTACCAACATATTACAGGCTTACATTTGTGTTCCATATTTCACATTAAATACAGAGTCAGGTACCCACATATTACAAGCTTATATTGATGTATCATAGTTCATATGGAATACAGTGTCAAGTACGGTACGTCACATGTTTGACATACCACAAGGCTACAGATTTACATACCCATACTGGATAGTTAACTCACTATGAAACAGCCAGGGGAAGTGTTTCCACTTTTTCTCATGTTTTAACCAGGGGAGGTGTTTCTACTTTTTCTCATGTTTTTGTAGTTTCTTATTCTTTTCAGCAATATAATGTTCTGTTTCAAGGTACTGACTAAGAAAGTAAAGATAGCCTTTCAACACAAGGTGTCTTTTTTTCTATTCTACAATGCCAAATATACTGTTTTGCAACACCAAAAATCATATTTATATAACCTAAGGATTCAATATGAATTCCTATTAAAATTTCCTCACATTTAAATTGAGTAATTCCAGTAAATTGCAATAACCAGGTTTTTAGTTGACCAATAAATCTCTGAGTGATTGAGCATTTCCAAAATACATGAATGAATGAATGAATGAATGACTCTTTTTCAGCTCTACAGAATGTACATTGATCAGATTCCACAATTCCTATTTTAAATTAGAACGTGTGTGTTTTTAAGCATCTATGTAGAAAACAATACAAAAAGGCTGTAAGTTAAGCTGAAATAGTAATATAATAGATTAGTATGAATATGTCAGTAAGTTTCACAAGTTTGCGAAATTTCTATTTGTAATTCAATTTTCCATTTTTCCACTGGGGAAATAGGAAATAATGTAATATTTTCAATCATTACATCATATACAAGTTTTGTAGCCCCAGCTGTTTCAAAAATCTGTTTTGCACTTCTTTTCTTTCCTCTGAGGTCCTTACTTTATGTAATTGTTGGTAACAGTAAAAAAGAAAAAAATGGTTACAAAATGCCATTAAAAACGCATCTTCAAATCTGTTTAATGTTTTTCACATCAGTTTTCGCTATCCTGTTGTTTTACTTATTTATTCATTGTTATGTCTGGGTGCAAACCCACACATTTTGTCTTTTCAAAAATTCTTTTTTTTCTGACCAAATTTGTCCGGAGTTTATCTCTGACACTATTATTCAGAAAACTACCACACTTGCCATGGTGATTTACCTAGCAGTAAAATTATGCAACTTGGGGGCAATTAAAATTTTAAACCTCTCTATCTTCCAAACTAGTGCAGATAGACACTCAATTTCACAGAACATGTAAAGGTTTGTGACACCAACCAATATGACGGACAGAACATAGAAGATGTAGATTTTTCTTATTCTGATTCTGAGAAGGGATGGCATCCACACACCAATTTTCCTGAATTTTTAAAGGAGCTTGCCATCCCTTCCCAGCAAACCATTTTCCTAATTAATTTATCGGATGAATGCATAGACAGACAACACCATCCAACATTCCCAAAATGCAGGGAATACCATACTTGAGCACCCCCATTTCTCAATGCCCTCTTTCTCCTTTCCCCCTACCCACCCACCCTCAAAGTTGACAGGACCACTGCAGTATGTGCATGTAAGGACAGTTTAGCACAGGACTGTCACAGTCCTTCTTTTCCCTCAGGCATGATGTATAAAGATTTATTTCCCTCCGCCGTGTTGTATGAAGAATAGTCAGGCTGCTGTGGTGTGCTGCATACCTGCCACCCCCCCCTTCCAAAATAGTAATCCTTTTAGTGAAAAATAGCAAGAAGTGATATTTTTATACTATGCAATGGATATAACCCAGAAGAAGTGTGCAAAGCCAAGTTCATCTGATCCTCGACAGCCAGGCTGCTTTCATGGTCTGGCTCGTGCAGGCCTTGCAGACGGGCCAAGAGCATGTGCCGTGACATAATTATAAAAAATTACAAAAAAAATCTTTATATATTTTACTACTTTCTTATCAAATTTTATAATATTTTGAGAAAATATCACCTAAAAAAAAATTGCACTGATAACTCCTAGATTTGGCAGACATGCGTGTTGTCACCTGGCTTGGTGTGACTGCAGGTCAGTCGTTTCATGGAGGTATGGTTGTTCATACCGCCATGGTTGTTCACACCTTTTGATTGGCTGAGCAGCGCAAGTGCCAGGATGGTGATTCCAAGAATCATACTAATATCACTTTCCTTTCTGCAGGTAATTTATCCTCAGGTAGAAGAATATTTTTTTATGATGACAATGAATAACTATGTGGAAAGAGACAACTTTTTACAGGGCCATAGCCAGGGTTCCGAAATGGTCAGGCGAACATTGCCTAACTGGGTGTGTGGGGGGGGGGGGGGGGGCATTGCTCCCCCAGGCAAATTTTGAATCCTAGGTGCTAAATAATGTATTCTGAGGGTATGGGGGGGGGGGGGCGGGGAGAGAAAGTTCTGGATGATCCCACTGCCTCATGCTGGGTACGGGCTTGGTTTAAATTTGTGAGAAGACTGTAAACGCTAGATAGTTAATTTTATGGGGTTGCCGGCATCACGTCCTCTAAACAACGTACTGGTCCCTCTCAGTGTTTCAAACAACAACCAGGCAGCTATCCGAATCATTTCCTGAAGTGGAACTGCGAATCTCTTTGAACCAAATACGGCAGTGTCTCGTCATGAATATGACTGACCAAGACACATTACACTGTCATTCAACTTACAAACTTTGCTTCTGTTTGCATGTCTAGTCATACAAAATTCGCACACGCTCGCTCACTTTTGGCAGTGACACAATCGAAATTGTGCATGTGTAGTGTACAATCTCAAATCTGTGTATTTTAACCGGCAATACTATTAGTATTACGGGAAACAGCTGTTCCTGCCATGCCAATAAAATAGCACTTAATTATACCAATATCCATGTTATGAGACTAAAACTAACTTAATTGTTATTGAGTGATACTGTGGCCTCACCTGTTTGATACAGATCACGATATATGGGACAAAATCAACGTCGTTTCTGTGATGTTCCTTGCTGGTGTTCCCATGCCACGGGCATGCTCCAAAGAGACGTGGTCTATATGGAGCGCACTAACCCAATTAGTCGGATGTCAAGACCAGGGAGCAGTTCGTAATGGGATAGGAAAGGATAGCTTTATTTCAGACACTATAAAATGGTCCGCAGAGTAACAAAACATTACACACATGGTTGTATAAATATAAGTCCGATGTAAAAACTTCATGATAATAAGATATGCATAAAATCAGAGTCAGGTAATTCCCGTGTATAGTAAGTCAGTGTGCCCACTTTGCCCAGAATAAGAATATATAGCCTATTATAATGACATCACTGCTCTGCAATTTATTTACCACATACCATTTCGTGCTCACTTGCCTGTACTCGTTGTATAAAACTGAATATAAGCCTCTTTTGCAGCTCAATATAAGAGGAAACCCGATTAAAAACAAACATACCACTAGCTGAGCAGTGCTTGGGAAAACCCATAAACCACGTGCATGGATGCAAATTTATTGTAGCGCGTGTACCCACATAGTTGGGATGTGTACAAACTAGTGCAATAGGACTTAAGACAGTGTACTTGAACATCTTGGCTATAGAAAAAAAAAAACTTTTTAGCATTTTAGCTCTGGGACAGAATGAACGGTTCTGACGACCAATATCCAGATCATCACAAAGTGGTCGAAGGTACAATTATGTGTTCAAGATATTTGAAACCGGGATTTAAAACGACTGTTCAACTTCAGTTTTACACCAGATAACTTAATAACAGGATCACAAGTAAATTGAAATGTTGGGCTAGTTAATAGCATACATTCTGTGTTTGTGGCATTACAAGTATAATATGTCATGCTCAGCTGCAAAAATCTCGCATGTTGATACAAGTTTCCTCATGCCCTTCACAGTAGGGCTCAGTAGCACCATGTCGTAAGCGTAGCTAAAGTTGTTGGAAAAATATACCACTAATATTATTACAGTAGCACCATGTCGTCAGCGTAGATAAAGTTGTTGGAAAAATATACCACTAATATTATTACAGTAGCACCATGTCGTCAGCGTAGCTAAAGTTGTTGGAAAAATATACCACTAATATTATTACAGTAGCACCATGTTGTCAGCGTAGCTAAAGTTGTTGGAAAAATATACCACTAATATTATTACAGTAGCACCATGTCGTCAGCGTAGATAAAGTTGTTGGAAAAATATACCACTAATATTATTACAGTAGCACCATGTCGTCAGCGTAGCTAAAGTTGTTGGAAAAATATACCACTAATATTATTACAGTAGCACCATGTCGTCAGCGTAGCTAAAGTTGTTGGAAAAATATACCACTAATATTATTACAGTAGCACCATGTCGTCAGCGTAGATAAAGTTATTGGAAAAATATACCACTAATATTATTACAGTAGCACCATGTCGTCAGCGTAGCTAAAGCTGTTGGAAAAATATACCACTAATATTATTACAGTAGCACCATGTCGTCAGCGTAGCTAAAGTTGTTGGAAAAAATTACCACCAATATTATTACACCAGTATCCAGTAGCTAGGCCTACATGCAAGATTACGATTCAGTGCATACACATAGATTAAAACAGACGAGGGGAGATGACCCCATCCTGACGCACTCTATAAGAGACGTTGAAGTAGTTGGACTTAGAATGACCCCACTGTACACAAAATCGCTGAGTTTGAAACCATATCATTAGAAGTTTAACTGTGTGAAAAGACACTTCTCTCTCCAATAGTTTATGTAACAGCGTCCAATGATAAGCTCGATCACGTGCCTTTCTGGCGTCCAAAAAACATGCGAAAAAAGGACTACCACGAGACTTGTAATATTGAATCACCTCTTTCAGGACATGGATACAAATGTCAGTACCATGACTCTTTTTAAAACCAAACTGATGACTTGAAGTATCCAGGTAATGTTCACAACTGTTGAAAATAATTCTTTCCAGTACTTTAGAAAATGCTGTGGCAAGAGCAAAAGGTCTGTAATTTTCACGATCTGTTATATCACCTGTTCTGGTCTTAATCAAGGGTACAAGTATCACTTTTAACAGCTCAACAGGTAAATGCTCATATTCTAGCATGGCACTGAACAATATGGATAAAAATACTGATATGAGTCATCTGCATACTGAAGGTTCTCATCATGCAGAAGTTAAGCCATCCGCACCTGCCGACTTGCCATTTCCTAACATTTTCATTATTGACGTAATCTCAGAAGGTGAGACATGTATATCTCCTTGCTAAAATATTCAAAATTTGACTAGTCACATTATGGCTTTATGTTTGTCATTTTTCAGAATTCAGTAAGTTGCTGAAATAACTTGCCCACGTATCGGCTATAGCACTAGTGTTACCAGAGACGCAACCAACATTAGATGATAGGGGAAGTCGCTTATTGTTCATTATTGAGACACTCTTATTACTATTAACATTTTCATACCTGGATAAAATACTACAAAGATACGAACATAAGCGTTCAGCCTTTGGCTTAAGTAATGTCTTGACATGTGCTAATTGATATAATGACAGTGTGAAAAATATCCCTAGGTATTTATACGTTGTGCATTCTCAAAGTGGAGTGTTACCAAGCATCCATTTATTGGTGCTATTGTGACGTTTGCCAATGACCATAGCCTTAGATTTATCATGATTAAACTGCATACCCCATTTGGTTGCAAATACATAGGACACATTTAACATTTTAACCATTGCCTCTTCTCTATCACCTGTTAGCACCACATCGTCAGCATACAGTAAACCTGGACTTTTAACACCATTAAATGAAATACCTAAATGTGTTTCATTCAACATATCCACAAGGTCAGACATTAATATCGAAAACAAGGTGGCTGATAAAATGCAGCCTTGTTTTACACCGTTTAGTACTTCAAACCAGGAGGATTCAAAGGGCCCGAATATAACTTTATTATCCACACGATTATAAAGACTTTTTAATAATTCACCATGCTTTCCCCTGGACGCCTTTTTCCCAAAATTTCACAAATAATAAATCTCGATTAACTGGGTCAAACGCCTTAGAAATGTCGAGGAAGGAAAGCCAAGTCTTAAGTTTTTTATTTTTTCTTATAGTGCATAGAGATTTAAGATTAAACTACTGCTCTCTTTTTACGATAGGCCCCATGAGGCTCATCAAGGATACCTCGTTCTTCTAGAAAACTCACAAGCTGATCTTCAATTACGGACGTGAATAGTTTATAAACGCAAGATATCACTGTTTTACCCCTGTAGTTTCCGAGTTCTGCTTAAAACCTTTTTCGTGTATAGGTTTTACATAGCCTTGAAACCATTGATCCGAAACACGTTCAGTAATTTAACAAAGTTTGAAAAAATCAACCAAAGAACTGATAAGTATGTGACCATTATATTTTAGAAACTCATTAGGTATGTTATCCACTCCACAGGCTTTTCCACATTTTACTGAGCTGCCAAACCTCCCGACATGTCGGGAGATTGTACGATTTTTCAGCGAATTTGACCAGTGCTCCCGACCTCCCGACATGGAATTAAAAGCTCCCGACAAAACCAAATATTCACTAAAAAAAAAAAAATACGTAAAAAACGTGTGAATTTGTTTAAAAAAAAAAAAAAAAAGGTCCAAACTGCATTCAAAGTTGTTCTGAGAACTGCGTGCCGTGCGTTCAACACTGTCGATAATCTGGATCTATAAATAATGTGCGAGGTTGCAACGGGTTATAGGTATTTTATGCTCAAAACAGCAGGAAATGGCACCATTTTGCATCATTTTCAAAAAAATTTTCTGGGGGAGGCCTCCCAGACCCCCCCCCCGTCGGAGGGGGACACCCCCTCCCACACACCACCCACCCACCGCGCGAAAAGTCTCCCTACTCCAATCACTCCAAGTAGGGAGATCTCCCTACTTGGGATGCTTCCAACTTGGCACCTCTGATTTTAACTTTTTAATGGAGCTTTCGACTCTATTGTAGTCAATTATGATACCTGAAAGGCCATTCACATCACCTGTAAAATTCTGTAAATCGATCAACTTTTCTTTCAGAGACTTTTGATCATAACAGTTTTGGTTATTTTTTGTATTTCCCTAATTAGGCCAGTATTCTCCTATAGGATGTGAGTAATCTCCTTGGGATTATCTATGTGGCGGGAACTGTCGTTAGGGTCCGATATTTTAAGACGGTAGTCATTTTTACCATTCAGCCTTTTCAGCATATTCCAGTACGCTCTGGTATTTCTTATACCTTTCTTGGCATTATGTGCAATCACCCGTATCTTATGCTCAATCGTTTTAGCATTAATTTTGTCCTGAATTGTTTATTTTGATCCTAATTAAAATAGCTAATTCAGTCTTATAGGAATTTACATGAGATTCATTGGTGGTTACGTCAGACTATTAGATTTTCACATGGGAAGTCTGTTTCATGTGTTCACTGGTTGTTACTTAATGAATATTGATTACTGACGTCTTGGTGGTTTAATTATCACTAGAATGTATTTGATTTGCATAACAACATAGTGACTTGAGTGGAATCTTTATTGGTTCTAAGGATCATGTGATCCTTCTGCCGTGAAATTTTGGTTCTGCCTTTGTTTTTTTGCCGGTAACATTTCAGTGTCTCTGATTTCTCCACTTGGACGGACGTTTTGTATTTTTCAAGCCACCCACCCATTTTTTTTTTTTAACATTATTTAGTTTATTTACTTTGTGTTTCCTAGGTGGGTTTGTGTTGACTTTTCAATAGTTTTGTTGTTCTTCTGTTATGTTTATTTTTGTTCTCCCTTTAGTTAAGTTGTGTCAACACTTCCTGCTTGGCCAAAAATAAAGTTAATTTTATTTATGTTTTGTGTTGTTTCTTTATTTCTCATGAATATGGATATACAATGAATTATATGTTTTCTTCTTAAGTATTCTTCCCAAAGTTCGTTGACAAGGTTGTCATTACTCTGATCCATACGTGACCAATATCTGTAAAATCTATTTGCCATTTGCCTATTTTCATTAGATTGCCTATTTCAGCGTGTGCTAAACTGTTTAATAATTTTTGTAATCTAGCTACAGTGTCGCTAATCAATGCTAGATCGTCTGCATACAAAAGTAAGATCATATCAGAGACTTCCTCTGTAATAGATATACCAATACAGCCATTCTTTTTATATTCATTAACCGATTCATTTACATAAAGAATAAACAAAAAACAGAGACATCATACAGCCGTGCCTGGTGCCCATTAAACAAATGATATACTCCGGCAGTCCATTTTAATACTTACAAATGACGTTAACTTGTTGTACATAGGCTGAAGAATAGTTAAAAATCTACCATGTACACCACTTTTAATGGGACGAACCAAGGATGTTTATGGGAATGCTATGAAAATCGATGAAGGCACAGTAAAATCTTCCTTTTGGTTTACATAAATACTTCGTACATGTTGCACACAGAGTGAAAATATTTACTGTAGATTTTTCTTTTTTCTTTTGTAAGCGCTCTGGCCCTCTTCGATTTTACTTTCAGACTCTGCCCAGCTTATACACCTGTTTTCATGATTCTTTGTGAAAAAATTTCTTCTTCTATTTAATGAAATTCCTCTGTAGTTTTTATGTCTCCCCGTGCAACGGGGGGACATATTGTTTTTGCGTCCGTTTCTTCTTCTTCTTCTTCTTCTTCTTCTTCTTCTTCTTCTTCTTCTTCTTCTTCTTCTTCTTCTTCTTCTTCTTCTTCTTCTTCTTCTTCTTCTTCTTCTTCTTCTTTTTCTTCTTCTTCTTCTTCTTCTTCTTCTTCTTCTTCTTCTTCTTCTCCTTCTTCTTCTTCTCCTCCTTCTTCTTCTTCTCCTCCTTCTTCTCCTCCTCCTCCTCCTCCTCCTCCTTCTCCTTCTCCTTCTTCTTCTTTTTCTTCTTCTTCTTCTTCTTCTTCTTCTTCTTCTCCTGCTCCTCCTTCTCCTCCTCCTCCTCCTCCTCCTCCTTCTCCTTCTTCTTCTTCTTCTTCTTCTTCTTCTTCTTCTTCTTCTTCTTCTTCAACACATTGTTGTGTGCGGTGCAGATGCGATAACTCGAGAAAGAGTTGAAATCTTTTATGAACATGTTCCTATATAAAACCTTGCTTGGGATTGCAGATGGGTGACCTTGACCTATTTTTCAAGGTCACATGGGCATGTGATCTAAGATTGACGCAGACGTAATAACTCCGCAAGGATTTGACTTAAGAGGTTGAAATTTTGCATGATTATGTATGAACTAGGTTGGGATTGTAGATGGGTGAACTTAACTTATTTTCAAGGTCACATGGCCACTTTTAAAAATCATTGCAGATGCACTCGAGAAAGATTTGACTTAAAGAGGTTGATATTTTGTGTGATTATGTTTCTATGTAAGATTTTTGTAAGACCTATTTTTAAGGTCACGTGGGCATGTCATGTAAAATTGACGCGAACGCAATAACTCCGCAAAGAATTGACTTAAGAGGTTGAAATTTTGCATGATTATGTACCATAATATGAACTAGGTTGGGATTGCAGATGGGTGACCTTGACCTATTTTTCAAGGTACATGAGCATTTCGTCAAAAATCAACGTTTTGAAATGTCAATAAAGTGTGTACCTTCACCATATCTGTAGAACATTGGAATCGGTATGCCTATTTAGAAAAATAAGGGCGACAATAGTAAGGGCGCACTGGGAGACATTTGATTTTCTGTTGGAAAATAAGCCTTTTGTAGTTTCTTTCTTTCTTTCTTTCTTTCTTTCTTTCTTTCTTTCTTTCTTTCTTTCTTTCTTTCTTTCTTTCTTTCTTTCTTTCTTTCTCTCTTTTTTTTTTGCGTCGTCCTTTGGACCATTTTTATGAAAAGGACTTATAATAGGGTCCCACAATAATTCTGGATAAATACCAAGACTTGAAATTCTATTAAATAGTACACAAAGGTGTGGAGTAGAAAATTCTATACTCTTTTTAAACACTTCATATATTAATCTATCCGGCCCACTCACTTCACCATTCGGCAGGCTTTGTATAACTTTTTTTTTTCATTATATTTTATCATTTAAAAGTGACTTCGAATATCTAAACCACTTTTCAGATGATATACCTTCCTTTCTTTCACCATGTCCCTTTAATGATTTAATAAATTTCCACAACTAATTTGTTCATGGGAACTTGCACGAGAAATGTATTGCAGAAAACTGCCATGGCGATTTTGTATTGAATGTACCTGTGTTTTTTCTGTGGCTGTAGATGGCAGAACTTCCATACCAAGAATATGTGGTAACGATTATGATATTTATCATTGAAAATTCCTCTATTGATAAAATGAATAGCTGGTTTAACACAATTTGGTATTGAATTAATTTTCTGCATTCTTCTGTGTTTCAATGGTCCAAAACTATTTCATTTTTTATTTATGGCACGTTTATAGTGACCGGAAGATATTTGCTGACGGTTATGATGAATTCCAAACAGCTCCCTATGAGGCTGAAAACAATAGAAACTAAAGTTTCTGTGGCCGGCCAAGTGCAGTTTCCAAATATGTACATATTTGTGTTTAAAGAATTAATATATTTTTTCATTTTTTTCTAAAGTCATTTTGTCATTCTTTTGCATCACAAAATGGCCCCTAGTTAGAGAATTACCCTGCTTCTCGAGCAAGAAACGCTGTAGAAGTGATCCAAGTTATAAATGTGGTCGTATTCCTGTTAATATGGCTTTTTAACTTTTAGACAAAATGGTAGTATACGTATTGGGAAAAATGGTGCAGAAGTATCGGGTGGGGTGTTTCAAGAAAAATAGAATGCGTGCATAGAAGTTTCTGTAAATTCGTTCCTCAAGTTCCTTCTCAAACACCAAATGCAACGGTTTTAGGCGTGTGTGGCAGATCTCTTATTTGCATCAATTATATGACCAAATGCATGAAATTTTGGTTAAAGGTATTGAATATGCATAATACTCGTTATGCAAAGGTGTGTTACGATATGTTATTCAGATTTAATGATACATATACTGGTAAAACAAATTGGGTCACTATAATGTCAAAGTTTTACTTTGTTCAACTGGTTTTGGTCATGTTTGGTTAAGCCAGGCAGTTAGTGATGAGAAAACTTTTCTCACCACGTTTAAGCAAACGCTAAAAGAAATTAAAATGCAAGAGTGGAGTATCAATTTCAAGAGTACTAAAAAAATGAGGACATATGTGGGTTTTAAATCTTTGCGAGAGAAAGAAAAATATCTTGATTGCATAACTTGGCAACCACACTGTATCTCATTAAC